>CAUYUJ010015154.1:94425-151925 GCA_963575745.1 Prorocentrum cordatum | reverse complement strand
TAGAAATAATTGTGCTAGTGGTCGTAGTCGTGTTCGTAGTAGTATTAGTCGTAGTCGGAGTATTAGTCGCAGTCGCACTAGAAGCAATACATAGTATATTTGGTATTAGTAGCAGTAGTAGTTGTAGCATCTGTAGTAGTAGTAGTAGTAGTAGTAGTAGTAGTAGTAGTAGAAGTAGTAGTAGTAGTAGTAGTTGTTGTTGTTGTTGTCGTAGCAGTAGTAGTAGTAGTAGTAGTAGTTGTTGTAGTAGTAGTAGTAGTAGTAGTTGTAGTAATAATCGTATTACGAGTACGAGTACTACTACTAGTGGTGGTGGTCGCAGTCGCAGTCGCAGTAATCGAAGTAGTAGTAGTAGTAGTAGTAGTAGTAGTAGTAGTAGTAGTAGTAGTAGTAGTAGTAATAGTAGTCGTAGTAGTCGTAGTAGTAGTAGTAGTCGTCGTCGTCGTCGTCGTCGTAGTCGTAGTCGTAGTCGTAGCCGTAGTGGTAGTAGTGGTAGTAGTAGTATGGGTAGTAGTAGTAGTAGTAGTAGTAGTAGTAGTAGTAGTAGTAGTAGCGGTAGAGGTAGTAGTAGTCGTAGTAGTAGTCGTAGTAGTAGTCGTAGTGGTAGTAGTAGTAGTAGTAGTAGTAGTAGTAGTAGTAGTAGTAGTAGTAGTAGTAGTAGTAGTAGTAGTCGCTGTAGTCGTAGTATTCATAGTCGTAGTCGTAGTTGTACTCGCAATCGTAGTCGTAACCGTAGCCGGATCCGTAGCCGAAGCAGCAGCAGTTGTCATTGTACTTGTTGTCAGTCTAGTAGTTGAGGTTGTAGCAGTGGTAACAGTAGTTGTAGTGGTAGTTGTTGCAAGCGTAGCATTCGCAGTCGCATTGGTAGTAGAAGTCGCAGTAGCACTAGCCTTAGCAGTAGTAGCAGTAGTTCATGTATACTGTGCAACCTGCGTGCATACGTGCTTCATTGCTCTTTCATGCCGTGCTGAGTTTTTTACGCGCCCCGTTCTGCGCATACATCGTGCGTAAGAACCCTGGACCCGAGGTTGTATGTCTCTTCGAGTAGTAGCACGTTTCTGTCTCCTCCTCCGCCTAAGGATGACGATGAGGAGGGGCCGTGTTACTAGACGTGCAGGAGCGACAGTGGTTGTCGACATCGCTTCTGGACGGGTCGTGGCATGCTGTGCGCCGGTGCCCACCCAGGTGCTGGAAGCCGGGGGCCCGTGGCTGAGCGGCCCGCCCGTGGCAAGAGAGATCGCGGCGGCAGTGGGGCGAGCTGTATTCGTGGGGGGCGCGTGGGACTTGGCATCGCTCGGACGTGTGCGTTTTTCTTTCGGCGAGGACCATCGAGGAGCATCCTTGATCACTTGGCGAAAACGAGCACGCACGAAACCGGAAAAAATACAGGGGACGGACGTCCGAGCGATGGCCAGGGGAAGATGGAGGGGAGAGGGGAGACCATGTCTCCGGTATGTTTCTGGCGCTCTCTTACAGATGTCTCCCTCATCATTCGAGGGTGGAGCCATCGCTGTGGACACAAGGGTCTTCAAGCGCAGGATCTCGCAAGGCATGCGGCCGTCGTTGTCATGTCTCAGGCTGAAACGAACGAAAACAAACCGAGAGAAAATATTGCTTGATTCTGATCTTCGCATACACCGATCTTGGGCCAGAGGTCAACCTATCCAGGATCGGTGAGGTGGTAAATTAACGTCCCCCGAGATCCGCTCTCGCGGAAGGATCCTGGACCTACACTGCCGACAAGCCTTTGGGCAGTGGCTCGTTCGGCGTCGTCTACCGGGCAGTGGTGAACGAGACCGGCGAGCACGTGGCGATCAAGAAGGCTTGGGGCGGGCAGCAGGGGAAAGCCCGAGTATATTCGTATCCACCGCCTTCGGTTTGGGAGCCACGTGAATCGACCCCCCTTCATCTCCTTCCGCCGATTTTTATTATTACGGCTAGTCAGAGTTTGCGACATGGCTTTGGCCGACCCAGGTTATCAGCGCTGGCCCCAACGCGTCCCAAACGCCTGGAGAACCGATGTCCCAGGGCCCCAGGAGGAGGTGGAACAGGATCCCTTTGGCCCCCCCGGGCCCGATAATCTCCACATTCACCGCCTCTTGGGGCCTTGCAGCACCTGTGGACGTGTGACAGTGAGCTCTAGCCTCGCAGGATCGCTCCTCCTTGTCCTCCTCTTCCCTCATCCCTCCTTGGCCCTCCCTCCCCCCTTCCCCGTCCTCTCCACCTCCTCAGTCTGTCTCTCTTACTCAGGGCGCGCTCGTGATCGTGAATCGGAGCGTACGTTTCCCTTCTCGCTGAGCCCCTGCCCCAACCTCCTCCTGCCTGCTGCTTCGCCTGCCTCGCGTTTGTACAACATGTTGGGCATTTCGGGTGCCCTGCCTTTGACAACGCGTGTGATGATAGTTGTCCTTGCGCACGCAGATCCACTGTTTGTTCACACACACACACACATGGGCAAGACCAGGACCAGACGTCAAGGGCCAGCCGACCGACATCCTTGTGCTCTGCCTCATCATTTATCCCTTTACTCCTGCAAATTATCCCCTACCAGCGTGTTCTTCCTCCCGCTGTTCCTCCTTCTCCGCCGCCACCTCGCAATCTTCTTCGTCATTCGATCATTATTCCGCCTGCTCCTGCTTCCCTCCCTCCACCCGTCCATCCCTTCCCTCCCCTCCCCTCCCCTGCCCTCCGCTCAATATATGGTCGAGGGTTTGGGCCCCCCCCCCCAGATGCTAATGCCATCGGCCCCCCCCCCCCCCCGCGCGATGGTCCCCCCCCCCCCCTCCCCTGTGGGCGTGGACGTGGCGTGGTGCCCCCCCCCCCCCCTGTGGGAGTGGTGTGGGGTCTCCCCTGTGGGTGTGCGGTGGTTAGGGGTCCGTCAGCCAAGAGTCGGCGTCGCTGGCGCCGCCGCCGCCGTCGTCGTCGTCGTCGCCGTCGGAGGAGGAGGAGGAGGAGGAGGAGGAGGAGGAGGAGGAGGAGCATCGGCATCGGCATCGGCATCGGCAGATGCATCGCCGTCCCAGGCATGACGTAAAACTGCTACATTTGACGGAGGAGAGGTGCCCCACCGTAATGCCTAGCAGCCGTAGTGTGGGAGGTTGGCCTCTTCCGATGAAGTCAAGTGCGCGCTCAATCTGGCGTGCGCTGGCGGGTAACACCCGCTGGCGGAACAGACTGCGTTCTCGGCACGACGAAACCTGCCTTATTTCGAGCGTGCCTAACTAGTGGAAACTAACGCTATTGCGAAGGCCTTACGGCCGTTGCCGCCGACCCTGAAGATGACGAAAGACAACACGAGGGGGGGGGCAGGAGGAGGAGGAGGAGGAGGAGGAGGCGGAAGGGAGTAGGAGGAGGAAGGGTGAATGGGGGAGGAGGAGGAGGAGGCCTTATGGATGTTGGTTGGGATCTCGTGGTTGACTCGGAAGCGTCTGGAAGGCAACTTGAAGCCTCTTGGGGGCCGTTGTGGGGCCTCTTGGGGCCTCTTTTGGGCCTCTTGGGGCTTCCGGAGGCCGTCTTCGGCGCATCTTGGGGGCGTCTTGGCGCCGCTCGGGGGCCTCTTGGGGCCTTTTGGGGGCCTCTTGGGGCTTCCCGGGGGCCTTAGGGCGGAAGTCTCGAATTCTCGGTTCCGAGCGTGCCTAACTAGGGGAAATTAACTCTTTTTTTTTGCTTGGCTCTGCTTCGTCCTTGGACATGCGGCCCTCCGTTGTCACGTAGCGTTCGTGGCGTGTTGGTGCGCGCAACCGTTGTGGTGTTTCTGTGTGTCTTTGGTTTGCCCTGCTCTTCCTGGCAACGCTGCACAACGAAAACAAAGGAGGGAAGAAAGGAGGGCGGGGAGGAGGCAACAGGGCATGCGGAGAGGGGAGGAAGGGAGAGGAGCAGAGGAGTAGAGGGGAACAGAGGAGGAGTGGAGGGGGGAGGAGGAGGAGGAGGAGGAGGAGGAAGAGGAGGAGGAGGAGCAGGAGGAAGAGCAGGAGGAGGGAGAGGACGGGGAGGAGGGGATCGTCGTCGCCGCCGCCGCCAGCGTCGCCGCCGCCGCAGCCGTCATCGCCGCCGTCGTCGTCGTCGTCGTCGTCGTCGTCGTCGTCGTCGTCGTCGTCGTCAGCCTTTGCCTCCGGAAAGTGGCGGGTACATGGAGAGAGGAAGCGGGGGGGGGAGCAAGGTAGGGAAGAGAGGACAAAAAAAGAAAAGGGAGGGATGGAAAGGCGGATGCAGGGATGAGGAAAAGGAACATCGTCGTCGACGGTGTCTTCACCGTCGTCGCCTCCGTCTCGGTGTGGCGTTGTGTTCCGGTGCTTCAGGGAGCCGGAGCGGACGATGTCTTCATCGTCGTCGTCGTCGTCATCGCCGTCGTCGTCGTCCTCCTCCTCCTCCTCCTCCTCCTCCTCCTCCTCCTCCTCCTCCTCCTTTCCCCCCCCCCCATCCCATCTGGGGGGGGGGCCCGAGGACCCTGGGACCCATCCCATCTGGGGTGGGGGGGGGGGCCGTGGGCCCGGAGCCCGCGATCGTATATCCCTTCCTCCGTCCCGCCCCTCCCCGAATCTCCTCCACCCCTGCATTTTCACCGGAGCCTTGGGACACAGCCCGCCAGCGAGCCCTCCGCACTGGCCTCGTCTAGCTTTATAAGCCCGCCGTCAGCGACAACACGCGGATCATCAGGACAGTGTTGGGCATACCTTCTCGAGGATTTGCGAGGCCACGCGTGGGTAAGACCGACTCGACCGCAATCAGTGGTAATCACCACGTAGTTGTTCCGCCTCCTATCCTCCTCCGTCCTCCTGGTCCTCGCCACCCGCAGACTTGGCGGTCCCAGAGGCTCCGCCATGTGGCGTTCGGGAGCTCCTGCTCCTTCTCCTTTTCCTCCCCCTCGTCTTTTTTTTGCTCCTGCTCCTGCTCCTCCCCCTCATCCACTAAGCTTTTCCCTACAGGTAGCCCTCCCCCCTGTAGCGCCAGCAGACGTGGCGCAAGGGTAGGCCGCGCGTTGCGCCTGAGATGCCTTCACCACTGATGGTCCTGACCCTTGGGTTTCGGGACAGGTGCATGGATGGAGAGGCGCCCTTCTGAAACTTAGGTTCTCGCATTGGCACGGCACACAGGCGTTGCGAAGGTTGGCCACACTTGTATGGACGGGGCGGTCCTTCTCGAAATGGTGCTGCCGATCTGATCGCCGCGCACACTCGTCTTCAAAGCTCGAAGCAGCCACAATGATGGAGGGCGGTTGGTGTTCAGGCTGGTGCTCATAACTGTCCTCTGGCTGATCTCAAATCCATAGGATTCTCGAGGAAACCTATAGAATTCCTTTTGGGAATCGATGAGATTCCTTCGGAAATCCATGGGACTCCGTATGAATCCCGTAGGATTCTTCAGAGAATCCATAATTTTCTTCGAACAATCTGCAAATCCTTGGGAAATCCATCGGAATCCGCAGGACATCCCTCGGATTCCTGGGGAAATCCGTAGGACTCCTGTTAGAAGCGCACATCCGTCTACAGCGCTCGCGTCCGTGACGAGGACGTACTGCTCCTGCTTTCCGACATAGGTCCCTCGCCTTCGTGCCGAGCGCGCTCGCCTCCCAAAGTTGCGTCCATCCTGTGCGGGCATGGAGGGCGGTGTGCTTTCAAACTGGGGAACTCGCCCCAGCGCCGCGCGCACCTCGCCTGAGCAATCGTGCGGCAGCTGCAAGGATGGAGGGCGGTCCGTTTTCAAAACGGGGCTCTCGCCTGGGAGTGCTGCTCATTCGGCCGCAAAGCGCTTGACACCATGACAAGGACGAAACTCGTTTTCACTTCACCGTGGGAATGCTGGTTGAGACGTACCTGGGTTTCACGATCAGACGTTTGCAAACATATAATATAGCAGTTGCACGGATTGAGAGAGGTTCCTTGTCAGGTGTGGTTACGGTTTTCTTTATCTTGAGTTTCGAGAGGATTTGTGGAACAGTCACGTGCATGGGTGGGATCAATTCGTTTCAACATGGGGTTCTCGTTGGGCAGCTCGTTGGACTTTCTGATGCCATCTTGTCGCGTTCCTTGTAGTTCTCCACAGGCAAGGAAGGCTGCTCCTTTTCAAAACGGGGGTCTCTCCTGCGTGGCGGGCCACCCAACGTGCATGCTGTTGTTGTTCCAGAGGGCCGGTCTTGGAGTAGAACGGACAGCTCGTATGGACTCGTGAGGAGATGAGCGGGGACGGGAGGGTGTCTTTTCGGCATCGTTGACGCCTCCAGGTCTGCTGCGGCCTTCTTCCTCTTTTTCTGTGTTGGCCAGTGGTCGGGCAGAGGTGAGGCCGGGGCGAGGAGGAGGAGGAGGAGGAGGAGGAGGAGGAGGAGGAGGAATGACGAGGAGGGGCAAGGAGGAGGAGGAGTGGCGAGGAGGAGGAGGAGGAGGAGGAGGAGGAGGGGCGAGGATGGGCGAGGTGAGGCCTTCCAGGTCAGGGCTGGCCTGCCCAGACAGGAAGCCCTCTGGCGCCCCGAGGTGCTCCAGGACAAGCGCTACAAGAACCGGGAGCTGGAGATCATCCGGGAGCTCAGGCCGACGTCCCTCCCCGCCCCCGCCCCGCCCTCCTCCTCCAGCCCCGGCTCCTGCCACCCGTCCCTCTGCAAGAGCTCCATGACTTCGGCAGGGGAAAGCCGAACTCCAACACTTAGGATGATCACTAGTTTTTGCTCTGAGTGTGCATGAGGGGGTGGGAGTGGGTCTCAGTGTGATCGGTCTGAGTATGAGTGAGTCTGGGTATGAACAAATATGAATCTCAGTCTGAATCGAGTGGCAGAGGGAGGCGGGAGAGAAGGAGTGAGGCAGATAGGTCCCCTTGGTAACAAGAACCCTGCACTTAACACGTGGGACGCAACTATCCCGTATACTGTGCCTTTTATGCATGATAGATTTGGGTTGCTCGTCGGTAAGGTTATGCATCTGTATTCTGCCCTGGCGTTGAAAGGGCGGTCTCGCATTTTATGATAGCCAGAGGGCCTGAACGGAACGACGATGTCGCCGCCACGGTGAGGGTGGTTGTTACATCCCCCGTGCGCTCGGAGCGGTTGCTACCTTTGCCAGCTGGTGCTCTCGCTGATGTGTGTTTCCTTACTGTGTGTTCACCATGGAGCATCCGCCCAACGGAAGGACGCTGTCGCGGCAGCTGTGGCAGTGGTTGTCGTACTTGTGCATGGGTGAAGGTGCTGATCCCGCCATAGGGTTTGCCACATGCATTCGTTTCCGTTGAGCTCCATTGGAGCGGCGTTCCTGCCGCAGCGCTGGCCGTAGCCTTACATCCGCAGATTGGCGCTCTCCCGTTGCAGCGTGTGCCACGATGATTTCCGTAAAGCTTCCGTCCAGGGAGGCGGCGCTCTCGCCACGGTCCTGGCCGCGCCCTGCTTCCGCATGCGATGCTTGTCTCCCGTGGGGTGGCTCTTGCGCGCCGTGCTGTGTGTGTGTGGTGTGTGGTGCATGTTCGTGTGTGTGTGGTGTGTGTCGTGTGTGTGTGTGTGTGTGTCAGTGTGTACGCGTCCGTGCGTGCGCGTGCGGGTACATGTGCGTTTTTTTGTGTGTGTGTGTGTGTGTGCGTGTGTGTGTGTGTGTGTGTGCGTGTGCGTGTGCGTGTGGGTGTGGGTGGGGGGGGGGAGGGGGTGCGTGTGTGCGTGTGTGCGTGTGCGCATCGCGTCGGCGGCGATGCGTTTGCGTGGTGCGTGCGCGCGTGGCGCGGGCGCGCGGCGCGCGCTGTGCGTGCCTGCAGTTGGGCATGCGAAGCAAGCTGTCTTGGGCGTGCCAACGTTCGATTTCGCGCCGCTGTCACAATCGTCGTAATCTCTCCCAGGGCGGGCGTCGCAGGGTCTGGCATTCGGGTGAGGCGCCGTCATGGCACAGTGTGTGACCCGCATAATGCCCAGTTTGGGGCTCTGGGTGCCAATGGAGGAGGAGGAGGAGGAGGCGGAGGAGGAGGAGGAGGAGGAGGAGGAGGCGGAGGAGGAGGCGGAGGAGGAGGAGGAGGAGGAGGAGGGCCCCTCCGCCCCGCTCCCCCTGGGCTTTCTGCTCTCCCTCCCTTCCTCTGCCCCAGGGGTCTTCGGGCTGAGGTCCTCCGCGGTTTGTGCGGAGGAGCGGGCCCCCCCTCGCGCTGCTCCCGGAACGGGGCCCCCGCCCTTCGGCTCGACGCGGTGCACTCCACCCTTCCCGGGGGGCCCTGCTGGGGAGACGAAGGGCGGCTTCTTCGGCTCGCGTCCACCTCCGCCAGTGCCAGTGCCGGTGCCGCGCTGGCGATCCTCGGAATGCTTTTCCACGACGGCGTCACTGGCTCCGCGCGTGCCGAGTGCCGCGCGCGGTCGAAAGAGGCTGGGCGCGCAGGGGGCCCCTTCGGCTTCTGGGGTCCCGCTGGCCTCACTGCGGATGGTGGCGCGGAGGACGTCGCCCAGGGTGAGGACGTTGGCTACGATCGGCGACGCCGCGCGCGGCTCCTCGTCGCCTCCCGCGGGCCTGAAGCTCGTGGACATCCTGGGGGGGCTCGGGGCGATCTCCCAGGTTGCGGACATCCTGGACGGCCTCGCGACGATCCCCCAGGCCTCCGTGGCAGACTGGGCGCAGGTCGTGGCGCGTGACGCGCCTGGCGGGTCGTGCCAGGCCCACCCCGCCGCTGCCGCAGGCGACGGCGGCTTCCGGGTGCTGGCGCCCAGCGACGCTGGGGAGGAGCGGAAGAGCCACTGGGGCCTCACCGAGGTCGGGGCGGAGGGCAGCGCCCGGGGGCCCCAGGGGCCTCTTTCTCCCGCCGATGCCCCCCCCCTCCTCCGCCGCCCGCCGCCTGAGCCCCGGCCCCGCCCGAGAGCTGCCGCCCCCTGGCCCCCGGGGCCGGGCCCAGAGGCGACGCCGGCCCCCGCGCCGGAGGCCTCGACGCCCTCTGCGGCGGCAGTGCGAGTTTGTGCCCACCTCCCCTCCCTCCTCCTCCTCCTCCTCCTCCTCCTCCTCCTCCTCCTCCTCCTCCTCCTCCTCCTCCTCCTTTGCTTAGCACGCTTGCCGTTTCACCCAATTGTCTAGTATGTCTCACAACTTCTGCCAACGCACCTCCCCTGGCATGCCCAGCGGCGCGCATCACGTGGGAGATGGGCGGAGGCCCGCCCGCGGGGCGGACGCAGGCGATGCTCCCCAGGGGGGCCCTCCCCTCGCCGCCGCGCACCCTGGTGGGGGGCCACATGCGAACCCTACCCCTGCCCCCCACGATTTTTGAGGGGGAGGGTGGGGTTCACTTCGCTCGGGAGCTCTCGAACAAGGTGAACCCCACCCTCCCCCTCAAAGATCGTGGGGGGTAGGGGTAGGGTTCGCATGTGGCCCCCTACTTGCCGAGAGCGCTCCCAGGGCGCCTGGCTCGCCCCGCCCGACGGCCTCGCCGAATCGCCCCCCCTGTCGGGGGAGAAGATCTACTTCGGGACAGCGGTTTGGAGTCGCCCTCCCAGGGGTTGGCGCGCCCTCCGCGCGCCGGGGTGCTTCCTTCGCTGGGCGCGCCCCAGGCCGCGGGGAGGGCGCCATGATCTCCCAGCGGTGCACCTATTCGCTGCTCCCCCCGCCCCGTTCGGGCGAACCCCCATCGACATGCTCAGCGGCGTGAAGGACGACGGGGATGGACGAGGGCCCTCCACTACCGCCGCCCAGGCCGCGGGGAGGGCCTTTGTTTCTCCCGTCGATGCACCTGTTCGGCGTTCCCCCGATCGCGAGCCCCGCCGCCCGCTGCCTGGGCCCCGGCGCCGCTCCGAGAGCTGCCGCCTCCCGACCTTGGGGCCGCATCTGGAGGCGGCGCTAACCCCCCGCGAGGGTGGCCTCGACACCCTCAGAGGTGACACTTCGAGTCTGCGCCCCCCTGTAACCCGAAACCCGAAACCCGAAACCCGAAACCAAACCCGAACCGAAATCTAACCGCTGATTTCAAAACCATAACCTGACACCGTAAAACCTAAACCCAAAACCCGACTCCACACCTCAAACCCTACCCTAAACATGACCCCAGACAAGCACCAGGTGAAGCCCTTAACCTTTGCAGTTTTTCTGGCAACCACTTCCCAAGTGCCAGCAAGCACCAGCCAAGGCGCCCCTGGTGCTCTCAGTGGCGCGCACCGCGACGGGGATGGGCGGAGACCCGCTCGCGGGGCGGACGCTGGCAGTTCCTCCTTGCAGGAGGGTCCTCTCCTCGCCGCCGCGCACCTTGCCGAGAGCTCTCCCGGGGCGCCTGACTCGCCCCGCTGGAGCGGTCATTGTCGGCTGTTCTGTCGCTCAGACGGTCGAAAGATTTGAGTGCTCGGCCGCTTCGCTGTTCGACGCGCCCCCCCCCCTCTCCGCGCCTTGCTGGTCACCAGGTCTCGGCGAACTCCTGCCCCTGTCGATGGACCTCTGCCAGCGCCGCTCTGCACCCCCATTTTGGCGTGGTCCTCTCAGCTTTCAGTCTCGTGACATCAATTTCAAATTCTCCACGCAGCCGTTTGCTGCTATTCATGGCCAGCCCCCATCTAGCATTGCCTTCGCGGGCGGATCAGGCACCCGGCAGGTCCGGAGGTCTCCGCACTTGCCTATTCGTTGGTCATGCTCCCCCCCCCCCCTGGGCGTTGCCCAGCTGCTGCCTGGCGCCGCGGCTGGCTCCCCCCCCCCGGGCGCCCGCCCCGCCGCCGCGGGGACTGTCCTGAGCGGGCCCGCTTTCCCTCCGCCCGCCTGCGCTGGTCTTCCTTCCTGTTCCCCCGTGCAGCGCGGCCCAATATGCATGCAGCGCGCCACACTGATGCCCAATCGCCGGAGGCCACCAGCCGCCGACGCAACAAAAACGTGAGTGTGTGTGTGCGTGTGTGCGTCCGTGCTTGCGTGTGTATGTGTGAGTGTGCGTGTGCGTGTGAGTATGTGTGTGAGGGTGTGTATGTGGTCGTGTGTGCGTGTGTGCGTGTGCGTATGTATGTATGTATGTGTGTGTGTGTGTTTGCGTGCGTGTGTGCGTGCGCGCGTGCATGCGAGTGAGTGCGTCTGCGCGTGCGTATGCGCGTGCGTCTGCGTGTGCGTGCTTGTTTGTGCGTGTACGTGTACGTTGTTGTTGTTGTTGTTGTTGCTGCTGTTGCTGTTGCTGCTGCTGCTGCTGCTGCTGCTGCTGTGGTGGTGGTGGTGGTGGTGGTGGTGGTGGTGGTGGTTGTTGTTGTTGTTGTTGTTGTTGGTGTTGTTGTTGTTGCTGCTGCTGCTGCTGCTGTTGTTGTTGGTGGTGGTGGTGGTGGTGGTGTTGTTGTTGTTGTTGTGGTTGTTGTTGAACATTATTAATTCTAAAGAATAATTATTGTTGGGACCCCTGGTGCACGGCCCCCCTGCGCCGCCTAGGCCGCAGCTACATTTTCATCACTTTCGTGAGGAAGCCTCAGGTAATTCGATGTGATCAAGATCCGGTTGTTTTGTTCCCCCCCGCTTTCCCTTGCAAAAAACACTATAAAATGACATTTCTTGTTCTAATATAATCAAATTTCAAGAATCCTTGCAAAAAATAAGGTAAAGTGGACATTCGCGCGCGCAAGACGAAATCCTTCCAAAAGCTTAGTGTTCGGAGCGATTTCAACATAAAAACATCAAAAAACTAATGGTTTTTCAACAAAAAAATGTCAAAATCTCATCCCGCGCGCTCTTGCGGATTCGTAGGAAACCCAACACTTTTTAAACATTTCTGTCAAACGGGCTTTTGCGAGCAACTTTTTCGAACTTCTGCGACAACGGTTGCGCACCTGCCAGGGCCATCATCCCTGTCAAATAATACCATGCGGGACACATTCGTTTTTTCTTCGCGCGCGCACGCCGAAATCTCCAAAAACCATTGGGTTCTTAAGAATTTTAGCACCGCGCATCATAAAATCACACGAATCGCACCGTAGGTCCTCGAAAAACAGCTGCACGACTTTTCAAAATTTCCACCCGCGCGCGCTGTCCGAATCCTAAAAAAAAACAATGGTTTCCCAACATTTATGTTACATGAGCTCGCGCGAGCTACTTTCGCACGCTCTTGCAACGGGGTTCGCGCGCCTGCCAGGGGCCACAATCCCTTGCGGTTGCGCCATAGGTTGCGCCCTCGGCCGCCGAGAATAAAACGTCCCCCTATTGGTTGCGCCATAGGTTGCGCCTCGGCCGCAACCATCGAGACAACCATCGGGACAACCATATCCTCTCTCTCTTGTGTATTCCCACATCCCTCAGGAATTTGCCCTAAAGATGTGATCAACTATCTTGTGAGTACGTATCATGTGTATCATGTGTATCATGTACCATATGCATCATATGCAACAGATGTTCTGTGGAAGGCTTAACAACTTCTGTGGGTTAACAAGGCTTAACAACTTCTGTGGGTGTACGAACGTAGGCTTAACAACTTCTGTGGGTGTGTACTCCACGCCAGTGTAGTAGCCACGGTCGTCCGCAGGCCACGAAGTGAAGTGTCCGAACGTCATAGGGCGGGAAGCTGGGTGTGGGTGGTGGCGAAGAGTCGTGTGGATATTTGGTAGAGCTTGCACTGCCCCCCCACAAAGTGGGGGTATTGGCTGGCGTCGCATGAAAACCCTGGCACTGGTGAGAACACTGAGCGTTCGGGTAAAGTGATTGTTGTTGTTGTTGTTGTTGTTGGTGTTGTTGTTGTTGTTGTTGTTGTGTGTGTGCGTGGGTGTCTGCGTGCCTGCGTGTCTGCGTGTGCGTCTATGTTTATGTATATGTATATGTATATGTGTATGTATGTATGTATGTATGCATGCATGCATGCAGACGTATGCGTATATATAACATGCCGGGCCCAACATATATGACGCGAGCGCGCCTTGCTTGTCGCCCACGCCCCCGTCTCTCCGCTCATCTGACCCTCCTTGCCCCCCCGTTTTTCCCCCTTGCACCTCGTCCCGCGCCTCTTGCCCGCCCCTCCGTGCGCCCTCCCCTATGCCATGCCCCTCGTCCTCCCCCCTCTCCCCCTCCTCCTCCTCCTCCTCCTCCTCCTCCTCCTCATCCTCATCCTCATCCTCATCCTCATCCTCATCCTCCCCATCCTCCGTGGCCATTCTGGCTCATGCTCGGCGAGCGCCGAGCAGGTGGCGGCAGGCCGTTCACGCGGTCTTTCTCTTTCGCAATGGGGTCGGATGACCTTTGGGAGCGGATGGCGGCGCTGCCAGTGGCCCAGTCGGCGTTCGGCGCGGCGGCGGCGGCGGCGCTCAGGGGCCACGGCGGCACCGAGGCTTTGTCCGTGGCTGTGGCGGCCGCGGCGCGCGGAGCTGCCCAGGGCGCCGCCGCGTGCGCAGCTGGAGCAGGCGTTGGCGCCTTGGCATGCGGCGGGGGGGCCCAAGAGCGAGATCGCGTTGCTCGCCGAGGTCCTCGACGCGGTCGGCGAGACGTCGGAGCTGGAGTGGCCAGTCTCGGTCCAGGGCGCCAAGGGCCTCCTTGGGGACAGCGGGGCGCGGTCGCTGGCTTCCCGCCTTGGGAGGTTCAGCAAGGCGCGCAACGCCAAAGGCCAGGCGCGCAACGCCAAAGGCCATCCTGACGTTGGCTTGGCGAGGGAGGTACGCGCTCACCTCGGTGGCGGCGGGGCCCCCGTCGCCAAGGCGGCCGACAGCGTGCGGGAGCAGGTGAACGACGGTTTTTCCATCGGCGCGGGCTCCGCGGCGGCGGTGGAGCAGCTCGGCATCGGCTCGGGGACGGAGTTGGCGGGCTCGCTGTCCGTGCAGATGGGCGCGCAGACGGAGAACCAGATCGACCAGGAAGACAAGCTCGGGGACTCGCGGGATTCGAAGTGCAGCCATTTCTCTGGGCCGCCCGCCGTGGAGGCGCGCGAGGTGCCGCCCGAGGCCCCCGAGGAGCGGGAGGCGAGCGCGGGGGAGTTCGCGGAGATGGGCTTCGCGCCGGATCCGCAGCCGACGACCAGCAAGAGGTGGGAGGAGGACCTCGACTGAGAGCGGGCTGGTCCCGCTGCCCATGGCGCCCGTCCCAACTTTCCCCCTGCTGGAGGACGGCGCGAGCTGGAAGCGGTCCGCGGTCGGCGCCGGGCGCGGGGCCCCACGGCGCCGACGGCGTCGGCAGTCTGAACGCGGAGTTCGCGCGCTCGGCCGGCGGCGCGGCCGCGGTCGTGGAGGAGCAAGGAGATGCACCACCCGTGGAGGTGCGCTCGGGGGCGGCGACGCTGGCCAAAGGCGACGAGGCGGTGGTCCTCGTGGTTCTTCGCCGGCGTCGCGCAGTGTGCCCGAGGCTCCGCGGCGAGCACCGCGCGGGGCGGCCCGACGAGGAGCTGCGGGTTTCGGAGCCGCGAGCGTGCCGAGGCAGAGCTGGCCGTGCCTCGGCAAGGCCGAGGGCGCGGAGGCCGCGCCGTCGGCGCCGAGTCGCAGGCCCAGGCGCAAGATGGCCCCAAGCTGAGCGGGGTCGCGCGTCGGGCTGCCTTCAGGAGGGGAAAAAACACACAGACACAATTAATCCTCGATTCCCCCAAAAATATGGGAAAATATGGGAAGTGGGGGGGAAGACAAAAACCCAGAAAATATCAGAAAATATGGGGAATCTGTTTATTTGTGTGTATTTATTTGTGTGTTCCAGTTCCCCTTCATGCCTGGTCTTCGTGCTGGGCGTGGCTCGAATTTCTCTGGGGGGGGCCTCGGGGGGCCGCTGGCCTCGCCCGCCCGTCCCCGCGGGGGTGGCCTCGGCCCGCCTGGATTGCCCATCTGGTGATCCAGGCTTGGGCCAATGCCTGTCGGGTCTGCTTCGGGGTCCCCCTCGTCGCTGGGCGCCTGGCTCTGTCGCGAGCGGGCGGCGGCGACTCTTGATTCGACATCTGGGGCCCTGGCGGTCGTCTGCTTGCAGACGGCCGCCAAGGCCTCTTTGATGATGTCCCATCCATCCATCCATCCATCCATCCATCCATCCATCCATCCATCCATCCATCCATCCATCCATCCTCCTCCCCATCCTCCTCCTCATCCTCCTTCCCCTCCTCCCTCCTCCTCCTCCTCCTCCTCCTCCTCCTCCTCCTCCTCCTTCTCCCCCTTTCTCCTCCTCTTCTTTCCTCTCCTCCTCCTCCCTCCTCCTCCTTCTCCTCCTCTTCTCCTCCTCTCCTCCTCCTCCTCCTCCTCCTCCTCCTCCTCCTCCTTCTCTCCTCCTCCTCCCTCCTCCTCCTCCTCCTCCTCCTCCTCCCCTCTCCCTCCTCCTCCCCGTGTTCCCACCCTCCACGCCGTAGCCATTTTGGTTCGAGATCTGCGCCCTGGCCGCGCGGGCATGCGCGCGCACTCGAGGGCGTGCGCTCCGGCCGCAGAGATCCGCGGCGGCGGGCTGCACGGCTGCTCTCGAAGCGGCGGGGCAGCAAGAGGCCGCGACGGGGGGGCCTCTCGCCGGCGTGTGCGGCGCGCGCGGCAGGCTGCGGCGCCAGCTGCCGCCCTCCGCCGCGACGAGGAGCTGGAGTTTGGCGATCGCAAACATGGATCAAGGGGGCGTGGATTGGCGACGGGTCCCGTTTCTATGGGAAATCGCGAATTTCCCCGCCGAACGAGGCGGCACCGGCCACATTTTGGGGAGGGCACCTCCCCCGATCCGTGGATTTGGCGACCGCTAATCCATGTTTGCCCGCCCCCGATGGAGGGCATCGTCAAGTCGCTGGGGGAGCAGCTCGACGCGGAGAGCCGCAGCGCCGTTCCAGGCGCTGGCTGGTGAGCTGGTGCCCCGATTGGCCCCTTCGGCGCCCATCTTGGAGAGCGTCTTGGCAGGCACGCTGGCTGGGAAGGCGCCGCGGGACCAGTACAGACGGCGCGTCGCAACTCCGGCCTGCATTGCGCCGCCGTGCCTGCGGTGGCCGCTGCTGTCGCATCTCAACCGGTGCCTTGCTGTCGCCTGCTGCTGACCGCGTGCCGCGGTTGTCATCGCGTCGGCGGGGATGCCGCAGCTCAACCGGTGGCAACGGTGGGGGCGGGGTCGGCGGCTCGCCGCGCGGAGTCGAGGGCGTCGGCGCTCCCTCGAGCGGGGGCTCGCTCGCCGCCGCTTGCGGCGGGCGCGGGCGCCGTGCAGCCCGGCCGAGGAGGTCACGAAGGCGGATCCCCATGTGTTGGATCGGGCCGGGCGAAAGGGGGGGATTGGGAAAGGGGGGGGTACGAGATTTGCTACATGCAGCTGGTTTCGGCCTCACCGAGGGGCCCATTCCTCGACACGTGGGCGCCTCCCGGCGCCGGGAGGCGCCGGGAACATCAGCTGCGTGCGCTGATTCTCAACCCCCCCCTTTGCTATCCCCCCCTTTCGCCCGACCCGATTGGAGGGGAAAAAACACACAGACACAATTAATCGTCGATTTCCCAGAAAACATGGGAAAATATGGGAAGTGGGGGGGAAGACAGAAACCCAGAAAATATTGGAAAATATGGGGGATATGTTTATTTGTGTGTATTTATTTGTGTGTCCCAGTTCCCCTTCAGTGTTGGAGGATCTGGCGTCGGGCCCCAAGTTCTGGCCTAGGGCATGGGAGGGCGTTGGCCGCGCTGCCGTCGCGTAGGTCATGCCGTGCAGCAGGCCCCTGGAGGACACGCTTTGCACGACGGCGGGGTGCTCGTGGAGTCTCTCATCGGCGCGCCGGGCCCCGCAGGGTGTCAGGGCAGACATATTCAGGAGGGGAAAAAACACACAGACACAATTAATCGTCGATCCCCAGAAAATATGGGAAAATATGGGCAGTGGGGGGGAAGACAGAAACCCAGAAAATATAGGAAAAGATGGGGGATATTTTTATTTGTGTGTATTTATTTGTGTGTCCTGGGGCCCCTTCAAGGTGGACAAGCGCGCGGAGCAGGTGCGCACCGGCCAGAGACAGTAAAGGTTGGCGGGGTGTTGGGCTTGCCCGTAGTTGAGGTGGGAGCCAGCGAATCGCCGACGGCCCCCGAGGTGAAGGGTTGTGCCCTGCCTGGCGCGGTGGGGGCCGCACAAGCAACCCCCAGGGCGTCGCGCACTTCGAGAGGGCCGTGCCCGTGCACGGTTCGCTGCCGGAGGCAGCCGCCGCTGTCGTCTCCCTGCCCGTCGGGGTGGTGAGGTTCGGGGTGCTGCAAAGACAGACGGCGGAGAGCGCCGCGGCCTACGACCGCGACGTCGGCCGCGACATCCGAAGCCCTGGCCGGCGGGCGGCGGACGCTGACGCGAGCCTCCCAGTGCCCATGTCGGTGGAGGAGCGCCCTGCGGGGCTGGCCTGGGTCCAGGGCGGTGTTGGAAGCTTTGCCTCTCGGGAGCCTTGGGACGGGGGTCAGTGCAGACGGGGGTCAGCCAGGGCACCGGATCCTGCAGGATCCTGCGAAGACCCCCTCTGTCGGGGGCGGAAAAGAGGGGGGTGATGACTAGGGAGGGGTGGATATCATGGCGGGGGGCATGATATTTCCCCAGATTTCATGGCGCCTCTTCTTATTTCATTATGTCCCTGGCCCCCCCGCTGGGCCGCGCACATGCCGCGGGTCATGATTTGCACCCCCCCCTCTTGGACACCCCCCTCTTGGCCGCTCCCGACTCTGGCTGACCCGGGTTAGCGAGCCGCTCGTGGCCGCGAGGCGGCCGCGCCTATTGGCTGACCCGGGTCTGCGAAGACCTGCGTTGCAGTTTGTTTTCTCTGCATTGCAGTTTTTGGTTTCCTGCTGACCCGGGTCTGGATTGACCCGGGTCAGAAGATCCCCGAGCCTCGACGACGTTTGCGTCTGAGTCGAAGGCGAGGCCACGGCGCAGTTGATGTGACCTGGAGCCGCTCGGCGTGCTGTTGCTGGCGTGCGACGGGGGGAAGGGCGACAGTACCCTGTCAGGCCGCCTTCCCCCTCAGCATCTATCTCTTCTCTTCGATCTCGCGGTGCTGTTCGTTCAGTCGACGGACTTCGGCATCGCGGTCGGGGTGTCTTGGGTTGATCAGCCTCCCGCGTGTCGGCTTTGCGGACCTCTCCCCGATCTGTTCGGGGCTTCGCCCCGCATCTCGCGCAAACCAATACCATACCATACCTCCCCCCCCAACACTCCTGCCCATGTTGCCCTGTCCCCTTCTCCCCTTCCCCCTCCTGCACTCCTTTGCCCCTCCCCCTCCCCTACGCTCCCCTCGCGTTTCGCTCGTCCCCGCCCTGTCCCATCCGATGTCGTCCTCTTCATCCCCTCTCTCGCACTTTCCCCTCTTCTCGCTCACTCCACCCCGACCCGCCAGCGCGGGCCCCGCGTCTTACGAGGCACGAGTTGTTGTCTCGAGCTCCTCGCGCGAAGTCGAAATAGCTTTGTCCGATCAGAGTATTTCCGCGGCCGCCCAGTGCCCCACCTTCTCCGAGGCTCCGCCTTCTGCGCCGGCTCTCCCACTGCGCCCAGGTTCACCCTCTCTCCCATATGGTCATCCTTGCCAGTCCCGCCCCAAGCGCCATGAATATGAACTTTTGGCGCTCCGCCGCGGATTTCTCGGATCAGGGCTGGGCCGCCTCGGCGGCGCCTCGGGCGGCGCCACTGGCGCGCTCCGCGCGCCGGGGAGGGGGGGCCCAGCGCAGATCCGAGAAAGCTGCGCGGAGCGCCAAAAGTTGATGTTTATGGCGTTCTTGGTTCCTCTACTTGGCCCCGCCGCCCACCTCGCGCGCAGGCATCCGAACGTCGTTGAGCTGAAGCACGCCTTCTTCACATCGGAGGAGGGGGAGGGAGGCCGCGGGGGCGGGAGGGCCACGACGACCATTAAGTCGGGCGTGCCCCTATACACAGGGAATGTTCAGCAATAGTCATTATTATTGTTGTCGTTGCTGTTCTCCCTCTTCCTCTCATTATTAATGTTATTTTGTATAGAGTATGTTGGAATATGTTTGCCTATCTTTTATTTATCGTCCAAGCTCCGCCTGTAGGGGGACTTGCCTGACCTACGACGAGCATGGCGCCACGAGGACGAGAGCCTCTGAGAGGGGGGAGCAGTTCGACAGCTGCGCCAGAGGCGAGCGATCGGGAGCTTGATGGCACGCCTTGGGAACAGGGGGTGTGGGCGACCGATTTTGAGCTCAGCAGCTCTTCTCCACCAAATGCATGACGTCTGACGGCCTGAAGACTGGCACAACAGCACATTGGGCTCGAGTCGAGACCTGCTCGTCGTATAAGACACAGCGGCAGGCATCTGATGAAAGGTGTCGCTCAACTGCCTGCTGCCACTCTCACCTGAAGCAGGGAAAATGGGCGGGCAGCACAGATGAGCGTCAGTAACAGAAGCTGGCAAGGCACCAGCTCGCAAGTCCGCGGCCTCGCACGTCAGGGCACTTCCACCTCCAGGAGGGAACCTGGCCTGCGCGCGTGCGGGCTCGAAGGAAGATGCCGCGGCCGAAACTGGCAGAGAGTCACCAAGCAGATGCCGAGAGGCCTCATCCTCCACATCGAGAGGATCAAGGGCGAGCTCGGTGACACTCTCGCCTCCCCAATCGGGTGGAGGGAACATGGGCACCGAACCGTTGGCCGCAGCGGCCGACGGCTCAGAGATACGAGGTGCTTCCGCGCAAGTCCGAGCTGACTTGCCACACGCCGCAGCGGGGTTGGGAGGCATCTAATCACAGCCAACATCAGAAGCAACGAGACTGGCATGAGCGGCACGCCTGGCGCAGCTGATAGCAACGGCAGCAACACGAGGCGCACTGGCAACATAATTGAAGCACTGCATGAGATGTCCCGTGTGGACTCGGATTCCACGCTTACTGTACTGAGGGTGACGACCTTTGTTATACAATTGGTTCTAGCCGGTGCGCCTGGACTTACAGGGGCCCAGGCAACGCTTCCCAAGGCCACGAACGCTGGCACCAGTGGAGTAACAGTAGCATTTAGTGCACATGAACAGACAATCAGAGGCAACGACACTGTGATTGAGAGCATCCAGCCTGGAAGCGTGAAGCTTGGTGAAATTGGTACAGCGACTGGGATCAGGACACATGGTCGACCGCTTTCCCTTTAGACGAACCTCACAACGCCAAAGCCCCGCCCACGGACGCCACGTACGCATGGGACCAGGAGGGGCAGGAGGGGCCTGTAAGCGTTCGACGTTGGCAAGGTCCAGGGGTTCCCATCGATGGGCCAACCTAGCAGCAAGCCTGAGCGCGCAACGGGCGGCGCGAACCATCTTTTCAATAGCTGGTAACGCATGCTCGTCACACGGATGCAAGTTGACAGCATGTTTCGCGCCGACATCCGCATGATGATTTCCCACCCGCCTCCACTTCTCCCGACTATCAACGCCGACCTCGTCGGCATCCTTGCAAGCGGCAAACTTCTCACACGGCAGGAGGGAGGAGGAGGAGTAGCACTGGAGGAAGGCACCAGCGTGCACACGCTTGCCGGACAAATGAGACGAGCGAGGTTCATTTGCCAATTTCACCACATTCGAGCAATCCGAAAAAGCCTGGGAGTGACCAGGAAGGCTTAACATGTGCCCAAGTGTAGGCCGAGAACTCAGATCCCTGCGGCGTCTGAGGATACGGGGCCCACACAGGAGCACGAACTTCCGCCACAAGAGAACCGACGTCATCGACCATAGCTACACAGGAGCCATCTCGACTGAGCTCACGGATGGGATGTCTATAGCACGAGCCGTCAATGAAGAGCGAGCCCTAAACCGGTGGGCGAGACCTGATCACGCGCATGCCACGCAAGGATAGGACCGTCAGTGTGTTCCGTGGAGGGGCCAGGGTACGAGTCGGCGGGATGAGCGGAAGCTCCTAAGGTAAACACCAGGAGGTCTTCGCCCAACTCGTCAGCCTTGAGCGCCAACGCTAGATCATCTTCCTGCGCCTCTTCCTCCTTGGCAGAAGTGGCCGAGGAATGAGAGCAAGACCGCAACCTGTGAAGCAAAGTGTCTGGCTTGCCACGCAAGAGGCATGCGATGTCAGCCCGATAGCCCAACTTGAGCGCCCGCCCCCGAGTGGTAAAGGCCTCGGTGGCCAGAGCGCGGATTCTATTCTTTTCCAGGGGGGGGTGAACTTCTTACTGGCAAGAGACTCCGTCACAATGTCGAAATACCACCTACGAGACACACCCCTCTCGGCGGCCGCATTTTTTTTTCTCTCTCTCTCTCTCTCTCTCTCTCTCTCTCTCTCTCTAGAGAGAGAGAGAGAGAGAGAGAACGGAGATGGACTTCGTGTCATAGCCTCTAAATTAATGAGGGGGACACGATGCCAAGGTGAATGGTAAGACCTCAATCATCCTGAACGGTCATAAAGTCAATCATGGCCCAGCCGAGCCGAGAGACAGACATGCGCAGAGCCGAAATCGGACCAGCAACGCTGCGCCACGAGCAGTTGTCCGAGCTAAAAACAGAAACACAGGCACGGCGGAGTTCAGGCAAACCGATAGACCACTCGAACTGGGGCGCCTGGGCAAGCCACACCTCTTTCGCCCAGCGAATGATGGGCGAACGAGCTATGCGCCAGCAAGGGTCCCCGTCTAGAGTGGCCGTGGCGGTGAGCGAACGCAATTGCGAGTGAGGGCGAACAGTGCTAAAGAAGCGACGGCGAACGGGAAACAATTCATGATCCGAAATGCCTGAGACCTCACTCCCATAGCTCACGCCGGCAAGAGGGCCAGCTGAGAGACAAACAAAACGAATGCTGGCACTTCTCTTGAGCACCTTATTCTGTCAACGCAGCCGAGTGGCTTTCCCGCTGGCAGCCGCGATCCCGGCCTTGAGCTTGGCCGCGCGGCCTTGGACTCTGAGGGCGCGACTAGCCGTGCAGTCGGCGACTTAGTTCAGAGCGGTAGAAGAACTCACAGGGCAAAGATCAGAAAGTTGTGCCGAGATTTGATCTCCAACGCGCTTCGAAGAGGCAGCGATGGCAGTCTTGTCCGTCGCGAAACTGCAGCCTAAGACATCCTCAACAATAGAGTGCATGTTGCGAGCATCAGAGACAATGCTGGAGATCGCAGTTTTGGCGGGACCAGTGGCCGTGAGGCCTTGATCATCAATGTACGCATCTAAATCGAGATCGGGCTGGGATAATAACCGGTCGCATCCTTCCACCCCGTGCACTCTGAGGGTGGTGGCAAACGAACGCCCAGCACTGACCCCCCTGCCTGCGTAGTTAGGGCCCTGTATAACTCCTCCCAGACAGAGAGCATGCCCACGCCTGTGCGCGAACAAGCAGAGGCGAGTCAGCGCAGGAGGGAAACCATGCCGATGACAGCGAGCTTCCAGCTCGACGAGGCTGATCGCCTCGTAAGTTTTGCGAAGGTCGAAAAGAATAGCGCGGGAGCTCTGACCTTCAGCACTGCCGCCTCCATCGTTGACGGCTTGGCGCCAGACGACGTCGGCTGCCCATCGATTCTGGTCAGCAGCCCGGTACCTCCTGGGGCGTTGCTGTTCCCAGGCAAGGGCGAGGGGCCGTCTGAGACGCCCCAAAACCCCGTGCCAGGAACAGAACACCCCAATCGGTCCGTAGCTGCCACTAGGCTTCGACAGCAGAACTAACAACAAGACAGAGATCTGAGGAGGGAGAGCACCCAAGGCTTCCATGAGCGAGAGAAGCATACTGAAACAAGTGAGAGCCTGGTCATCCGAAAGATGAAAGTGGCGACAGTAAAAACCATCAAGAGACACAGCCGAGTCCTTTTTGCATCGCTTAGAGGCCGACCTGATGTCTTCAATTGGGATCAAAGGAAGGGGCTCAACAAGAATGCCCGGAGGGCGAGCCCATTCCCCATGCCCCATAACGAAGCACAGCGATCACCTTCAGCTTTGAGCAGCGACAAGGGATCCGACGCCGTGCAGCCCCGAGCAGAGCGGGTGGACGTCGGGGTCCATGGGGGCGGGCTCCGAATAATCTGATGCGCGCGCTTCGAGCCAGAATCGATGCCAACATGCAGCCAGGCAGACCAGTCGTCTCTCGACTCCTGACCGAAAGACCTGGCGGCCGCGCCGAGCTCGCTCCTGACCTCAGTCGCAGAAACTTCTAGGTCTGAGCAGGAGACCGACTGAGCTGAGGCGCGGGCGGGCTCGGCAGCGCGTCCAAAAAGAGAGGCTCGAGCACCAACAGGATTGGCTATGGCAACGGTGGAGCAGCAAGTAACATGCCCTGCACGAGCGCCTGGCGGTCGCGGCCAAGGCGCCTGGAGAGCACGAGCGCACGCCGCTGTGCACCAGGCCACTTGGTGGCGCGAAACTCGGTGTGCTCGGCGCGGCCTTCACCTGACAACATCGAACGCCAAACGAGCTGGAGGCCCAGACATCCCGTGCCACGCTAAGTGGTTTCCGCCCCCAAAATCGGAACCAAGTCTTTCTCGGCATGATTGGCCCGCGCTTGATACAGAGGCCCTAAAAGCTCAAGAACCCCCTGATACCCCCCCTCTCTTCACCCGACTGAAAGGTCCCCCAGCGGCGCCCAGCTCGCGGGCCCACGAGGCCGCATCAAGACGAGGGCCGAACGCAGGTTCGACGGGAAGAGGGGGGGGGGGGGGGGGCACGACCAGCGAGAGCCTGAATACTAGAAAGTTGAGGAACGAAACGAAGGCAGACAGGGCGATGAGGCGACAGCGAAGCTGACCAGTCAACCTCGCGCGAGCGGACATCCATCGCAAGACCTCCAGAACACACGAAGTAATCACAGGCGTTGGCCGTGCCAGACGGAGAATGCGCGCGCGTCGAAGGGGGCGCCACAGCACCGCGCAGCTCATTGGCAAAACAAGAATCCTCAAGGAGCGGTGGCTCGAAGTTGTGGTCAGTCCCAGCGACAAACGGCAGAGCATCCTGCGCCAACAACAGACGAACTTCGAAATAATGATGCGATTGCGGCATGAGAGATCTTCGGGGCGATAAAGATAGGACGACGCAACGACAATAGGAGGGCAATCACGGAGGTGAACGAGGCCAGCAAGACAACGACTTGGCACCACCTCACCTCCTTCCATGCTGTGCAAATCCAACCAAGAGCGAGCGAAGATGGCCACCCCAGCTGAAGTGTCTCCAGCTTCAGTGGCCGCAGCATCAGACCACGACGATTTCCAGCCCCGCTCGAGGCACCGGGCGTTGGCGGCGACCGCGCCCGCGCCTCTCAAGCGGTGTTCCTGGCAACGAATGGCGCGAGCGCGTGCGAATCCTTCAAGCAGGTCCTTCATGGTCCCCCAGGAATTACAACTGACAGCCCGAATGTTCGCTCTCTGTTAGGATCAGGAGTCGGTCCCTGGTCACAGGCATTCTGAGACACAGACGCGTCGCCGCCAGAGCCTAGGGCATCCACGATGCCAGGCTCGGCGTTCTGAGACCAGTTTGACTGCGATCCTACATGGGCTGGGGACGGGGAAGCCCTCTCACCCGAGAGCGAGCAGAACCTGGTGCTCGGGTCTGGCAAGGGCCGCGCCAAGCACGAGACCGAGCGATGGCCAACAATGTCGTGCTTCTCTCCAAGCGTCAGAACAGGATACAACTTGGCAGGCATGGCGAAATCAATTGGGGCGCGAGAGACCTTCCGACTGACTGCTCTGGCGCGGAAGGAGGAGTGAAGCACAGCATCTGCACGGGCCACAAGAGAGAGGACCATCGAAGTTTGGCTGGCGAAACTGAGGCATGCACAACTGAACGCTTCAAGAACCTCGGGAGACCACGACGACTCCAGAGCTGAACCTGAGCCTGAGAAGGAGGCCCCAAACATCTGTCATCTGGAAGAAACGAAGACAAGCATCCCCCCTGGAAGAAGTTCCCTGAATCCAGGACAAGAAACCAGACCGAAAAGAGCCTGGAGAAAACCAGTCGCTCAGAGGCTTCCAGGGGGGGGAATCGTGAGCCAGGACCGCCAGATGCAATCCTGGCAGCACGCTCTCGAACGCGGGCTTGCGCCTCAGGTGGGGGGCGCCGCGGGCGCCTGACCATCGGCGCTTGCGCGTGCTCCCCCAGCGGTCTCAGCTGCAGCAGCAGTGGCGCCCGAAGACGCAGCTGCTCCAGCTGCAGACTCTGAACGTTCATCGTGTCGGGGGCGCTTCGCTGCAGCCGCTTGAGGTGAGCCTCGCGCCCCCGCCTGGGAGCGTCGACCTCGGTCTTGGCGGCGCGGAACAAACTGCCAGCCAGGCCCGAGATTCCTTCGCGAAGTTGTGCAGCACGTGCCTCCAACTCCTTCTGGTCCTCGGGCTTAAGCTCGTAGTCCGTCTCGTCGATCTTGAGGATGCCCGCCGCCGAGAGGTCCAGCAGCCGCTCGAGCTTGGAGGGGTCCAAAATGTCGTCGATCCTGAGCTTGGACGGCGGCGCATCAGGCTCCGACTGGGCTGCAAGCTAAGCGTGGAGCTGGCGAACGAGGTCACTGCGCTCCTTCTCGGACGGATGCAACTCCTCACGAAGGCTGGTGACATGCCTGCGCTGAGCGTCGACCTGCTGCTCCACCGTCTCGAACTTGAGGACGGCCCCCTCCAGCTTGTTCTCCACCTGCCGGGCCTTGGCGTGAGCCTGCTGAATGCGCACCTCCAGACTGACAGGACGAGACGCCTGAAGGGCCTGAGCCGCCATGCTATACGAATGCGCAGCCTTGGCGGCACCCATCTTGTCATAGGGCGAGGCCAGCTGCTGTTACTCTTCGGCAGAGAGCTTGACTGGTGCCGGCGCTGGAGAGAGAGAGAGAGAGAGAGAGAGAGAGACGCCGCCAGCACCGCCCACCCTTACTGCACCTCCAGGACTGCTTCCGTGACCTCCGCCAGGAGGCGAGCCTCCCTTAAAGTGCCCAGGTGGCCCATGCTGGAAGTGCTTGGGCGGCGCATACCACACGCCGTCAGGGGCCCGCGGACGAGAGGCTCCACAATGTCTGCACCAAGTGAGCCAGCTGGCATTGCGGCGGCAACCACAAGCATCGCAGGTCCAGCGTTGGCCAGCAGCGGCGGATACCGAGGATAGCACTGGTGAAGGCCAGGGACGAGAGGAGGCCAAGCATTCCGATCAAGCGGACCTTTTCCCCCGTCGCCTTGGACCCACGGCGCATAGTAGAAGCCCTTGCAGCTGCCGCCCTTGTCTCCTTGAGACTTGCCGCCGCCGCCCTGACCTTTTCCCATGCCGTCACGAGTGCCGTGATGAATGACTGCTGTGAGCACTGCCGACAGTGGAAGAAGAAAACAAAGACGAACCACCTTGGCCCGCAACAGCAATGTGCCCTTCTGAATCGATGCTGCTCTAAGCCCAAAGCCTGGGCCAGAACGGCTGCGTGGGCGACCGAGGTAAAAGAGGAGGAGCAGCAGGAGGAAGAGGAGGAGGAGGAGAAGGATGGGGGGAGGAGGATGAAGGGAGGAGGAGGAGGAGGAGGAGGAGGAGGAGGAGGAGGAGGAGGAGGAGAAGAATCGTGGGGAGAGGGGTCGGGCCTAGAACGTACATACCCCAATTTCAGGCGTCAAATTTCCAACCGACATCCAGGTGTAAGGACCAGCAGGCTATGTTTGAAAGCTGGGCGGGTATTTTGAACAAGCGTCAGCAAATCTGGAAACAGCAGCAGCATAAAACGACAGAGGAGGGCAGAATGGCCAGAAAGAGTGGACACTAGATTGCCAGAACCTGTTTCCAAGCTCCAGCCTCCCAATTGCAGCCTCCCGTTTCCAAGCTACAATGTATTCGCTGCCCTCATCCTCCGTCGTCCTTCCTCCGTTCTCAGTGTAAGCCACAATCCAGGCTCGAAGTAGTGCCCTCACCTGAACGTTGGCCACGCTGGCAGCGCGGAGTGACGATATTGTCGTTGCGCCATCCATATCTGCGGTTCAGCATTGCATTCTAGCCCGAATCTCAGATAGGAACGGTGCCCTGGCGCTGGTCAGATCCTCCTCGTCTCCTCCCCTCTCCTCCCTGTCCCCCTACCCGTCATCCCCACCGTCTCATTCCTCCCCCCTCCTTCTCCCTAGCCGCTCAAGCATGTTGGCCCGGGTAGCTGGTCTGTGAGCGGGCGGCAGTGGGGCCCCGCGGCAGACGGATGCTTGCGGAATCCCCCGGGGCGTCGCACCCGGCAGCAACAAAAGCCAGGTGAGTGTGCAGGCATTGCGCAGCTTCCGTTTGCCATTGTTCATTGGTCGTCGCTCCGCCCCTTTTCGGGCGCGTCCAAGAGGATGGCGAGGATGAGGTGGGGCCGGGGGAGGGGGTAAATGATGGCCAGCTGCCACTGCATCTCCAGAATTTTCTGGTCCCGTATTGCCTGTGTCCTCATTATCGCGAGTCGTCCTATTATGTTTTTCTTTCCAACACGTTCGCTGGCCCCATTTCGTTCGCGCACATGCCGCGGGCCATGGGCCATGATGCGCTATTCCCCGTCTTCCTGGCCCCTCACTCGCCGGCGCACTTCGTCCCTCTCCTCTCCCTCCGCCTCTTTCTCCCCCGCGCTCGACGGTTGCCCGACGCCTCGAGGAGCTGTCGGGTAACGGCTGCTGATCCGCCGCCGCCATCGCCATCACCATCAACACCTCAACAATTGCCAGCGCGATCATCCTCCTCCTCCTCCTCCTCCTCTTCCTCCTCATTGTTTGTCGTCCTCGAGCTGTCGTATTGCCGTGCCCCCTTCTCCGTCTAGGGTTTGGGCTCCCTGTGCAATATCCCGCGTTTGACCTCACCTGGGAAAATGCAATTCTAGCAACAGCTCTCAGTTTCTATATTTACCACGTTGCTAAGGAAATCGCCTTGCATCAAGACGGGCGCCCTTTAACTCTACCGCAGCAGCTAGATACCCTCAAAGCGGCATTAGCCAAAATGCCAAACAATTACTCGATTTTACGCCCTCCGCCCATTGCGGCTAGGCCATACAGTTGGCTCAGGCCGAGGCGTCGAGGTTGAGTCGTTGACGAACTCTGCGGAAGGTATTGGCGCTCCTCCTCCTCCTCCTCCTCATCATCATCCTCATCAGCATCATCATCAGCATCATCAGCATCATCATCAGCAGCATCTTCATCATCACCATCATCCCTCGCTCCCTCCCTGCATCCCTCCCCTACCCTCCCTCCCTCCCGCCCTCCCTCCCTCCATCCATCCATCCATCCTCCTACTGCTCCGCCTCCTCCTCTTACTTCTCCTACTCCTCCTCCTCCGCCTCCTCCCCCTTCCCTTCCTCCTCCTCCTCCTCCTCCTCCTCCTCCTCCATTCCTTTTCCTTACAGATAACTCCTCCCTGTCGCACCCCGAAGACAGTTTTCAGGGCGGGCCGGGCGTTTCGCCTGAGACTTCCCCATCATGTACGATTATGAAGCTTAAAGGGACAGTTTCACAGATGGAGGGCGGGTGGTTTTCAAAGTGTGGCTCTCGCTTCGGCGCCGCGAACATTCGTTTCAAAATTAACAAGAGCTTCACGGATTGAGGGCGGGTGTTGTTCAAAATGTGACTCTCGTTTCGGCGCCGCGCACATCTTTTTCAACACATTGCAAGAGTTTCACGGATTGAGGGCGGGTGGTTTTCGAAATGGGCCTCTCGCCATAGCGCCGCGCACATTCGTTTTCTAATTTACAA
This sequence comes from Prorocentrum cordatum, assembly GCA_963575745.1. Taxonomy (NCBI): domain Eukaryota; class Dinophyceae; order Prorocentrales; family Prorocentraceae; genus Prorocentrum; species Prorocentrum cordatum. The sequence continues at coordinate 123,543 of CAUYUJ010015154.1, read as the reverse complement.
AAGTTTTGCAAATCGAGGGCGGTTCTTTTTCAACATGTGGCTCTTGCCTCAGCGCCGCGCACATTCGTTCCAAATGATTGCAAGAGCTTCACGGATTGAGGGCGGGTGGTTTTCAAAATGTGGTTCTCGCCATAGCGGCGCGCACATTCGTTTTTTGTTCCAAAAAATGCAACAATTTCACGGGTTGAGGGCTGGTCCTTTTCAACATGTGGTTCTCGCCTTAGCGCCGCGCAGATTCGTTTAACCATTTGCAAGAGCTTCACGGGTTCCCATGATCTGCGTACCAGAGATGGCGTTCTGGAAGGATTCTGGATTATGCGGGCGCAACAGTTATGTTGATTCGCAGTGTTGAAGTCCCAACAATTTCAAATATGTCGTTATAGCACGATTCTGGGCCATCAAAGGGAAACAATCAAGTTAACACGTGGGGTTGAAACCCCGAGAACAATCAATGCTTTGGCACTCTTCAGGATATTCAAACTGTTGTCTTCCAGCGAGGCAGTTCCTCCAATGGAATTGAACCGTTGTAGGGGCCTATGAAGAGGGAGCTTGGAGGGAGGGTTAATTCCAACCTCGTTGATGACTCTTGGATTTCCACTGGTCCTCCTCCTCCTCCTCCTCCTCCTCCTCCTCCTCCTCCGTTTACTCCTCCTCATCATCATCATAATCACATCCGTAGCCATTTTGGCTCAAGCCATTTGGCTCACGGAACGATGGTGGCACGGGATGACGCGGAGTGCGCGCCAAGGCGATCGGCGGCCCAGCGCAGGGCAGGACGAGAGTGGGCGAAGTAGTCCGCCGGCAATGCCGTCAGGCGGCTCTCGGGCGAGCTGGCCAAGACCCGGTTTCGCCTGGAGGCCGCGGAGGAGGCCCTGTGCGCCGTCATCGGCGACGGCGAGGTTGGGCAGCGACCGCAGACGATGCTCCCCGCGCTGCAGGCCAAGCTTGGGGGTAGGTTCCCCGCATGGCTCGAACGCCTGCGGCGTAATGTCGCCCTCCACGCTGGGGCGCAGGGCGTGGACATCGTGGCGGCGGGAGCGGCGGAGCTGCGCTGTGCCCAGCGGTGGCCCCGGCTGGAGGGGCGCGCGGCGCCGAGGCGCGAGGCCGAGGAGGCTGCCGGTGGGGCGATGCGGGCGGAGGCGCCCTCCCTTTTTCCTGCCGGCCTCCTAGGTGCTGCCACGCCCGACCTCGTGCCTGAAGGATTCGGCCGAGATGGGGGCGTCCGAGCTGCGCGGGCGCGGCACCACCGCGCGGCTGTCGCCGTGAGTTTCAGGGACTACGTCGACGCTATCGCGGAGGACGGCAGCGACCAGCTGGAGCCTTTGGATGGCAGGCCGCAGGTGCGGTCGCCTAGGGAGCTCAGGCGCCTGCAGAAGCGCCTCCTGCTACTGGGACCAGCAGCGGTCCTTGGGGGGCCCAGACAGGGGCAGACCCTAAAGGAGGGCAACGGAGTTTGACGCGAGGCCGCAGACATGCGGGTGACCGAAGCCCTTGACCAGGTCCAGCCTCCACCCTGGGCCGCGGATGCGCGGGTGGCCGAAGCCCCAGGGGAGAGAGCCCCCTCGTCGGCGTCGGGGCGCGGAGACGTCCTTGGGGAGCCCGGTGCTGGGCAGACCCAGAAGGGGGGGGGGTGAGCTCTGGAACAAGGCGCAGACGTGCGGGCGGCCGAAGCCCTTGACCGAGCTCAGCCCCGTTCCAGGGCCACGGACGCGCGGGTGGTCGAAGCCCCTGGGATGAGGGCCCCCTTCCCAGCTGCTGGCGTCGGGACGCGGAAGCGTCCTTGGGGAGCCCAGACAGGGGCAGACCCGAAAGGGAGGGGGAGGCGAGCTCGTGCTCGAGGCCGCAGACGTGCGGGTGAGCGTTTCCCTCGACCGAGCTCAGCCTCCGCTCAGGGCCACGGACGCGTGGGTGGTCGAGCCCCCTGAGCCGAGCGCCCCCTCCCAGGCGCTGGATGGAGGACCAGAAGGGCCAGAAGGGCATGCGCAAGCGCAAGTTCGGCCTGGACCTGGACGAGGACGGGGGCTTCTTCGAGGGCGGGCTGGAGGACCCGAAGGGCCAGTACAAGTGCGAGGCCGGCCTGGGCCTAGGCGCGAACGTGAGCGCGCGCGAGGACTGGTCGGAGTGCGGCGGCCTGGGCGGCGGCACAGGCTTCCTGTCTGCGCCCGAGAACCTGGAGGCGGGGACCGCCTCTCGGACCTCCCTCGCCGCGGCCAGCATCCTCTTGGGGGTCCCATTCGCGGCCCCGTACCAGCTCGCGGGCGTCGCGGGCTGAGTCGCCGTGACTGCTTGGGTGTCGCTTTCCGCCTGCTTCGGCTGGGGCGGGTGGCGGCTTCTGGGCACTCAGGCGAATCTGCGCTTGTGCCTTGGGCACGAGACCGCGCGTTGCCTCCGCAGGGCCAAAGGGCAAGGCCTCGGTCCGAGGGGCAGTACGAGCTAGGAGCTCCTGACCTCTGTAGACGCGTGGATCATCATCATAATCCCCACCATCATCACTGTCATCCCCCGCCTGCTCTCCTCCCCCTCCCTGGCCCCCCCCTGGCCTTCCCGGGAGAAAGCTGGTTTCGCCGACGGCTGGTTTCGCCCAGTTGGTTTCGCCGACGGCTGGTTTCTCCGACGTTGGTTTCGCCGGGCTGGGTTCGCCGACCCGCCAGTTGGCTTGGCCCAGCTCGTTTCGCCGACCGTTCTCGCGCTGGCAAGCCCGCCGCCCGCTTTAGCGCCCCGCCCGCCCGACCAGCCCGTCGGCAAACCAGCCCCGGCGAAACCAGCCGCCGGCGAAACCAGCCCATGCCTTGTTCCCTCCGCTCGCGTCACACATTGCCCCCCTCGCTCGCTCCCTGACTCCCACTTCTCCTTCCCGCCCCCCCCCGTGCAGTCCCCTGTCTCTTTCCCTCGCTGGCCGCGTGCGCGTCGACCCGCTTGCCTTTCTTCCCCCCTACCCCTTACAAGGACACAATATAAGTACTACTCTCCTCTCTCCGCTGATGACGTCCGAAAAATATCCAGCCCCCCTCCGCGCACTATCTCCTTAAACACAGGATTCCCGGGAAGTGGGTGTTCGCTTGGGCTTTCTTGCAAACTGTTGTTCCCGCTGAAGCGCTGGCCTCATGTTTGGGCTTCCGCTCGTTTTGAATCGTGTTCCCGCTGCAGCGTTGGCCTCATTTCCGCGCTTCCGCTCGTTCCGAATCGTACTCCCGCTGCAGCGTCAGCCTCATTTCCGCGCTTCCACTCGACCCGAATCGTGCTCCCGCTGCAGCGTTGGCGTCATCATGTCCAGTGCCATGCCACGGCATGGTTTTCGGTCCATCCAACTTCCAAACAGGCCCCAAAATCTAGAAAATGGCCTCCCGACAAAAACCATAGGAAGTGATTCCGCATTCGATGCCGCTTCGTTGTTTTTTTGGGGCGTCGCCACGCCGTGCGATGTCATGTTACGCGTTAGTATGTAACACCATGCTGTGCCATGTAATGCTATGCCAGGCTATGACATCCGATTGTGCGAATAAGGAGGAGATTCACGCCATGGTAACAAAGGATGGGAGGGAGGGGTAGTACGACGTCAGATGTGGCGCGAGCGCGCCTAGCTTGCCCTCCTCCCTTCCCCCTGCTCTCCCCTACCTTCTCTCGCTCCCCCTCCCCCCCCCGCCGTTTTCTCCCTCCCCTCTTTTCCTCCTTCGTCCCCTCCCCATCACCTCCCTTCTCTCGCTCCCCTTCCCCCTTCCCATCCCCCCCCGCCTTCTCTCCCTCCCACCCTTTCCTCCCTCCCCCTCCCCTTTCCCGCCTCTCCTTCCCCCTCCCCCCCCTTCCCTCCCCCCTTTCCCGCCTCCCCACGTTCCCCCCCCCATTCCTCTGCCGCAGCTGTTCCTCCCTGACCCTTCCCCTGCCTCTGCGTGTCCCTGCTCTGTTCCTCCCCCCCTCCTCCTCCTCTTCCTCCTCCTCCTCCTCCTCCTCTTCCTCCTCTTCCTCCCTCCCCTCCTCCTCCTCCTCCTCCTCCTCCTCCTCCTCCTCCTCCTCCTCCTCCATTCTTTCTCCTTGTAGATAATTCCTCTCTGTCGCACGCCGAGGCCCGTTTTTAGGGATGGCCGGGCGTCTCGCCTGAGACCCCCTCACCATTCATCACTCTGAAGCTTAAAAAGTGACGACAGCTTCACAGATGAAGGGCGGGTGGTTTTCAACATGTGGTTATCGCTTTAGCGCCGCGCACATTCGCTTTAAACATTTGCAAGAGCTTCACGGATTGAGGGCGGGTGGTTTTCAACATGTGGCTCTCGCCTCGGCGCCGCGTACATTATTTAAAACAAATTGCAAGAGCTTCACGGATTGAGGGCGGGTTGTTTTCAACATGTGTCTCTCGCATCAGCGTCGCGCACATTCGTTTTTTAAATATTGCAAGAATTTCACGGGTTGAGGGCGGGTCGTTTTCAGAATGTGGCCCTCGCCTTAGCGCTGCGCACATTAAAACAATTGCAAGAGCTTCACGCATTGAGGGCGGGTCCTTTTCAAAATGTGACTCTCGCTTTAGCGCCGCGCACAGTCGTTTCAAACATTGCAAAGAGCTTCACGGATTTCCCATGATCAACATACTAGAAATTGTGTTTTGGAAGGGTTCAGGACTATGCGGGCGCAACATTTATGTTGATTCACTGTCTTGAAGTTCCAAAAACGGCGTTCTGGCGCGATTCTGGATCGTCAAGACGCAGCAGTCAGGTTGATACGTGGCGTTGAAATCCCGAGAGCAATGTTTTGGCATTCTTCGGGATCTTCAAACGGTTGTCTTCCAACGAGGCAGCTCCCTCAATGGAAATGAACCGTCGTAGGGGCCTATGAAGAGGGAGCATGGAGGGAGGGTGTATTCCAACATCGTTGATGGCCCTTGGGTTTCCATTGTTCCTCCTCCTCCTCCTCCCCCTCCTCCTCCTCCTCCTCCTCCTCCTCCTCCTCCTCCTCCTCCTCCTCCTCCTCCTCCTCTTCCTCCTCCTCCTCCTCCTCCTCCCCCCCCCCGTTCTCTCCCCAGTCGTGCAATCGAGCAGGCCATGGGGCGAGGCGGCGTGGTCGCCCAAGCCGTCGGAGAGGCCTTCACGTCGCCGCGGGTCGTCCTGGCCCCCCGCGCCGTGCGGAGCATACAGTATATACGGGGCCTTCGGCATATCGGGGGCGGAAAAGAGGGGGGTGATGACTAGGGGGGGGGATATCATGACGTGGGCCATGATATCTCCCCAGATTTCGTGGCGCCTCTTCTTGTTTCACTACATCCCTGGCCCCCCCGCCGGGCCGCGCACATGCCGCCGGTCATGATTTGCACCCCCCCTCTTGGACACCCCCCTCTTGGCCGCTCCCGAGCATGTGGCGGTGGGCAGGACAAGAAGGGGGAGACCTACCTCAACCTGGTCATGGAGTACTGCTCAGACACTCTGCACAGAGTGATCAGACAGTATTACAAGCTGAGGCGCCCTTGTCTTCGAGCTTGAGCAGATGTTGCCCATGCCTTACTCTGTCTCGCAATCATTGCACTCGGTACGCGTGGAAAGCCACAGACGACAAAAGTGTGCGGAGCAGCATTCAACATGCTTACCACCAGCGGCTCCGTATGTTGAAGTGCTGCCCAGAGCAGCTGTCCTCAGGCTTGCGTGTTCTCTCTCTCTCTCTCTCTATATCTCTTTCTCTCTTCCTCTCTCTCTCTCTCTCTTTTCTCTCTCTCCCTATCTTTCTCTCTCTTTCTATGATACATATGAAGATAAGTATCTCTTTTTCTCTCTCTCTCTCTCGTTTTCTCAGTGTGCGTGTGTCTGTCTATCTGTCTGTCTGTCTGTGTCTGTCTGTCTCTCTGCCTGCCTGCCTCCATGCCTCCCGTCTGTCTGTCTGTCTCTCTGTCTCTCTGTTTCCCTCTGTCTCTCTCTCTCTCTCTCTCGCTCTCTCTCTCGTCTTTCTCTCGTCCTCTCCTCTTCCTCCTCGCTGGTTCCCTCATCGTTACGGTTGTGGTCCTCTTCTCCTTCCTCCTCATCCCCCCTTCGTCGCCATCATCCTCTTCCTTCCCTTCCTCTTCCGCCTCGCTCTCCTCAGCCCTGCTCCGCCTGGGCTCCCTCCCGTATCGCGCCCCTCCGCCGCGGCGAGCGCGGCGCGGCGGCCTCCCCCCCCGCGGCGAGCAAGCCGGTGCCCGACCAGCTGGTGCAGCTTTACTCCTACCAGATGCGGGGAGGGTAGGGGGAGGAGGAGGAGGAGGAGGAGGAGGAGGAGGAGGAGGAGGAGGAGGAGGAGGAGGAGGAGGAGGAGGAGGAGGAGGAGGAGGAGGAGGAGGAGGAGGAGGAGGAGGAGGAGGAGGAGGAGGAGGAGGAGGAGGAGGAGGAGGAGGAGGAGGAGGAGGAAGGAGGAGGAGGAGGAGGGGGAGGAGGAGGAGGAGGAGGAGGCGGAGGGGGAGGAGGAGAGGGGGAGGGTTACTGCATTTTCGGGGAACCTCGCCTGTTCCCAAAATCGGTCTTTTCTTGTGCCCGTCGCGGGCTCGATGCGGACTCGGCGCGGATTTGGCGTGGATCCGACGCGGATTCGACACGGATTCGTCACGGATCCGGCGAGGCCGGCATGGATTCGACACGGATTCGACGCGAGTAGGGCCGCGGCGGGACAGACAAGGCCCCCCGAGAGGATGCAACCGAAGGAGGGGAGAGGCGAGGGGGAGGGGAGGGCGCTCCAGCAGTTCTCCCGAATCGAAGAGCTGACGCCTCCTCTCCGAGCGGAGGCCGGCGGACGGCCGGCGGGCGGAGGGCGGCGGGAGCAGCACGCGGGCGGGTCCGCCAGCAGTTGGCGGCGGAAATCGCGGTTGCCGCCCCCCCTCGGAGGAGAAGTACACCTTGGGCGATGCTTAAGAAAACGTAAGGTTTCGGCCAGAGTCTCGCCTTTTCTTACTGTTTCGATGTAAAGCCTAAACTTTGAATAGGATTTTTGGGTTTTTTATTCAAATCCTGAGACTATGAATTTCTTAACCCATGATTTCTTAAGCATTTCGCAGGGTGTATTCTTCGGCGGCGAGCCCGGGGGGGAGGTGAGAAGGGGCAGGCCTTCTCAGAAGGCTCGCCCGAAGGCGCAGAGGACCTCTCCAAGGGCGCGAGGGCCTCTGAGAGGCCCCGCCACCCTCCGAGAGGGCCTTCCTCTCCTCGCTTCCCCCCCCCCCCTCGCTCGCCGCTGGAGCCTGGGAGGAAATCCCGGGCTGCCAGAGCCGGCCATGAGAGGAGCAGGAGGAGGGGGATGATGTGGCTCGCGCCGCGCCGGGGCGCACCCCTCGCACATGTCGTGGCCCCGAGGGATCTCCACCGAAGGCCGCAGCGGCTGCGTCCGCATGGTGACTCGCCATATCTCGGCGCACACCTTAGGCGATGCTTAAGAAAACCCAAGTTTTCGGCCAGAGTCTCGATTATTCTTAATGTTTCAACGTAAATCCTAAGATTTTAATAGAGATGTTGGGTTTTTATTCAAGTTCTGAGACTATGAATTTCTTAATCCATGATTTCTTAAGCATTTCGCAGGGTGCACCCCTCACATGTTTCTGGCCCCACAGGCAGCTCCGCCTATAAGGCTACACTGGCGGCGGCAGGAGGAGGAGCAGCAGCATGATCTCAGCAGCAGGGCCGGGTCCAAGGCTAGGCCCAGGGCCAGGAGTTCGGGGACATGACGAGCAGGACGAGGACGAGGATGACGAGGAGCACGAAGACCAGAGGAGAAGGAGGAGGGGGAGGAGGAGGAGGAGGAGGAGGAGGAGGAGGAGGAGGATGCAATTCACAGCCCAGAGCCTACCTCCCGGTGCCTACTTACGACAGATGGCCCACCGAGGCCCAGTGTGTTAGACATGTCAAGATATGGCTCCAAGGAGCCTGGTACATATTTTCCATATCTCAGGTCCCATGACGACTTCAAGAAGCAGTCCACGATGCTCCGAGGAGGCCCCAAGAGGCCCCAAGAGAGCCCCAGAGGCCCCCAAGAGGCCCCCAAGCAGCCTCAAGCAGCATCCAGGAGGCCGGAAAGAGGCCCCCAAGAGCCCAGCGGTCCAGGAGGGGGCCGAACGAACATTTCCAGCCCTGGGCTCCCGGAAGCCCAACAGGAAGCCGCACGTAATTCGCAAGACCCCTCCCCGACGCTGCCGAGACGCCCAAAAGGCTTCCCAGACGGCCCAAAATGCAAAAAATCTACGATGCCCAGGGGTGCGTTTTGACAATCATTTCGAGACGAAGCCAGCCTTGGCCACGAAGAGCGCTTCGGAGGCGGAAAGGAGGGTCATCCGGTTGCGGACCGGACTGGGCCGCAACCGGACCCGGGGGCCCGGGGGCCACGACCTCTACCAAAAATGTGTGGCCCAGGGGCCCGGCCGGACCTTGAGGGGCCCAATATCGCATTGGAGGCCGGTCCGATGAGCGTCACGGCGGCCCCAGCCAGCCGCCCACCACCCCGAAGACGGCTTTGACAGATCACGGGACGTCTCCAACGGCCCCACAGGCTTAACCTGTGCAATTTGCCCCACGAGGGCCCCGAGAAGCAAAAATAGCCCCATTCCTTCCGTAAAACGTATATGTTTACCGTGTTCAGTATGTTCGCCTTCGCACCATCCTTGACGACCTCAGGGGTCCCTAAGATTGCCCCTACGCGGCCCAAGAGGCCCCCCAGAGGGCGCCAAGACGGCCCAAGAGGGCACCCAAAACGGCCCCAACAGCCTTCCAGAGGGCTTCTAGAGGAGCCCAAGATAGGGCAATCCAATTGAAATTGCCAGCTCCGCGCCCGAAGAGGACCCCCGAGACCCCCACGAGGCCCCAACCAGCCAACACGAGGCCTCCAAGACGCCTCATAACCCACACAATTTGACCCCCGAGAGGGCCCCGAGAGGCAAAAATGGCCCCGTTCTCGTCGTAAAACGTACATGTCAACCGCATTCGTGTTTTTCGTCTTCGCACCGTGCTTGCCCCCAAGAGGCCCACAAGCAGACCCTAAGAGGCTTCCAATGTATGTATGTATGTACGCATGTCTGTCTGTATGTATGGATGGATGGATGGATGGGTTGACGGATGGATTGATGGATGTGTATATGTGTATGTATATATATATATATGTATTTATGTATATATCTATATATGTATACATGTATATGTGTATGTATATGTATATATGTATATGTATATGTATATGGATATGGGCGACGCGGAGCAAGAGTCTCTCCCCTGCCCGCTCCTGCGGAACATCGTGGTTGCCCACGACCCTTCGGACAGGGCGACGATCTTGCTGCAACCCGCTTGTTTTCTTTGGAAGGAGTCCCAGCGGCACAGGTGCCAGGGCAGGGGGGGGAGGGGAAGGCGGCGAGGTGGGGAGGAGGGAAGGGTGCGAGGGCACGCGGGCGTCAGTCGGTTCCAGGGGGGCAAGAAGCCCAAGCGACATGTGAGATTTTTACCTGGCTCAAGCCCTGGCTCAGCCATTGACCCATGCGCAAAGCATCTTCGATTCGCGTCGTCTCTGTCATGCGGGCGGCTGCGCTTCCCGCGCTGATCGTTGGTGCGTGCTACGGGCGACTCCGGCGCGTTCCCTTCGCACGCCGCCACCCCAGGCGCCCGTGTGGCAGGCCCTCTATCCAGAGACCGCGCCCTTTGATGATCAGGAGGAGCTCGCAGGCCTCGAGGTTGACATCAACACCAATATCGGCGGCGTGCCTCCACCGAGGGAAGAAGATCCCGATCTCGGTGATAATGATGATACTCTTGCTTCCAAGGTGACCGAACGACTCACCTTTGTTTCATCCGAATTCAATTTCACCCGTTTAATTTCATCCGTTGAATTGCATCAGTTTAGCTTCATCCCTTTAATTTCATCCGTTTCATTTCTTCCGGTTTAATTTCATCCGGTTTAAATTCGCCCAGGTTTAATGTGATCCGGTTTTCATTCGTCCGGTTTATTAATTTGGTTTTAAGTCGTCCGGTTTACATTCATCCGGTTTCAATCTCTTCTGTGGGCCATTGTGTGGCCCATGTTGTCTAATTGAATCCATTCAAACCTCCTCCCTTTTTAATTCGTCCGGCTTTGTCGTCCGGTTTAAATTCATCCCGTTTTAATTCGCCCTGTTTGAACTCCTTGGTTTTAATTCGTCTGGTTTGAATTCCTCCGGATTTTATTCGTCCGGTTGAAATTCATCATGTTTTTTAATTTTGCCTGGTTTAAAATCATCCAGTGTGAATTCACTGGTTTGAATTCATCCGGTGTTATTTCATCTGCTTTAAATGTATACTGTTTTCATTCGTCCGGTTTAAATTCATCCGGTTGTAAGTCGCCCTGGAGGTGGAATCGGTTGGGAGCCGGAGTCTAGGAGACGAGCGCCGGAGTCGGAAAGTTGCGGGTTGGAATTACAAAAACTTGCAAACGGAGGATAAGAAATGGGAATCAGAAATAAGAACGAGGACCACAACATGATCGACCCACGAACCTGGAAAGGAATATAAAAATGTAACGCGTGGCAGCGTTTTCAAAGTAACCTGATAGGGTGACGGGCAAATGCAATGTTGAGTGTATCGATCTTGATGTACCCTGCCGAGGGCTCTGCTGTGTTGCACCGTGCTGAATTGCGATGTGTCATGCCGCGATTGTGCTCTTATATAGCGTCGTGGATCGCGTCCTCCTTTGCATCCGAGTCCTGACCGAATTGATCTGGATCTTGAGCTCGAGCTGCCAGAACACATAGTAGCTGCCCCAGAGCTAATTGACAGGGGGACATGCCAGGAGGACGCGCCGCGAAACGTCCCAAGGGACGCGCGAAGCGACGTGCCAGCGGACGTGCCATGGGGTCGCACCGCGGGACGTGCCAAGGGGAACGCGCTACGGAACGTGCCACTGGATGTGCCACGGGATGTGCCAGGGGACGCGCCACGCGACGTGCCAGGGGGACTCGCAAAGGGACGCCCCACGGAACGTGCCAAGGAACGTGCCAGGTTGCGATGCTGAGTGTATCGATATAGCACCCCGCAATTGCGGATAAGAGTGAGGGGGCGAGCGCGGGCGACGCGGGCGTCGAGCCGGCGGACCTCGTGGCCCTCACCTTCCTTGTCGATGGCACCCTCCTCCTCCTCCTCCTCCTCCTCCTCCTCCTCCTCCTCCTCCTCCTCCTCTTGCTCATCCTCCTCCTCCTCCTCCTGCTCTTCCTCGTCCACGTCCTCGTCCTCATCGTGGTCGTCGTCGTCCTCCTCCGCCTCCTCCTCCACCTCCTCCTCCTCTTCCTCCTTTTCCTCCTCCTCCTCCTCATCTTCCTCCTTCTCCTCCTCCTCCTCCTCCTCCTTCTCCTCTTCCTCCCCCATCCTGCTCCTCCCCCACCTCTTCCTCCCACCCCCCAGGCGTGCTCTGACAAGTTCAGCGCGGGGGGGATCGCTGGTGGGCCACCCGGAAAGAATTCAAAAACAGCCCGCCGCAGGCGCCGCAGTTTTGGCTTGTTCAGTGAACGTAGTTTGGGTCGCGGGTGGGTCGCTGGCTCTTGACATCCACCTGAAAGGAATTCAAAAACAGGCCGCCGCAGGCGCCGAAGATTTGGACTTGTACACTGAACGCGGTGTGGGTCACAGGTTCTCCACCTGGAACGAATGCAAAAGAAGCCCGCCGCAGGCGCCGAAGTTTTGGCTTGTTCAGTGAACGTAGTTTGGGTCGCGGGTGGGTCGCGGGCCCTCCACCTCCACCTGAAAGGAATTCAAAAACAGGCCGCCGCAGGCGCCGAAGATTTGGATTTGTACACTGAACGCGGTTTGGGTCGCGGGTGGGTCGCAGGTTCTCCACCTGGAGCGAATGCAAAAGAAGCCGGCCGCAGGCGCCGAACATTTTGGGTGGGTCGCGGGGTGGGTCGCAGGTGGGTCGCGGGTGGGTCGCGGTGGGTCGCGGTTGGGTCGCGGGTGGGTCGCGGGTTGGTCGCGGGGTGGGTCGCGGGTGGGTCACGGGGTGGGTCGCCAGTGGGTCGCGGGTGGGTCGCCGATGCAAAAAAAACCCGCCGCAGGCGCCGAAGTTTTGGCTTGTTCAGTGAACGTGGTTTGGGTCGCGGGTGGGTCGCGGGCCCTCCACCTCCACCTGAAAGGAATTCAAAAACAGCCCGCCGCAGGTGCCGGATTTGTACACTGAACGCGGTTTGGGTCGCGGGTGGGTCGCAGGTTCTCCACCTGGAACCAATGCAAAAGAAACCCGCCGCAGGCGCCGAACATTTTGGGTGGGTCGCGGGGTGGGTCGCGGGTGGGTCGCGGGTGGGTCGCGGTGGGTCGCGGTTGGGTCGCGGGTGGGTCGCGGGTGGGTCGCGGGGTGGGTCGCGGGTGGGTCGCGGGTGGGTCGCCGGGTGGGTCGCGGGTGGGTCGCCGGGTGGGTCGCGGGGTGGGTCGCGGGCGGGTCACGGGCGGGTCGCTGGTGGGTCGCGGGTGGGTCGCCGGGGGGGTCTCGGGGTGGGTCGCCAGTGGGTCGCTGGATGGGTCGCGGGTGGGTCGCGGGTGGGTCGCGGGGTGAGTCGCGGGTGGGTCGCGGGGCGGATCGCGGGTGGGACGACGACAACAACCAAGAACAAACAACAAACAACAAACAGCAAACAACAATAAGAATCCGCATCGCGGAATTCCACTTCAGCCACGCACCCAGGGACAGTGAATGACCGTTCGGTTCAGCCCCCTCACTCTGATCTTGGTGTACCGTTCCGAAGTCTGTGCTGTGCTGCGCCGTGCTGAATTGCGATGTGCCATGCCGCGATTGTGCTCTATATATAGCGTCGTGGATCGAGTCCTCCTTTGCATCCGAGTCCTGATCGAACTGATCTGTATCTTAAGCTCGAGCTGCCTGAACACATAGTAGCTGCCCCAGAGCTGATTGACAGGGCGACATGCCAGGAGGACGCGCCGCGAAACGTCCCAAGGGACGCGCGAAGCGACGTGCCAGGGGACGTGCCATGGGGACGCACCGCGGGACGTGCCAAGGGGACGCGCTATGGAACGTGCTGGGGACAAGCGTTTCGCTCGAGACATCTTGTCAACATCCTCATGCCAGACATCCACCTGAGCGACCTGGACACGTGAAAACAAGCGTTTCGCTCAACACATCCTCAACACATTCTCATGCTAGACATCCGCCTGGGCGAACTGGACACGTGAAAACAAGTGGTTCGCTCGAGACATCCTCAACACATCTTCATGTGAAGCATCCGCCTAGGTGACCTGGGCACATGAAAACAAGCGTGTCGCTCGAGACGCTTTCAACACCTCCTCATTCTAGACATCCGCCTGGGCGACCTGTACACGTGAAAGCAAACGTCTCGCTCAACACATCCTCAACACATCTTCATGTTAGACATCCGCCTGGGCGACCTGGACACGTGAAAACAAGCGTATCTCTCGAGATATCCTCAAGACATCCTCATGTTAGGCATCCGCCTGGGCAACCTGGACACGGGCAAGCAAGCATCTCGATCGAGACTTCCTCAACACATTCTCATGCCAAACATCCGCCTGGGCGACGAGGACGCGTGAAACCAAGCGTCTCGCTCGAGACATCCTCAACAAATCCCGGCGCTAGACCTCTGCCTGGGCAACCTGGAGGCGTGACCCCAAGCGCCACCCAGTGGGGTATCTAACATGATTGCCCCAAACTGGAACCACTTGCTTTTACGTGTCCAGGCCACCCAGGGGAGATCTGACATGATTGCCCCGGGCAAGGACCGCATGTTTTAACGTGTCCAGGCCACTCAGGGGTGTATCCAACATGGTTGTCCCAAGCTGCCACCGCGTGTTTTCACGTGTCCAGGCCACCCAGGGGGGTATCAAACATGATTGTCCCGAGCAAGGACCCTGGTTTTAAAGTGTCCAAGCCGCCCAGCATGTGTTTTTACGTATCTAGGCCACCCCTGCAGGGAGTATCTAACATGGTTGCCAAGAGCTGGATCCATGTGTTTTTACGCGTCCGGTTTAAATTCATCGGGCTTTAGTTTGTCCGGTTTAAATTCATCCAGTTTTAATTCGTCCGGTCTAAATTCATCCGGTTTTAATTCGTCCTGTTTCAAATTCATGCGGTTTTCATCCGCCCGTCAAAATTCATCCGGTTTTAATTCGTCTGGTTTAAATTCATCCGGTTTTTATTCGTCTGGTTTAATTTCATCCGGTTTTAATTCGTCCGGTTTAAATTCCTCCGGTTTTAATTCGTCCGGTTGAAATTCATCTTGTTTTATATATATATATATATATATATATTTGTTTTTTATTGTTTTTCTTGGTTTAAAATCATCCAGTGTTAATTCACTGGTTTAGATTCAGCCGGTGCTATTTCATCTGCTTTAAATGTATATTGTTTTAATTCGTCCGGTTTAAATTCATCCGGTTGTAAGTCGCCCTGGAGGTGGAATCGGTTGGGAGCCGGAGTCTAGGAGACGAGCGCCGGAGTCGGACAGTTGTGGGTTGGAATTACAAAAATTTGCGAACGGAGGATGAGAAATGGGAATCGGAAATAAGAACGAGGACCACAACATGATCGACCCAGGAACCTGGAAAGGAATGTAGAAATGTTACGCGTGACAACGTTTTCATCTGGTATAGGAATATAGGAATTCATCAGGTTTTTATCCCCCCAATTTCCACACGAGTCACGCAAAACACAGCGGACGAAACCGCAGCGGACGAAATAAAAGCGGACGAAACAAAAGCGGATGAAGGGCCCTTTGGCTTCAAATATTCTGGTTTCCAACACTCTGGCTTCCATGGTGGTAATATTCTTTCTATTCTGATCCAGGCCTCCAACAGGAGGAGCGCGACGACGACGAGTTCGAGGTACGCGTGACCCCCGACGAGGTGCAGGCCTTCTTTCCAGAGGGCGCGAGGAGGGTTGCTTGTCCCATCCGCCTTGGTGTTAGAGGTACCGGAACGTTGTATGTCCATGATGCCACCGACGGGCTAGGTTCCAGGATCCTGAACGTCATCGGTGCTCTGAGGCATGCTGAGAAGATGAATGTTGGCTTCGGGGGGGTGGTCTCACTGGGGGGGGGGCACCATCGTCACACAACGTGAGTATCTCTGCCGGATTGCAGGCGTTTTTTGCGTGTGACCTATATGTTGACGCTTTGCCGCAAGATACGCAATTATTCAGCTGCCTGCAGCAAGTCCCGCCGTCGTGCCAGCCTCACCACCCACCAAACCACCCCAACCCAACCCGAAGCCCTCAATTTGCCTTCTATTTCAGTGGGGGGGGGGTCGGGGAACGTTGAAAAAACACACATGGAATCCGTACCCCCTCCCAACCCGAAACTCGGGTCAAATTCGGGTCTTCGGGTTGGGTTGGGGTGGTCTGGTAAGTAGTCACAGCCCAGCATTCTGGGCGGCGACTGTTCCAGGGGGAACGGGAGGCCAGGCCGTCACGCGTGGCAGCTCGTGTCGCCAGGATAGTCAGGCCGCGATGAGGATGATGGGCATTATGGGGATGATAGGGGATTATGACGATGATGTTAATCGACGGTGGGGATGGTGATGATGGTGATGGTGATGACAAGGATGATGATCATGATCATCATGATAGCGATGATGGTGATTATATGTGATGGTGATGAGAATGATGATGCTACGGATGATGGTGCTAATGATGTTGATGGCCACGATGAGGACGCTGGTGGTGGTGATGATGGTTATGATGGTGACGATGATGCTGGTAATGGTGATGAGTGGGATGATGGTGATTCTGATGATGCTGATGGTGAGGCTGATGCTGTTGATGATGATGCTGATGATGATGGTGATGATGATGATGATGATGATGATGATGATGATGAGGATGATGAGGATGATGAGGATGATGAGGATGATGAGGATGATGATGTTGATGACGATTGATGTCCAAAACCTGTTTAAACATATGATCCCCCCTCCCCCCCTGGACCCCGAGTGTCATTCATACGCCAGCGGATACTTATTTGTTTCACTGCCCCCCTGGGAAAAATATCCGACGGAGAGCGGACGTACGTGTGTACTGTACACCTTAGGCGATGCTTAAGAAAACTTAAGTTTTCGTCCAGAGTCTCGATTATTCTTAACTTTTCAATGTAAATCCTAAGATTTGAATGGAATTTTTGGGTTTTTACTCAAGTTCTGAGACTATGAATTTCTTAACCCATGATTTCTTAAGCATTTCGCAGGGTGTATACATATAGCGGGGGACCGGGTCCGGGGGCTGGGGGCCGGAGCTTCGACCACAAATGTGGGGCCCGGGGCCCGGGCCCGCCTTTGCAGGCCCAAAATCACCCCGGGGAGCCCTTAAGATCGGGGGCGGAAAAGAGGGGGGTGATGACTAGGGGGGGGTGGATATCATGGCGCGGGCCATGATATTTTCCCAGATTTCATGGCGCCTCTTCTTGTTTCATTACGTCCCCAGCCCCCCCCCTGGGCCGCGCACATGCCTCCGGTCATGATTTGCACCCCCCCCTCTTGGACACCCCCCTCTTGGCCGCTCCCGACCAGACTTTCTCGAGAGACCCTTAAGACGCCGTCCAGGGGTCTCGATCTGGCGACGCACGATGCGTTTGAAACTGCCCCGGAGGCCCCCAGGAGGCCTTTCAGATGCCGCCGAAGAGCGCGCCGAGAGGGCAAAATCAATGATTTTGATTGGTTGTTTTTTCAATGTTCTTTGCATTCTCGCTGTTTCACGTTTCCGACGCTAAAGCATCGCCCAAGAGGCTCCCAAAACCGCTCCAAGACGGCCCAAGAGGCCCCCAAGAGAGCCCCAAGACGGCCCAAGAGAGCCCCGAGACGGCCCCAGAGCCGCCCAAGACGGCGCAAGAGGGTTCCAAGAAGGCTCCAAAAGGGGCCCAGGAGAGGGAACGCGAATCGAAAAATCAAGCTCTCCGCCCCAAGATGCCCCCCCCCCAAGAGTCCCCAAGATGCCCCCAGGAAGCCCCCCAGAGGCCCCAAGAGGCCCCCCAGAGGCCCCAAGAGGCCCCCAAGAAGCCCAAAAGAGGCTCAAAGAGGTCCCAAGGCGGCACCCAAAAGGCTTCAAAATTCTTTCTAAGAGGCCCCCGAAGACATGCCAAGAAGGTCCAACGACGACTTCAAGAAGCAGTCCAGGATGCTCCGAGGAGGCCCCAAGAGGCCCCCAAGAGAGCCCAAGAGGCCCCCAAGCGGCCTCAAGCAGCATCCAGGAGGCCAGAACGAGACCCCCAAGAGCCCAGCGGTCCAGGAGGGGGCCGAACGAACATTTCCAGCTTAGGGCTCCCGGAAGCCCAACAGGAAGCCCCACGTAACTCGCAAGACCCCCCCCGACGCTCCCGAGACACCCAAAAGGCTTCCCAGAGCGCCTCGGAGGCGGGAAAGGAGGGTCATCCGGTTGCGGACCGGACTGGGCCGCAACCAGGCCCTGTGGCCCAGGGGCCACGACCTCTACCACAAATGTGTGGCCCGGGGGCCCGGCCGGACCTTGAGGGGCCCTATATCGCATCGGAGGGCGGTCCGATGAGCGTCACGGCGGCCCCAGCCAGCCGCCCACCACCCTGAAGGCGGCTTTGACGGATCACGGGACGTCTCCAACGGGCCGAGAGGCTTCGAAGACGCCTCTTAACCCGTGCAAGTTGCCCCGCGAGGGCCCCGAGAAGCAAAAATAGCCCCATTCCTCTCGTAAAGCGTATATGTTTACCGTATTCAAGATTTTCGTCTTCGCACCATCCTTGACGACCTCAGGGGTCCCTAAGATCGCCCCTACACGGCCCAAGAGGCCCCCCCCAAGAGGGCCCCCAGACGGCCCCAGAGGCGCCCAAGAGAGCCCCAAGACGTCCCCAAGATGCGCCCAAGAGGGGGACCACGACCCCCAAATTCGACCCTCCCGCTTGAAGAGTGCCCCAAGAGGCCCCAAGGAGCCCTTCAGAGGCCCCAGGAGGCCCCCGAGAGGCACCCAGGAGACCCAAACAAGGCTTCAAGAGGCGACAAAACAGCCCCGAGGAGGTCCCACAACGGTCTCAAAATGGCTACCGACAAGCTGCGAAACTGCCGTCACGACGTCCCCGACAGGCCAACCACGATATCCAAACCAAGACCCATGAGGCCTCCGACCCACCACCTAGGGCACCCGCCGCCCGCCCGCCGTCCGCGTAGCACGCACCACTCTGTACTCAACAACTTCAGTCTCCAAGACAACACCCTGTAATCAACAGCCCCCGTCTTCAAGGCAACACCCTGTACTCAACAAGCTCCCGCTGCAAGAGAGCACCCTTAAGGAATTCACTCAAATCCCGACCCGCCCGCCCGCCACCCGCCCGCCCGCCCGCCCGCCGCCCGCCCGGCCGCTCGCCCGCCTTCGGCGTGGCACGCGCCACCCTGCCCTCAACAGCCTCCGCCTCCAAGACAACACCTAGCAGTCAACAGCCCCCACAGGGCTCCCGGGACTGCCCGGGCCCGCTCCCAGACACGCCACGACACGCCAAGAGGGCCCTAAAGATTGCCAGGACAGCCCCAAGAGGCCCCGGACACGCCGAAGGTGGCCTGAGGACGGCCGACGACGCCGCCAAAACGCCCCAAGAGCGCCTCCAGAGGATCCTCCAAAAGGCCCCGCATGTTTGCGCTCTCGCATGTTCCGCCTCCCCACGGTCCCGGACGGCGTCAGAGGCCCTTCAGATCGCTCCAAGACGGCCGAAGAGGCTCGCAAGGAAAGACCAGAGACGGCCCAGGAGGTCCCCCAAATAATTCAAGAGGGCCTCGAGAGCGCCCCAAGAGAGCCCCAAGAGCGACCCAAGAGGGCCCGAAGAGCGCGACATTTCAAGGTCTCCGCCCTGAGAGGCTCCTAGGATGCCCCCGGAGGCCATCAAGAGGCTACCAACAAGCCCTGTGAGGCTCCCAAGAGGCCCCCTGGAAGCCCCAATAAGCCCCGGC
This sequence comes from Prorocentrum cordatum, assembly GCA_963575745.1. NCBI lineage: Eukaryota > Dinophyceae > Prorocentrales > Prorocentraceae > Prorocentrum > Prorocentrum cordatum. Next base: position 104,683 of record CAUYUJ010015154.1, on the reverse strand, counting down.
CCTCCCAGGGAAGCCCCCTGCGGGCCCCCAAGAGACCTCGGTAAATCGTATTTCCCAGAGCTTTCCAGGAACATGATTCCTTGGGCTTCCGCCCACCGCCCCAACCATGTTTCCAATAGGCTTGCCGACAAGGCCAAAAACGGCCCGTCGGTAAGCCCCCAGAGCCCCCCCTCTTAAGAGAGCCGAACAAATCATGCTCCCGGAAAGCTTCCCGGGAACATGATTCTCGGGTTGCCGCCCTCTCCCCAAACCATGTTGATAAACGCCTGCCAGGATAAAAAAAAAAAACGAGAGTCCCAAGCAGCGCTACCTGCCACCACGCTCGGAAACGCGTCAGGCCCCGAAGCCTCCAGAGGCGCCTAACGGCACCCCAACAAATCATGTTCCCAGGAAGTCTTACGGCCAGTGCCGCCGACGTTGAAGGAGGACGGTCCAGGGCACCCATAAATCTTCCAAACAGGCTTCTAAGAGGGCGCCGAGACAGCCCAGGGCCGCCCCCAGACGGCCCAAGAAAGCCCCAACACAGACGAAAAGGGCTGCAAGAATCCCTCAAGAGGCCCCGAAACGAGGACATATCGTTCGAACACGCCCAAGATGGCCTCCGGACGGCCCACAAGGCTTCCAACACGGCCCAAAGTGACGCCAAAATCATTGATTGTCCTTAGGTTTTTGATGGACTTCAGGCACCCAATGTCGCCCCAACAGGCCCCCACGAGGGCGCCGAGACGGCCCAGGGACGCCCTGCCGCGGACACGAGGCGGGGCCCCGGACGGGGCCCTCGCACCAGGGGCCCCGGGAGCCCTGCCGTGGCGCTGGGGGCCTTGTAAAGTCGCCCGAAGACTGCCCTGGCGTTTCCAGACAACGAAAACGGCCAATGACCGCCCGAGATCACCCCAGAATTGGTCCCTGACTGTCCAAGAGGCCTCCAAGACGCCCCAAGAGGTCTCCAAGATGGCCCCCATTGAGCCCCAGGAGGCACAACTAATTTGTTTTCCTTTGGTTTTTGATCGATTTTCGAGTTCTCGCCTTTTGAGTTTCCTGACGCTCCACGACGGCCCAAGAGGCTTTCATTTCCGCTCCAAGGCATCCCCAGTGGCCTCGAAGACGGTCACAAGACAGCCCACGGGGGTCCCAAAACGGCGCCAGAGGCGCCCAAGGCGGCCAGAGAGGGCCCCAAGACGGCCCCAAGATGGAGCCAAGAGGGTTGACACGAACAGAAAATCCGAGTCTTCCACCCCGAGAGGCTCTCAGGAGCCCCCGAGAAGCCCCTAACAGGCTCCAAGAGGCCCCAAGAAGCCCCCCAGGGGGCCGAAGAGTATCCAAGAGGCCTCCCACGAAGGCCCCAAGAGGCAAAAATCCATGTCTTGCCATAAGTTTTGATTGATGTTCGAGTTTTCAACCTTTGGGCGTCCTGACGCTCCAAGACTGCCCAAAAGGCCTCCAAGACCAATCCAAGATAGCCCAAGAGGCCTCCAACAGGGCCCAAGACAGCCCGAGAGGGCACCAATACGGCCCCAAAGGGAGCCCAAGAGGGGGTGACTAAGACGAACCGAACATCCGAGCCTTCCACCCCGAGAGGCTCTTAGGAAGCCCCAGAGGCCCCCAAATGGGACCCAAGAGGCCTTCAAGAAGCTCCCCAGAAGGCCGAAGGTGGCCCCCACGGCCGCTCCAAGATAGCCGAAGAGGCCTCCAAGAGGGCCCCAAGACGGGCCACGAGGGCCCCAAGACGGTGCCCGAGGCGCCCAAGACGGCCCGAGAGGGCCCCAAGAGGGCCCCCAGAGAGCCCCAAGAAGGGGAACGCGAACCCAACAGCAGAGCTTTCCGCCCTAAGAGGCCCACAGGAGGCCCCAAGAGTCCCCAAGTGGTCCGACGAGGCCCCCCAAAGCCCCCCACCAGGCCCCAAAAGGCTCACAGGAGACGTGCACGGGGCCCCAAGATACCCGAACAGTGCTCTCGATGCATCAAAATTGCTTGAAGGAGGCCCCGGGAGGCTTCTGGATTGCCCCAATGTGGCCTCAAGCCGGGCCTCCACGCAGCCAAGACGGCCAATTGACTGCTTCAGACGGCAGAACCTCACTTTCCGACTGCCTGGAGAACCCAGACGAAGACGCCCCACGAGCATCCGTAGCCATTGTGGCTCAAGGTGTCTCTGACTGCAGCGCGCAAGCGCTCATCAGAGTTGTCCATCACCATGCGGACCCCGCGACCAGGCCCCTGGGGCCCGAGGCTGCCCACTTTTCCAAAACTCCCCCCTCCCCCCGCCGCGGTGCCCACTGTGTCCCTCGGGGTCCTTCGGGGGGCTTTCGGAGGGCCCGAAGGCGCTCCCCAGACGGTCCAGGAGGCTTCCGAGACGGTCCAAGAGTGCGCCAAGACGCCCAAGATGGCTTCAAGACGGCCCGAGAGGCCCCCCAAGCGCTTGAAGAGGGCTCCAAGAGGACACTTATGAGGGCCGCAAGGAACACACATCGCTCTAATTCCTCGGGGAAGCGTCTATTTTTGGCATCTGCTTTTTCTTCTGTATCAATAGCGTCCACGACGGCCTCAGAGAACCTCAAGAACGCCGCAAGACATCCCAACAGGGCCTCCAAGATTGCCCAAGAAGCTCCCAGGATCGCCCCAAGACGTCCCACAGAGCCCTCCAAGACGACCTCCGTAGGCGCCTGTGGATCCCAGAGCGCTCTGAGACAGTCCGAGAGACCCACAAGACACCTCACTCCGCACCCCTCCCCGCTCCTCCCAGATCGTTCCCATTCCTCCCCATCCCTCCCCGCTCCAGGCAAGTGTGCGCGAGGCGGTGCGTCTCTGGCCGCAAGATCCTGCCAGTGCATACCTACATGTACGACCACACTTCGGGTGATAAGGAGGTTGTGTGTGTGGTGGTGGGGAGGGAAGGGGGACCAACTGGAGCTACAACATAGCATTGCATCGCACAGCAGAGCATAGCATAGCATCACATAGCACCGCACAGCACAGCATTGACGAGAATTGCGTAGCATAGCATCGCATCGCATAGCATGTCATGGCATCGCATCGCATCGCATATAATAGCAGATCATCGCATGGCACAGTATGGCGTAGCATAGCATCGCATCGCATCGCATCGCATCGCACAGCATAGTATTGCATCGCATCACACCGCATAGCTTAGCATCGCATTGATAGCATAGCGTAGTACAGCATTGCATAGCACAGCACAGCATCGCATAGCACCAGACACGACGGGACACCGTGGGACACCGCGGGACACCCCCAGGCCACCGCAGGCCAAACGGGAGGGGCACCACGGGACACCGCGGGACACTTCCGGTCCACTGTTGGCCAACCGGGGGGCACAGCAAAATTTGGCCCGGTTTTGCCGTAAGCACAGGTGATTATTTCTTCTCGCCTTCCGACGCAGCTTCCCCGCGCCCACACGCGCGACACGAACACGAAACCGAAAACGATTTCCTGGCGTGGAGGCTCCTGTTCACTTCGATCTCTTTCCCAACCTCGGATTCTGTCATACCACGGGACACCGCGGAACACCCCCGGGCAACCACTGGCCAACTGGGGGGCGCAGCCATTTTTTTTTCGGGTTTGCCTAAGCACGGCGGTTCATTCTTCTCGCCCGCCGACGCAGCTTCGTCTCGCCCACACGCACGACACGAAACCGAAAACGATTTCTTGGCGGGGGGTCTCTTGTTCACCTCGATCTCTTTCCCAACCTCGGATTCTATCTGGTTGCTGCGCAGACAATCGTTTGTTTCGCTCCGCCTGGCCCCTCCTTTCCCCCCCTCCATAGGGCTCGAGGACGGCCCAACAGGACCCCAAAAACGGCCCCGGAGGTTCCGGAGTCCGCCCTAGAGGGCCCCAAGAAATTCCAACGGGATTTCAAGAGAGGGCCAAGAGAGTCCGCTGGGCCGTCTTTGGACGGGCTTGGGGCGTCTTGCGGCCATTTTGAGGCGGTCTCTGGCTCAGGGCGCCGTGGAGCCGTGGAGCAAAGTGTAGAAGGCGCGATTTTGTGCGGATGCGCGCGGCAGTGGGGCGTCGCTCGCAGAGAACAGCAGAAACATTTCCCGAAAGCCAACAAACGCTCTCACATGGCCCCAACGTGCCTGCGACAGGGTGGCGGAGTTTCACTGTTGGCGTTCGAATGTTCAGAAAGGGAATTGGTCGGCGCCTCAGTATGTGTGCCGTTCGCGCGAAGGCGCGTCAGGCTGCAATGCTGACTTGCAGGTGACGTCCGCCTGCGGTCAGCCCGGTGAAGTTGATGCATTTCTTTAGTTTCAAGAGCTGGTCGCTCCACCTTGCGCGCACATCCTTGGGCAATCGACCAGATAAGTGCGCGCGAGGCGGTTGTGTCTCTGGCGCGAGACCCCGCCAGTGCAGCTTCTTTCTGTTCACCGCGGAGGCGATCGTTTGTTTCATTCTGCCTTGCATGCAAACCCGTGGGTAATCGACCAGATAAGTGCGCGCCAGTCTGACGCCTCTCCGTCGCAAAATATCAATGTCATGTCCTGTTGTTAACTCTTTTCGTTCCAGGGGCAGCGAGGAGTTTCGCTACGCTTTGTGTGCGCACCCTTGAATTTCTTACCGGGCGAGTATGTGCCAAGTGATGCGCCTCTACCAGTATGTATGTATGTATGTATGTATGTGTATACGTATATATATATATATATGTATATACATACATATATATATATGTATAAATATATATTTAACACCGGAGTTCCAGGTCCCCAGGGGGCCTGGCCTCATGTCTCTATGGCGGGACCGGGGCTCCAGGACCCCCCGCTCCCGGTCCAAAACGGCTTCGATGGCCTCCAAGACCGCCAAGATGGCCCAGGATGGCTTTTTGAAGATTCTTGCATTTGTTTTCCTTCGGCCTGCTGACCGTCCAGATGGCCCAAGAGGCTCCCAAGATCGCTCCCAGAGTTCTCCGACCTCAGCGGAATCCTATGAGGTCTGAGCGCTGCAACTCTTTCACGGCGGGCGTTTTCGCTCGGTTTTGAACACGTGACCCTCACGTACTGATCTTGCTCAAAGCTTGCCACAGACAGATGGAGTCCAAGGCTCTTGCCGTGACGTCGCTAAAAATGGTAAGTGGATCTCAGGAATACCCAAGAAGCCTCCACGATAGCCCCGTGACGGCCCAAGAAGCACCAAAGACGGCCCCAGGAGGGCCCCAAGACGGCCCAAGAGGATTCAACGCGCCTGAGATCGCCTCCAAGACAGCCACGAAGCGCTCCCAGCGGGATCGAAGACGGCGAAGACAGGCCTCAAAACGACTTCCAGCAGCGTCCGACGGGCCAGGAACGCTTTGAGACAGCCAGAGAGGCCGGGGCAATACGGAAAGATGGCTACCGCGGGGCACGCGTGCACGGGTGCGCTGAACTCATTGTGGGGCACGATCCGCGTGAAGGGTCGCGCGAACACGCCCACTGAGGCCGCAGGTGGACCTCCTCCGGGCACGCCCCGTGCCCAGCATGTTCCGAAATGGGCGCGGGGGCGCCATGCAAAGATGCCCGTTCTGGAGCATGATTCGCGTGACAGGTGTGCCGACATGGGCGGCGGAGGGGGGGCGTTGTTCGAACCTTCCGGGCCTTTAATTCGGTGGTGTTCCTTGTGGGCATGATCCACGTGACGGGGTGTACCGCCATGGCCGGGGGGGGCGCAGTGCGAACCTTGCTTCGGGGGCCGTGGGTGGAGATCCCTGTGGGCCACGACCACGATCCGTGTGCGAGGTGTGCCGAAGTAGGCGGGACGGCGGGATGCGAACCTTGTCTTTGGGGCCGTCCGTGGATGTCCTTGCGGGCCACGATCCCTATGAGAGGTGCGCAAGTGAGCGGGCCGATGTTATGAAGCTCCCCTCTGGTGCCGCAGATGCATTTAGTTGCGGGGCACGGTCCTCGTGAGGGGCGTGCCACTGTGCGAACCTCGTCTCTGGGTATCCCTGTGGGACGCGATGCCTGTGAAGGGTGTGCCAGCATGGGCTTGGGGACCCAAGCCTGTCTGATGGGCCGCAGGTGGAGCCCCCTGCGGTGCACGATCCTTGTGACAATCAATGTCATCCGATGCCGAACACTTGAGCCTACAACTGGGCCTCGCTGGAACCTAAGCGCGCGCGAAGCGCGCGCGTGGTTCTAGTATGCATGTATGTATGTATGTATGTATGTACGAGGCGGGGGCCCGGGGACTGGGCCCTCGAGAGCCCATTGAAGACTGGGGGCCCCAGAGGCCCTGCCGGGGCGCAAGGGGCTCCCAAAATCGCCCGAAGACCGCCCCAGATCGCATGAAATGGCGCTTCCAGACCACGAAAATGACCACCGACGGCCCGAGATTACCCCAGAATTAGCGCCTGACTGTCCAAGAGCAGAGCCGCGCCCATTTGAAGCGCCAAAGTGCTAAGCAGCAGTACGTTGCTTAGGCAGGCCTGTGCTAAGCAGCAGGTTGGACACCAGGCTGGTGCAATCCAGGCTCCAGATCAGCACCGGATTGCACTACCTACGCATGTTTTTTGCTACTGGAATGGGCAAAGATACCAACCAGTTGTCAGCGACCGATAATTACGACGATTCGGGCGAGGCTGGATCAAGGCAGGTGGAGAAGGAGGAGGAGGTGGAGGGTGGTGGGGTGAAGGTGGAGGGCGAAGCACCAGCGCTCGCAAGAGCACAAGCTTCCGGAGGTCGCGCGGGAGGCCCTCGCGCAGACGTTCCCCCTCTTCGACCAGTGCCTTGGCTGTTTTTTTTTTGGCAGCCTGAGAGGTGCCATAACTTTGCTCATAAGCTGAGTTCAACATCCAGCGATGAAACACGTGAATAAACTTCTCCGAAGTTATGTAGTTATTTGTATAGTGTATTGTCTCGATGCGTTGATTTTGGTGTTCGCGCGTGGAGGTTTTCATTGCGTGTGAAATTGCTGCAGGGTTCATCGTGGGGATACGCGCGCTGGCCAACTCGCTGAGATAATTGAACCCCCATCTTTGATGTTGGGAAACATGTTGGAGAATGTTTGATTTCGCCCGGGTGAGTTGAGGAAATCGTTGGCTTCGCCAGGTTGAGTTGAGGAAATTGTTGTTTTCGCTTGTGTGAGTTGTCAAAACTGTGGGGTCCTCGTTTATCGCGTCGATGCGATCGTCGGCAAGCGTCGGTGCTCGCATTCTCGGCGGTTTCGACAGGACAGTGGCGAAATTGCAACGCATATTTCGACGCAGCGCGAGGCAAATGACGGGCAGCCCAGAAGGCCTCATGGCCCACAGGCCTCATGGTCCCAGGGCAGCCCGCAGCATTGGGAGATGCGTTGCCATTGCGTCAGTGCTTTGTCGAAACCGCCGAGGATGCGCTCTCTGAGAAGCCTCCGGAGTCCTGAGAAGCTTGAGGCCGAATGCCCACCCCTCAATTCTTGACGCTTCGCGTATCCCCACCAGTGCGGTTAGCTGCACACCCCACATGTGTCCACTCAGTCGGTGCGCGGCTGCCCTTCAGCTTCGTACCGCTGGTACACATCAGGTGCAGCCTCAGCTGTGTCGCGTAGTGTTGCCAGTCCTGTCGCTTTGTGGCTCTTAGCGCTGGCACACTCCAGCCTATGCCGCACTGCACCGTGCAGTCCCCCCCTTTTTTTCACTACGTGACTCTTGCGGCGGTTAGCTGCACCCCCCACATGTGTTCTCACAGGCGGTGTGCAGCTGCCCTGCAGTTACGTACTTCTTGCGGCGGTTATCTGCGCCCCCCCTTCCACACGCCCTGTCGCACTCTGTGGGCTGCAGTAGCCCTCCCACACCCGCGCGCCACTGTGTCTTGGATTCTCGGCCAGCGTCTGCAGTCGGTGGTGGTTCCGTTGGCCGCGCGACGAGTGGGTCAGCCTTCGGCGTCGTCGGCCTTCGTTTCCACTGCGTGCAGCTGGCGTCCCAGGCTGGTACATAGTTGTCTGTCTGGGCAGTTGCTCGGAGCTTGGCGCCGCAAGGGCGACCTACTCCGTAGCTTGCACCTCTGTGCGCTAGGTGCGTCCCAGTGAATGCTGAGCATTTTGTTCAGTGCGCGTGCATTGCACGCCTCGCGTGGAATTTGCCTGTTCCGCCGTCCCGGACACGCCTGTTGCCGCCAGACCATTGTCGCGCGGCCGCCGGCCAAAACAATATCCCCACCAGTGCTTCCTTTCAGCTGCGGCCCCACCGGCGGCTGCTTCTGAGTGCGGGTTCGGCCGCTCCGTTTTAGGCTTGCGCGTGGCCAATTTGGCAGGCCCGTGGCTTAGACCTCTCCTTCGGCGACTGCGTTTCCGCGTCCGCCCGCGACTCCAAAAAAATATCCCACCAGTACTATGCAGTGTGTTGCTTGTGTGCACCCCTGGCAGTGCAGCCACCCTGGCAGCCACCGCTATCCTTGCAAGGACGCTGTGTGGGCGCTCTCGGCCCCTGGCCTCGGCATCCACACTCAGCACAGCTTGCAGCTCACGCGCCGCTTAGCCCGCTTAGGCAGTTTAGGTTGTCGGCTCTAGTTTGCTGTTGTCAATTAGTAGGCCCGCGCCCCGGACTTACGACATGCCGCGTGCGCTTTCGCCCGCGGCCGCGACCAAAAAAACGCCCCCACCAGTGCCCAGTTGCCTCGGCCCTCCTCACCGCCACTCTTGCGGTTCTGTCCTTCGCTGGGCTCGGAGCTCCCGGGCGCAAGTGGTTCAGCCTGTGCAATCCAATCCGCTGACCAACCGTGTTGAGTCGTTCCACGGTTCTGGCGGCGGCGCCCGCAGCATCTTCTCGCTCCTCGATCCGACCCCGGGGTGTGCCGCCTTCTAGTTGGGCCGCCCCCTGTTGTCGGTCTCGGCCTGAGAGTGCCGCGGCATTCCCTGGTCCGTTGGCTCAGACGCGTACGGTGTTGATTACATTCATCGTCCGCCGGGCTTCCGTTCGTCCCTGGTGCCCTCGGTGGCAGGACGCTCGCGGACCGCAAACCTCAAAATGGGGCCTTGGTGTGCGACGTTGGTGGCGCCCGTTCTTGCACCTGTTGGGTCAAGTTGGGGCACTCCCGGCAGTCAGTATACCGGCTCGCCGCCACCCTGGTCACATCCTGGTGTATCCCGCGCGCCATGTCGGCTGTGTCCCCGCTTCGGATGGCCAATTCACATGCGCGTTTCCCTGGATTGGTTCCCTGGCGGTTCGCATACCTGGTGGTTCAGCGGTTGGTCAATTCGCTGCAGTTCAATTCGCACCTGGTGGTTTGTTCTCAGGTTGTCGCACGCTCGCAGCCCCTGGCAGCCCCGGCAGCCCGGAGCCGCTCCCCCGGCTTCTTGCTGTTCTAGCTATGAGGCTTCGGCGGTAGTTAGGTCCTGCCCTGTTCTGCGCTGGTAATTCGGCCCTCGCGCGGCCCGCTCGGACCCTACTCGCCGTCGGCGCGCTCGCCATCGGCTGCTCACGGAAAAAGTATCCCCACCAGCCAGTTTTTGCGCGGCCACCCTGGACGCGCCCGAGGTTCGCCTGCTGGCCTCTCCCTATTTCGGGGATGCTCCAGGGCTCCCGGGCCCGCGGCTCTCCTTGAGTCTGCCGTCTCTTTCCGCTTGGGTTAGACGAACACCTGGTCCTCCCCCACGTCGCCTTCCCCAGCGCCTGCTCATGTCCCCTGGCGTTGGCTCTCGCCGACTCTTTCGCCGGAGTTTGGTTTCCTCTCACTGGTTCCTCGCACCAGCTTGCCCCAGGTCCGCCCTGCCGCTGCCTTCTCCCTGTCCAGCCGCCCGTGGTAGCGCTGCCGTCGCTTCCACGTCCCTCCCTCCGACACCCGACTTGTCGGTATTTGGCGATCCGGACCCTGATCCGTTGAGAGCCAGCATGTCGTTGCTCGACGTTCTCATCAGTTGCGTCACGGCCGTCATCTGCATCGGGGCCTCTCTCTCGGTGCTGGCACTGCGGTGGGCCATGTTCGCGGTCGCCTTCCTCGAGCTCGTGGACAACATGAAGTTCGCCATGTTGGTGTTGCACCTCGACTGGTTGTTCTTCTTGGTCTACCGCGTCTCCTGAGCCGCAGCGTAGCTCGCCTCCTGTGTGCTCTTTCTTCGTTTCTTCCTCCGCGTTGTTCCTCTTTGTTCTTCTGCCGCGGAATTCCTGGCCGCTGCTCGTTAGCTGCGTTGCTTCGGACGGCGCCTGGCCTCCCGGTGCGCTTGCGATCAAAAAAGTACCCCGCCAGCCCATCCAGAAATTGGAGGTCTGTCGGGGCCTCTCTTGAGCCATGCTCAGCTTCATTAGGCCAATTGGAGGCCATCTTGGACCCCGAATAGGGCGGGTTGAAGGGATGCG
>CAUYUJ010015154.1:51925-86925 GCA_963575745.1 Prorocentrum cordatum | reverse complement strand
GCGCGAGGGGAGTGCTAGTCACCACCCACCAAACCACCCCAACCCAACCCGAAGGCTCAAATTTACCCTCGATTTCCAGTTGGGGGGGGGGTCGGGAACCATCGAAAAAACACGTATGGAACCCTTGCCCCCCCCCAACCCGAAATTCGGGTCTTCGGGTTGGGTTGGGGTGGTCTGGTAGGTAGTCAGCTAGTGGCTCGGACCTCCCTCGGGGGGTCCTTCGAAGTCCCTCCTCGCCGCCTCCCGCTCGGCTCTCTCCCTCTCTGCACTCGGCCCTGCTGTCTGTCCTCCTCCTTGCCCCCCTCCTTTTCCTCCGTCTCCTCGTCACGCTCCTCGTCCCCGGGGGGGCGTGCAAGGTGCCGCGGCTGCGCGTACATCCACGCCGTGGGCATTTGCCACCGGGCCCTCCGCTCGCGCCCGCAATTGGGCGTTGCGTAATGGGGGGGTCATAAATGGGGGGGTGTCGCGGGTGGTCCGAAAAGGTACCCAAACGGTACCTAAACGAGCCCCTTGAGGCTCTGGAGGGGCCCGAAAGGGGCACGAAAGGGGACCTTTTCTGACCCCCCTATTTGTGACCCCCCCATTAAGCAACGCCCAACGCAACCGCCCAGTGTCGCCTGGTCCGCTCCTCTCCCCCTCTCCCCACCCCAAGGCACCCAGGGGGGGGGGGCGGGGGGGCACGATGGGGGAACTCCCCTTGGTGCCATCCCTTCCTACGCCATCCCCCTCTCCTCCATCCCCCCCTGTTCCATCCCCGCCGCCATGCCCTCCTCATCCTCCTGCGCTTCTGTCCCCTCCCCGATTGCCTCCTCCATCTCATCCTCCGTCCCCTCCTGCAACCCCTCCTCTCGCTCCTCCCCTCCCCCGTCCTTCGACTCCGTCATCCCCTCCCCCTCCCCATGCCCCTCCTCCATCCCCTCCGAAATCTGCACCCTCTCCGAAATATTCATCCCCTCCTTCATCCCTTCCTCCTCCTCCTCCGCCTCCTCCTCCTCATCCTCCTCATCCTCCTTATCCTCCTCATCCTCCTCATCCTCCTCATCCTCCTCCTCCTCCTCCTCCGCCTCCATCCCCTCTTCCTGCCTCTTCCCTGGTTGTGTCACTTGCTGCACCAGCTGGGTACTCTGAGGGCAGCCAGGTCTGCGGGCAGCACTGCAGCACTGCCCCGCCTCGTGGTCTTCGTGATGTTTGCGCTGCGCCCACCAAAGCTGGGCGCAAGGAGCCCACTCGCCGCCACAGGGGGCTGCCCCAAACATCAGGGGCAACGTTACCTGCTTTGTGATTCGGTGTTCTTGTCTTGTAGGTGTGGCCTGCCTGGCATCAGGGGCCCATCGAAAGTATACGATGTTCGTCGAATCGTGGCGTTCTCCCTGCTACCCCTGCTACCCCTGCTCCTGTCTGCTGCTACTCTTCGTGTTTCCTCTCCTCCCGCTCCTCGTCCGTCGCACTGACGACGTCGTGGCAATGTTCTAGATGTCGCAAGTTTTCCGTTGAGCGACAGGACATCAAGCCGCAGAACGTACTCGTCGACGGAAGGACCTGCGTTGTACACGTGGCGTTGGGTTGCCTTCGCAGGTGCCAGGGGAGAGTGACTGAATCTGCTTTCAGCTTGATACCCCATGGCAGATGTTTGCGTGCAGTGCGCCCAGGGTAGTCGAGCATGTGTAAGTTGTAAGCAGATGCCAAGGCATCCATGGGGTTGACGTGCTTGTGAGGCGCGGCTGTACCTTAGTCGATTGGACGGATTCCCGTATTGGCCCAGTGGTTATGGCGCGCTCAACTTCAAGGGAGGCCCCCTGTGAATATCTCGCGGCTTGGAGTGCTTTCGAGAAAAGCCACGATTAGGAGATCGCCAGTCGTAGGATGCGCTCGTCCAGCATGTATGCGAGGCCGTGTTGATAAACGTGTCGATCTCGAATGTTGTCTGGGTATTTGCGAAGGTGTAGGGGATGGACGAAGGCGTCCCGGCAAAACCTCAGCAGTCATCGGGAAAAGGGTCGACGCATGCATGTGAGCGTCAAACAAAACAGCGAGTTGATGTGCTAGGTGGGGCGCGATCCGAGACACGCGTCTCCCTGGTAAGGAGCTCATGTACGGTTACCGTTCCGCATGTCTGCCGTTTACATGTAGTGCCATACAAAGGTATGGCACTGTATTGGTATATGGTATGTTGCATCGTGTGTTGCGATGCGCCCCGTAGGGAGGTCGACTGGAGTCTCCTGAGACTGTGTCACGATGCTCGCTCTCGCCGGGCCAGCATCATCAGCATCAGCATCATCATCACCATCATCAACAGCAGCAACATCATAATCACCACCACCATCATAATCATCATCACCGGCAGCATCATCAACAGCATCATCAGCATCAGCATCAGCATCATCATTGCCATCATCCGAATCACGTTCAACATCTTCATCATCATAGCAATCACCATCAGCAGCAGTATCATCTCTAGTATCATCATCATAGTGTGACGCCCCAACAGTTCCTGCCCTTCCCGACGGTCCTCCATACGGAGGCGTTGTTGCGGCAGGTCGAGCAGGCAGCAGCTGGCGCACAAGGTGCGGGTCACGGCAGAGTCCAGGCAGGAGCAGCAAGAGGCAACAGCGGTGGGGTGTGTCGCGGCTTGGTGGGGAAAACGGCGAAGACCGTGGTCGGGCTCGACCTGATGTCCCGTCGCTTTGTGGGCTGCTTCACTCTTGTGGCGCTCGGCCAGGACACACGCATCTCGAGGCGATGAGGGAGTCGTGAGCTCGTTTCGAGGAAGCGAAGCAGCAGCACAAGCAGAGCGGCAACCAGGAGGCGCTGCCGCATATGAAGTGGACGCGCCTCCACGTGTGGATCGGGCTGTGCCTCTCGATGGAGCCAGATGGGACGACCCCAGCGGAGGCGAAGGTCAACGTGGTGGCGCATTCCCAGGCCGTCCAGAGCGCGGCAGACCTCGAGGACAAAGCTGTCGTGTGCGACAAGAAGAAGGCGTTCCGCCAGGCGAACTGGCGCGACGAAGTGTATAGTACCGAGCTGTCCACGACTCCACAGCTGCGCACCGTGGCGATAGAGATCCAATCGCGCATCCTTAGGGCCCAGGGGAGCATCAAGAAAGGCGGCAGTCCGTCCAAGGGCCCAAACGCGCGGAAGGTAGCCCAGAGCCTTGCGAACCTAGGAGAGTACCAGGCCCAGCCGCAGGAGCGAGGATTGAATCAGGAGTAAGCTTTCTCCCAGCGCTGCCGCGCGAACTTTCAGGGAGTCCATTCACCCTGCAGTCTCGTTGGCCAGTGGCGATGGCGCTGGAAATGGAGTGGTTCCACGAACCGGCGCCGCCCCCGCGGCCAGCGCCGACGCCTTCCGCAGGTGTCAGAGCGGTTGCGTACCCCTCTCCGCGCGCTCGCACTCCAAATGCTCCTCCGACTTTTCTCACCTCGGAGATTCTTGAGATTTCCGAGGTCAAGGCTGTTTCGGAGCCGAAGGGTTCTCGAACTCTGCGGGCTCTCTGGTTATAGCGTGCTGGCCTGGGCGGCGCCGCGAAGTCAGTCTTCGAGGGCCCCGAGCATCTCTCCCCTCCTGGAGCTTTTTGGCCTTATAGGGGGAGCTGCGCTCAGGGGGCCAGCGCCATTGGGGGCTGCATCAACGATTGGGCTCTTGCTCGCGCTGCGAGCTAAGACGCATCTCTTCATTGGCCGAATGGGGTCAGAGCCAGCATACCCGATTTCCAGTTAATAAACAACCTCGCCGTCTTGACTTCGTGCTGGCCAGGGATATCATATGCAGGTGGATGAATCGTCGTCATCGCCATCCCAATTGGACCTCGCTACAGCACGTGCCGCAAGCAAACACTTCTTAGGCTCACAGTTTACCCTGGCGCCTCTGCTAGCAGGGGTCAACACCGGTATGGCTTCTGCACTGGGCACCGGCCATGGAGGTGAAGGAGGAGAAAGAGCAGCTAGCGGCAATACCGATAGAACCAGCAGCAAGGTGAGAAATTCTAGACGCTTCGCGTAACCCTGCCAGCCCATCCAGAAACGATGCCCAGAGGAATTGCCTCGATCAGGGAAGTCGGCAGCACGCAGAGGAAGGGTCCCCCAGTGGAGGCCTCTTGGAGCGTCTCGGGGGCTTTCTGGCGGTCCCCGACGCCTCTTAGAGCGTCCTGGGTGCCTCGGAGAGCTTCTTGGGGGTCTTTTGGGAGCCTTTTGGAGGCCTCTTGGGCGCCCGCTGGGGCTTCATAGGGCCTCCTGGGCGCCTCTCAGGGCCCTCTTGAAGCGCTCTTGGGAGCCTTGGGAGCGCTTTTGCGGCCATCTAGGAGGACATCGATCAAACAAGAGGTGAGCATTACTTACCGCTGCCCCTCGCAAGCCCAAACAGTCGCATCTTGTGGCGCTCTTGAAGCGCTCTTGGGCGCTCTCGGGGCCGTCTTGGGGCTCTCTTGAGCCTCTCTTGGAGCCCTCTTGGGCAATGCTGGAGTCATCTTGACGCTTCGGATGGCCATCGGCAGCGAAAAGGCGAGAACACCAAACACATTGATCCCCCCAAGGTTTTGGAAAGAATTTATTTGGCCTCTTCGGGGCCTCCTGGGGGAGCTCTGTGGCCACTTGGAGCCGTATTGGAGCGGTCTCGGGGCCTCGTAGAGCATCGTGGGAGCCATCTTGGGGCACCTTGGGATATCTTGAGCCATCTGGAGGTCATCCTGGGCTCCCCCGCGCGCTCTTGGAGTCATCTTAATCAGTTCCCCCCCCAGGAGGCCAACATGTAGCCAACACCTGAGTACAATCAGTGATGCTGGCATTCTCGCCGAGGCCTCTTGGAGCGTCTTGGGTGCCTCCGGGGGGGCCTCTTGGGGCCTCTAGGGGATCTCTTGGGGGTCTCTTGGGGGCATCCTGGGGGCCTCTTGGGGCCTCCTGGCCACCTATTGGAGCCCTCTTGGGGCCCCCGTGGGAGCCTTGGGGACCATCTTTGGGCCGTCTTGGGTGAGATCGGTCAGGGGAGGGGAACTCCCCAATTAGCCCCCCCTCCCGGAGGCCAACATGGTGTCAAAATCGTAGTAAAACCAATGATGTTGGTTTCCTCGCCGAGGCCGTATTGGACGCTACAACTACCCGCAGAGCCCCCCGTCCAGGTCCAGAGGGGGTGGGGGTGGGGGATGGGCCCAAACACCCTCTCCGTACGCAAGCTGTCTAGCTCATTCCCACCCGCCCCCCCACCACATAAGCGGCATCCGAGTCTCGGCATAGCCAGGGGACGCCACTGGGTGGACATCCACTGGGAACCAAAGCGGACGCCAGGTGCGCGACGCTATCCGTGGGCTCCACATGCGGTTGGTGTGCCATCCTTGTTTTTTTCTTCTTCTTTTTAAACCAAAAAACCTTATGCACCCCGTCCGCATGGTCCAGATGCTGATGCGGGGGGCGTCAGCATTGTTTTGGGCCTGCGCACAGCAAGCATCTTCATGCGGGCACCACCGCCATCCCTTTCAAAAAAAGCAAAACAAAGTGATCGCGGGTGGCCAGCACAAAACCCACTACGTTGTCGCAACGTGCACTTTGCATTGTTTTTGGCACGGATGGTGGTCCTGCACAAAGCGGCTTCACTCATGGTGCCCCGCCATCCCTGTCAAAAAACAATACGACGTGGTCACAGGGCGCGAGCGCACTGTCCAGATTGCTGCAATGTGCATTGCGTGTCGTTTTTTTGACAGGGATTGTGGAGTGTGTTGGCAGGGTGGGCCCCGCAATGTGCATTTTGTATTGTTTTTTTTTAATTTGTTTGATATGGTGGGGGGCCCTCATGGTGTGCGCATAGTTCCCGGTTGGCTAACGGCCAGGTGGAGAAGGAGGTGTTCATTAATAGGGAACAGTGATAAACCCCTCCCAGAACGGGAAGAAGGGGGTTGAAAGAAGAAGCTCCCTAGACCACTTACGCCCTAAAGGCTGGTGGGACTGAGAAGCAGCATGCCGGAAGTCGGAGGTCGCGCAACGCCGCCTCCTCCCCTCACTATTCCGTCCTCCATCCCGCCTCCTTTTTCTCTTTTCCTTTTCTTGGATATTCCTCCTACATGAATGTTCCCACAACCGCCGCGGCGCATGCGAGAAGAAAGGGTGCGCGGGAGCCGTGCGCATGCGCCGAGGGCCCCTTTAGCAGGGTCCGCGTGGCGCCTCCGCTCCCCAGTCAAGCCCATCCAATGGCAGGGCCCGCATGGCGCGCCCGCACCCCATTCGGCAGACCGCCCCCAACGTCCGCAGCTCCATTGCGCAGCTCCACCGAAGGCGGCCCCTGCGGCAGGGCCCGCACAGCGGCGCCCCCGCCCCCGATTCGGCACACCCCTCACACGTTCGAAGACCCCAGTGGCCTTGGCATCGCTCGGACGTGTGCATGTTTCCTTCGGCGAGGACCATCGAGCAGCATCCTTGATCATTTGGCGAGTCAACCACGCACGACACCGAAAAAAGCACAGGGAATGGACGCCCGAGCGATGGCCAGCCTCACACAGTCGAAGACCCCAGTGGCAGGCATGAGCCGGTCCGGATCCAGTTCGGTGCAGTTCCATCAGGCCCCCGGAGACCAGGACACAGATAAACCAGGACACGGAAAACCAAGGAAAACGGCATCTTTTCCTGCAAAGCCACGTTTTTCAGCACCCGTGCATGTTTTGTTTGCTGAACTGCAGGATTCGGGTTTGTGTCCGGGTTTAGGCGTGTCCTGTAGGCTTTTGGGGCCTGTGTCCGGGTTTATTCTGGAAATGCTGCAGTACAGTATTTTGTCCGTGCCGCCGTTTTGAAACATTGGTTTCGAGGGATGTTGGGTGCCCGGGTCTAGCGTGTCCGGGTCTACGGGGCCCTGATTCCACCAGGAGCCATTCCTTCGGCCTCGCGTGCGCCTGCGTCCATCGGTGCGGAATGCTTCGTGCCTTGCCGCACGGGTATAGCCCCCTTGAGGGGAAGCGGATTTGCCCGCGGACGGGCTCTCTTTGTTTGGGGGGGGGGAAACAATGAATTGTCCCAGTGTGACCCTACCTAGGAGTTGGAACCCCTAGGAAAGCAGCATTAGTAGTAGCAGTAACGCTAAGCTAAAGCTCAGCTAAGGCTAAGCTAAAGCTAAGCCACAGCTAAGCTAAAGCTGAGCAACAGCTAAGCTAAAGCTAAGCTAAAGCTAAGCTAAAGCTAAGCTAAAGCTAAGCCACAGCTAAGCTAGAGCTAAGCTAAAGCTAAGCTAAAGCTAAGCTAAACGCTAAGCGAACAGCTAAGCGAAACGCTAAGCTAAAGCTAAGCTGCAGCTAAGCTAAAGCTAAAGCTAAAGCTAAAGCTCCCAGGAGACTGGGGGAACCGCTCCCAGGGGACTGGGGTAACCGCCCGGGGCGTGTTCCACTGCCCGGCCCCTTTAAGCTAAGAGAGTAAGAACCCTTCTAGGCAGAGCCTAGGTAGGGAAAAAAACAAAAAAGTTTCACCAGGAGCCATTTCCAAGAGTGTTGGTCCCGTTCTGGCTCGAATGGGCTGGCCCAGTCCACATGAAAGGCGGCCCCGGCCGGTCCAGTCCCGCCTGGTCCTGGAGTCCGTTCCGTTATTCATTGCGGTGATTTCGCCCCCTTCCCCCCGGGCGGACGGATGGAGGAGAGCGGAGGAAGAAGGGGAGGAGGAGGAGGAGGAGGAGGAGGAGGAGGAGGAGGAGGAGGAGGAGGAGGAGGACGGAGGACGGAGGACGGAGGACGGAGGAGGGAGGAGGAGGGAGGACGGAGGACGGAGGAATGGGAAAGGGAGGAGGGCAGGGGGAGGCGAGGAGGAGGAGCAGGCTGTGGAGACTGTGGAGGCTGCCTCGAGGCCCCGAGGGCCTTGCTCGCCACGGCGGGCGCGGGCGCAGCCACCGGCGGGAGGGGCGTCCACTCCAGTCAGCGGCAGCGGGCGAGGGCCCGCCAGCGACCAGGCCCAAGCAGGGGCCCACGCGAGCCCCAAGGAGACCAGAGCCAGGAGCCCAGGAGGAGGAGGAGGAGGAGGAGGAGGAGGAGGAGGAGGAGGAGGAGGAGGAGGAGGAAGAGGAGGAGGAGGAGGAGGAGGAGGAGGAAGAGGAGGAGGAGGAGGAGGAGGAGGAAGCGACCACGACCAGACAAGAGCCGCCACGACCCCGCTGACTGGCGCAGACCCCCCCCCCCGCGACCTCCTCACGACTCGAAGTCGGCCCCGCACATGTGCTGGAGCCACACCTCGAAGCTGAAGCGGTCCACGCCCCTGAGGTCGAATTCCGCCTGGAGGGCCGCGAAGTCGTCATCAGACGGTCCGCAGGGCCTTCTGCACCAGGACGGGGTCATGTCGCGCGGGTCTTTCTCAGAGGCGAGGGCCGCCCCAGCTGCAGCATCTGCAGGCTCACCAGGCAGCCCATCCCCTCCCTGAGTTTCTCCAGCTGCAGCGCCTGCAGGCTTATCAGGATGCTCACCTCCGCCGTGCACGTCCTCCTCCATGTCGCCGTCGCACTCGCTGACGATGGACCCAGAGCTCTTGCCCTTCTTCTGATTATTCTTCTTCACCTTTTGTTTTGTTGCCTCACCGATGAATAATTCCTGCACGCCACCAGCGTCACGAACTCCACCAGGGCCCCCTTGTAGATCTTGTCCTCCTTCACCCTGAGTGATCATCGCCTCGACAGCCGTCGCCGAGTCCAAGGCAGTGACCCTCTCGACCATCTCCTGGTTGAGATCGCCGCCATTAGAGCCTATGTGGAACCGCTGGGCGTCGCCGACGCTGCCACCGCCTACCAATTGCGAGTCGAGCGATTCGGCCGAGCCCAGGTCCCCCAGCGCTCCGAACTGGTTCCGCTGCTGCTCCTCCTCCTCCTGCGGCGGGGTAGCGTCCTGCCCTCCGCCTCCGACTGCAGCCTGCACTTCGCCCTTTTCTTCACCTTCACCTTCTTCCTGCTGTCCTTCAGCTTCTCCGAGCCGCTTAACTCCAGCTTCCTGTAGCCGACGTTCACGGCCTCGGAGGTCTCCCAGTTGATCGTGAGCAAAGCTTTGAGCATTGTTTGGATCTCCAGGTCTTTGGCCTTGTACTTAATCTTCTCGGGCCCTCCGAGGAAGCATCCCGCTGCCAGATTCCACGACCTCCGTCCTTCATCTCCTTGGCCTCCAACTCCTCGGCCGACTCCGAAGCACGGAGGATCCACCCCTTCAGCGGGTCGTAGAAGATGCCCTCCTCCCTGCAGGCTGCCAACACACGAGCTTGGTTGGAAGGCCGTCGGATCGGCGACCGCACTCTCGTGGCGCCGTTCTCCCTGAGCACCGCCATGTGCGCCCTGTCGTCCTTGATGCCCGTCTTGAGGGCCGCCGCCTTGCTCCGCGCCATCGCAGAGAACGACCTGAAGGAGAAAGTCCCGAGACGCGCCAATCCCGATGTTCTTGAACAGCTGCCCGATCGTGAACCCCGCGTCAGGGCTGGACCTAAACGATGTGTTTGTCGGACTTCGGCTGTGTGCTGTTTTTCGTTTTTGCAGGGAGGTACAGGAAAACAGGTAGATCGGTATCGTTTAACCGATCCCCATCCCCATCCCCATCCCCATCCCCTTCGAGACCCTCCCCAAATTACCCCCCCAGTTAGGGAGATGCCCTTCGAAACCCGAAGGGAACGGCCCATATCCCCATCTAGGGGAGTTAATCGGCCAGTGGGGCCCAGGCCACGCTGCTGGGGATGGGGATCGGTCGAACGAATCGGTCAAACGATACCCAGTAGAACAAAACGAGAAACAACGTTTACGTCCAGCACTGCCCCGCGTGGTCACAGCCTGTAGGGGGACTTTGCACAGCTCTCCATCGGGGGCCCACGGCCCGACGGACAAAGACAAGCCCTGCCCCCTTTGCCTGAAAAGAAATACGCGCTGGGCGTGTGAGAGCACAGTGCTTGCCCAAGCGCGTGCCCCATGCACGTTCGATGTCCACCCCGGCCGGCCTTCATGCAGGCCTCGGAGCAAACATAGCGAACACTCGTGTCACACTCATATGTCAACGCCTCCCCCTCCCCCCAGAGTTCAAGGTTGGCGGTGGGTCTGATGAGTTGCACCTCGACCGCAGCCTCCCCCGAGCGTGCCCACTTTTGAGCTTTGGGGGGAGGGTGGAGTGCTCAGTGATTGTTTCCCTCCACCGGACGGCGCGCTGACACCTGCCGCCGACGGCCGCCGAACGAATGTCGACCGACCGACGCGCGCGCCGGACGACAAGGCAGCCACGTGCCGACGCCGCCCCACCGCGGGCCCCAGCGGCCCTCCTGCCGAGTGGCCGACGAGCACCGCTGGCACCTCCCAGCAGGGCCACCAGGCTCTAGGCCTCCTAGGTCGGGGTAGATGGAGTCGAAGGATCGCTGATGCATCGCCGATGCGGCGCGATCCTTGGAGGGGAGGGGGAGTGTTCAGTACCCGGTTCCCTCCACCGTATTGCACCTCTTTTGCACCTCTCGCGGAGAGAAGCCCAGCGGCAGGGAGTGGCGGTCGAGGAGGCGAAGGGGGGGAGGCAGGGGGCGGGGGGGGGGAGGCGGCACGCGGCCTGCGCGCAGGTTGCGCAGGCCGGGCCTACAGATGGCACGCTGGATCACATGCCAGACGCCCGTAGCCCCCTTGGCGCCTACACTCGAGGCCTCCTGGGCGGGGTCGGAGCAGACGGGATCGGAGGATCGCGCCGCATCGCCGATGCTGAGCCGATGCTGAGCCGGATTTGCTTCACGTCGACGTCGCCGATACATGGCCCACGTCGACGATGCATCGCCGGTGCATCGCCGATGCATCGTCGATGCATCGCGGATGTACCTCGACTGGACGGAAGAGTGACCTTTCGCCGGAGTGACCTCTGGTGCGGGCCCACTGGTGTCCTCCGATCGCCGCATGCGATGCGGCAGTGGTGTCTTTCGCGCTCGTGTTTGGTCCCCCCCGCGGCCCCCCCAAAAAGCCGCGCACCAAAGGTTATTACTCTTACCTGGGGTCACTCTTGCGTGTAGTCCAGTACCCCCCTTTGCGCCTCCACACATGAGAAAACGCCAACTTCATGCCGAGGCGCATGCTAGATTCAGGAGGGGAAAAAACACACAGACACAATTAATCGTCGATCCCCAGGAAAATATTGGAAAATATGGGAAGTGGTGGGGAAGACAAAAACCCCAAAAATATGGGAAAATATGGGGAATCCTTTTATTTGTGTGTATTTATTTGTGGGCCCCAGTTTGCCTTATTTTTGGGGCGACGAGATCTATGCATATCCACTGCTCCTGGCCAGGCCCATCCTGGGCCCAGGAGCGGTGTATATGCCTCCCTGGCCAAGCCAGGAGGGCGTATACACAGCTCTTGGGCCCAGGATTGGCCTGGCCAGGAGCAGTGGATATGCATAGATCTCATCGCCCTATATTTGGCAAAGGACGTGCAAGGTGAGTGTGGCAGCAAGGTGCATGTCAAAGCACGTGCCCCATACATGCTCGATATCCCCCCGCTAGACGCGCCAGGTGCATGTGAGAACAAAGCGTTTATCAACACACGTGCCCCCATGCAGGTCCGATACTTCCCCCCCCTGGCGTACAGATAGCACGTTGAATCAGGTGCCAGTTGCATGTGTGATTATCTCCTTTGCTATAGCCTTTTGGCGCTTACCCCTTCCCACAAGTATTTTTACCGTTGGCATCCAGCTTGTCCACGGCCTTGGGCCAAAGAGAACCTTGGGCATGACTCCGTGCTGGAAACACGACGTACCAGATAAATGCGAAAGCACCGTGTTTGTCAAAACGCGTCCCCCGCGCATGTTTGTCCCACTCTGGTCTACATTTTGAGCGTTGAATCCCGTACCAGGCGCATGTTCGATACCCTCTTGGCGCCTACAATATGCGTGAAAACGCGTGTCAAATGAGCACGTGCCGAACGCATGTTTGGAATAGCCTCTCTGAGCATCATTTTTACATGTCCAGAATCCAGCAGCCGCATGTTCGGCATTCTCAATTGGCACCTACACTTGTGAAAACGCGTGCCGCATACACGCGCAGGTGCATGTTGGACACTCCCTTGGCGCACCCCCTTCGCATGCGTAATTATGTTTCACGCGCGAAACTTCTGACGACCAATCCTCCGCGCACCCACTTCACGCGCGAGAGCCCCGAGCCTTCGCAGTGACATGGGTAAAGGAGACCGGTAAATGCAAGCAGCGTGCAGCTTGCGGCACGTGTCGGTGCAAGACTAGAATTCCGATCACAAGCAAATCTAGAACCACGTTCACAAATAAACGTGAGCATGTAGAAGCCAGAAAGTAAGTTGTGAAACAGGCAGTGTGGGAAAAGCAATGCGTTACATGCAGAGGCACTACAATCACAATTCCAGCGCAGGCCATCAAAATAGCGAAGGCGGTGGCAACGACAACTAACATGTCAGAGGCAAGGGCGATGCTGAGGAAGCAAGCGCCACAGGAAAGCATCAAGAAATTATGTGCGAATTGCACAAGCATAGGCATGCAACATTGGCATCTAAGCGGATGCTTAGCAGGGCCTCGAGGTGGGGAGCAGTTTTGATTGGACATGCCGCAAGTGTGTCTTGCGCCTTTCGGCTCCGAATTTCGTCTTTCCTAGCGTGTCGCTTAACTTGCTTACGGCGGTTTCGAAGAGAGCCTCGTTTCGGTCATTGTCGCTTTTGTGGCAGAGCTGCGGTATGAGTGAGGGGGGGCAAATGTAAAACAGAGAAAGAGAGAGAGGGAGAGGTAATAAAAACATAAGGAGAGAACAGGAGAGTGAGAGAGAGAGAGAGCCGAGATCCGAGAGGCGTGTTGCTGTGTGTCGTCGGACCTCGTCCAGGCTGCGCACACAGGCACCCGATCCGTCGCCTACACAAATGGGAGGAGGGGGAGGAGGAGAAAGAGCGAGGACGGACGCGCTGAAGCTGTGCGATTTCGGCTCCGCGAAGCGGCTGCTGAAGGGCGAGTGCGCCTCCTAGCAGCCTTCCTGCCGCTCCCCCGTGGAGGGCGACGAGGAGGTTGAGTTTGGAGGGTACTACCCATCCTCTCCCATCCCCTCTGCCCTTTTCTTTTGTGCCGTTCCATGCCCCCCACACACACCTGTCCACTCCTGTCCCCCATTCTCCCATCCTTCCTTCCCCTTCCCACCCCGCTTCCCCTATGCCGTCCCATTCCCCCCTCCCCCTCCACCCTCCCTCCCCCCCCCTCCCTCCCTCCCCCGCCCTTCCACTTCGAGTTCCCCTCCCAACCCCCTCCCCCTGTGCCGCCCCGTGTCCTTCCCCAGACTCCTTTCTCCAGTCCCGTCCCACCCCCCTTCCTTGTAGTCCGCTTGCCGCTTGCCATCTCCCGCCCCTCTCCATGCTGCCCATCCCCGCCTCCTTCATCGCCCTCCTCCTGCCCTTCCCGTCTGCCTCCAACGGTCCAGAACCCAGTTGTCGGCAAGCCGCGTCGCGCGCGTGGCCTTACAGTCTGTCCGAGAGGGGTGCGATTATAGTTGCACAGATAATTCGGCGTTGCTGCTTCACTGCTTCCGCGCTCCGTCCCGATTGACGGGGCGAGAGGCCCTGCGAGTCGCTTGGTCACATTTGATATTGCTCGTGCGTTCTCCCAACCTCCCTCGTCGTCCCTCTTCCCCTCCCATCATGCGCCTTCCTCTCCCGCGCTGGAGATCGATTTTCAGGTTGGCACGCCCAAACACGCACCCACTCGGTAAATAACATAACGCCTCCCGCCCCACCCACCACCGTTGCCACATCGCACGCTGCTTAGCACAACTGGATGTTGGATGGGTCGTGGTCAGTGACTGCACGCGTTGCCGTGCGGATGCCTGCGCGCGTGTGCACACGCAGCCTTGCGGTGCACACATACTCGCGGTGTGCACAAACGCGTGGTACACACGGGCCCGCCGCGGTGTATTTCGACAGGCTTCGTTGTGTTCGTGTGTTCCGTACACTTGCCGCGTGTTTGCCATGTGCGCAGGGGTGCGTTCGTGGTGTGCACAGGCATTCATTTTGTGGCGGTCGCAGGCTACTGCAGTACCCGTGCCATCACTCGTTTGAGCTAACATGTGGTAGTCGCAGGGGTACCATGGAATTGGCAGAGTTTGGCATCCCTCTTTGTGTAGTGGTCGCAGGCGCTTCTGTGTGTTCACAGGCATAGGGTGATTTGGGGAGCCTATCGTGTGCTCGCGGGCATGTTGATGGTACCTGTGGGCATAGTATGCCGCTGACACAGGCTGTGCACATAGCCATTGTGATATGTGTTTACTTTGTTGCGATGGTCGCAGGCGTAAATGGCTCTCGCATAGGACTACATGCTTCCTGGAGGAGGAGGAGGAGGAAGAGGAGGAGGAGGAGGAGGACACTAACATAATCTGGTGGCCTTCGACACATTCCGCCACCGTGCCGTGAGGATCTCCTGGGAGGCATCTCGGAGGCCTCTTAGAGGCGATTTTGATATGACTTTGGGGGGACCTCCCGGGGGCCTCTGGTGTACTCGGGGGCTTGATTTGGGCCCTCGCAGCAGTGGCAAGGGGGGCGGGGGAGGAACTGGAAAAGTCCAACTTCCCTCGCCATGTGGTGGTCGCAATCAGTTCCTCGTGCCGGTCTCGTTGTTGAGCGCCCGGGCTAATCTTCTGTTCGGGTGCACACTGCTGGTCCATGGTCGAAGACATTGGTGAAGTTATCAGTTTTGCATTCTGCTGTTCCTACGTCAGACGTTTACATGCAGTTGTGCTTATGCCCGGTCCAGCTTCACTCGCCGCATGGCGGTCGCAAGCACGTTGTGGTGTTTTTGGGCGCGTCGCGATGTTCGAAGACCACCGCGCCGCTCACTAGCGCCGCGCTGATGTCAGCAAGCCCATGTGGGCGTTCGCGAGCTCTTGTGGCACTGGCGAGCTTATTGCTGCAGTTGCAGCAGCAGCGCGACTATCATCAGCAGTAGATGTGGCAGCTTGTCGTTCATGAGTGCACCTCGCCGAGGGCCTCGCGAATTCCCCTCCGGTGGTGTGGTCCGCTGTGGTCGAAGACAGGGGTCCCCTGTGTACCACCACCATGTTTGGCATTGGCCATCCTGGGCCCTAGGATGAAGTGTGGGCCAATCTGGCATCGGCAAGGAGGGGCGCATGCAGCATACCAGGGCCCAGGGCGGCCTGGGCCAGGCATTATGGTGGCGTGCGAGTGCAATCTTTATATTGAAGGGCTGCCATAGAAGGGTGGAAATGGGAGGGGAGGAGGGAAGGGACGGAACCATCCAGTATGTAGTACCTCGCGATGTCCCGCAGGCATGCGTAATCTTGTGCTGCCCCACCCTTGCACAGTGCCCGATTTTGGTCTGACGCCAGGGCCTGTGCGCGAGAAGGTCTGGTCGGCGGCAAGCTCGGGGGGGAAGACGAATTTCCCGAAGATCTGGGAAACATGTTAGCCAGCGTGGACCCAAACAGTGGGTTCTTGCAGTTTGCGCAGTGCAATTTATGTGGTGCAATTGACTACCCTGCACCGCGCTTGACCACCTCCACTGCTCGCGCAAACATCCCACCCACCCACCCGCAACTTGGTTTGCAAAATCTCTTAAGACCGTGACGGTGGGTACCAAATGGCACTTGGCAACGACAGCGACGCCGACGACGACAGCGACAACGACGACGACGCCGCCGACAACGACTACGACGACACCGACGACGTCCCCAACGACTTCGACGACGCCGACAACGACGACGACGACACCGGCGACGACGACGACGACGCCGACGCCGACGACGACGACGACGATGACAACGACGACGACGATGACGACGCAGACGACGACGACAGCGACGACACCGACGACGACGACGACGTCAACGACGCCGACGACGACGACGACGAGGACGACGGCGGCGACGACGACGACGCCGACGTCGACGACGAAGACGGCGACGACGCCGTCGCCAACGACGACGACGAAGACGACGACGACGACATCGCCAACGAAGACGACGACGAGGGAGGAGGGAGGACGACTACGGCGACAACGACGACAACGACGACGACGACGAGGGAGGAGGGAAGACGACGACGACGACCACGACGACGACGACGACGACGACGGCGACGAAATAGGAGGGACGACGACGAGACGCCGACGACGGACGACGACGACGAGGGAGGAGGAGGAAGGACGACCACGGCGACAACGACGACAGAAACGACCACGACGCCAAAGAGGACGACGACGATGAACACGAGGAACGACAGAGGACGACGTAGGCGACGACGACGACGA
This sequence comes from Prorocentrum cordatum, assembly GCA_963575745.1. NCBI lineage: Eukaryota > Dinophyceae > Prorocentrales > Prorocentraceae > Prorocentrum > Prorocentrum cordatum. Next base: position 70,718 of record CAUYUJ010015154.1, on the reverse strand, counting down.
CGCGGGAGGAGGGAAGACGGCGATGACGACGACGACGACGCATAAGCGCGCGCACGCTTTTGTTGAAAATCCGTGTTGCGAAACGTTGTGTTTTTGTAGCTCTTTTTTGGACACACGATTTTGAAATCCGTTCGAAGCCGATGGGTTTTGAAGGATTTCGGCATACGCGCGCGACGATGCGCGCGTGTGCACTTCGCCCCATTTTTTTGCAGAGGATTCTCGCGACGGCACACGCGCAAGGGCGTTCGACAGATTTCGACATGCGCACGCGCGAAGCCTGTTTGGTAGCAATTTGTGAAAATCTTGAAAACCTACGGCCTTCGTAAGTTTTCGCAAGAGCTCGCGCGTAAGCTTCTTTAGCAAATCAGTGTTGCGAAACCATGTGTTTTTGTTTGTGTTTTGGAACCTCGATGGCGAAATCCTTCCGACACCGAAAGTTTTTGGAGGATTTCGGCATGCGCGCACGACGGCGCGCGAGAGTGCACTTCGTCATATTTGTTGCAAGGGATTCGCGGGAAAGTCTTATGCTAGAACAAAAGATGTCCCCGCGTATCGTTTTTTACAAGAGAACCTCGGGGGGGACGATACCGGCTCCCCTGGGATGATGTATATCCATATTTCGGATGGACATGTGGTCAGAATCATATATGGCTCACATGCCCGAAAGGGGGGGCCGATAACGCTTGGGGGGTAGAGTTTTGTTATTTTTTCTTTAAAAAAAATGCTCAATTTGAAGCTGTCCTCTCCATTGCTCGTGCAAACATCCCACCCACCCGCAACTTGGTCGCAAGACCTCTTAAGACCGTGACGGTGGGTACCAAATGGCACTTGGCAACGACACCGACGCCGACGACGACAGCGACAACGACGAAGACGACGACGCCGTCCACAACGACTACGACGACGACGACGACGACGACACCGACGACGACAATGACGACGACTCCAACGCCGACGACGACGACGATGCCGACGACGACGACGACGACGACGACGGAGGAGGGAGGGCGGCGACGACGCGAACGACGAAGAAGGAGGGAGCACGGCGACGCCGACCACAACGACGAGGGAGGAGCGAAGACGACGACGACGACGACGACGGCGGCGACGAAATTGCAGGGACGACGACGAGACGCCCACGAAGACGACGAGGGAGGAAGGACGACCACGGCGACAACGACGATGGAAGCGACGACGACGCCAAGACGACGACGAGGAAAGACAGAGGACGACGACGACGACGACGAGGGAGGAGGGCAGACGGCGACGACGACGACAACGACGCAAGAGCGCGCGCGCACGCTTGTGTTGAAAATCCGTGTTGCGAGCCCTTATGGTTTTGTATGGTGTTTCGGCACCCGAGTTTGAAATCCTTCCGAATCCTACGGTTTTTGAAGGATTTCGGCATGCGCGCGCGACGACGCGCGCGGTGCACTTCTTACCATTTGTTGTAGATGGTTTTTGCGATTGCACGCGCGCAAGGGCGTTCGAATGATTTCGACATGCGCGCGCGCTAAGCCCGTTTGGTAGTATGTTTTGAACTGGTCGAACACCCTATGGTTTTCTTAAGGTTTCGCAGTGGGATCGTGCGTAAGCTTTTTGGGGACAGCAGTAATGCGAACCCCTGCGTGTTTGTATCATTGTTGGAAACTCGATTCTGCAACCCTTCCGAAACGCAAGGTTTTTGGAGGAGTTCGGCATGCGCGCGCGACGGCGCGCGCGTTTGCACTTCCTCTCCATGTTTACACGGGGCTCCTGAACACGTATGCTTGATGTTGGAAAACGAGTTTGCGCGCATAGTTGTTGTTGCAGAGGCTGGCGGGGGGAACCGATACTGGCTTGGCTGGGGTGGAATACGTTCACAAGTCGGATCCACAATGGGTCAGAATCGTATGTGTGTTACCTAAGTTCCTGGGGGTTCTCTAACCCATGGGGGGAGGGTGGTATAATTTATTTGCTGGGAACTGAGAGCGTATGCGATGCAACCTAAGTAATGCAATATATGTTTTGCACTCCACTTGCTCAACTTGAAGCTGTACTATCCACTGCTCGTGCAAACCTCCCACCCTCGCACCCGCAACTTGGTCGCAAGACCTCTTAGGACCGTGACGGCGGGTACCAAATGGCACTTGGCAGCGACACCGACGCCGACGACGACAGCGACAACAACGACGACGACGCCGCCGACAACGACTACGACGACACCGACGACATCTCCGACGACTTCGACGACGACGACAACGACGACGACGACAACACCGACGACCACGACGACGACGACGACGACGCCGAAGCTGACGACGACGATGGCATGGGCAACAGCGACGACGACGCCGCCGACGACGACGACGACGACGGCGACGCCGACGACGACGACGGCGACGACGACGACGTCGCCAACGAACACGACGACGACGAGGGAGGAGGGAGGACGACGACGGCGACGACGACAACGACGAGGGAGAAGGGAAGACGACGACGACGACGACGGCGACGAAATAGGAGGGACAACGACGAAACGCCGACGGAGACGACGAGGGAGGAAGGACGACCACGGCGACAGCGACGACGGAAACGACGAAGACGCCAAGACGACGACGACGACGACGAGGAACCACAGAGGATGACGACGGCGACGACGACGACGACGAGGGAGGAGTGAGGACGGCGACGGCGACGACGACGCAAGAACGCGCGCGCACGCTTTTGTTGAAAGTCCGTGTTGCGAAACCTTGTGTTGTTGTATGTTTCTTGGGCACTTAATTCCGAAACCCTTCCGAAACCGAAGGTGTTTGACGGATTTCGGCATGCGCGCGACGACGCGCGCGTCTGCACTTCGCCCCAGTTTGTTGCAGAGGGTTCTCGCGACGGCACGCGCGCAAGGGCGTTCGAAAGATTTCGACATGCGCGCGCGAAGCCCGTTTGGTAGAATTCTCTGAAGATCATGAAAATCCCATGGTTTCGTTAAAATTTAGCAAGAGCGCGCGCGTAAGCTTTTTTGAAATCAGCGATGCGAAACCATGCGTTTCCCCATACCCTATGGGGTTATTGCTATTACCAGGACGCCGTACACAGATTTACTCACACTCAGACCTACTCATACTCATACCTTCTCATGGTCGGACTGATTCAACACACAACATGAAGGCTTACTCATTCTCAGAATTACCATGCTGGGACTCCTTCGTACCCATACTGACTCATACCCAGACTGGTTCTCAGACCTGCTCATACACAGACTTATTCATACTCAGACCTACACATAATCAGACCTTCTGATAGTGTGAGTTACTCAACGCACGGACTGATACCTACTCATACTCAGACCTAGTCATACTCAGACTCGCAAGGGGCGCCGCCAGAGGTGTTTTCACGGGCCCGTTCTCGGCCAGTTTATTGTGCGCTGGTCTCAGCAAGGGTGTTTTCACGGGGCAGTTCGCGGCCAGTTTGTGGGGATGTCTCAAGCGGTTTGCTCGTTCTCATACCCAACATCCTTGACTGTCAGAGCAGATTATGAGGATGTCTCGGGCGGGGCGCTGGTCTCAGCACCCCTAGGGGGAGCCGCCAGGGGTGTTTTCAAGGGCCCGTTCGCGGCCAGTCTGTGGAGATGTCTCAAGCGGTTTGCTCGTTTTCATGCCCAACATCCTTGGCTTTCAGAGCAGATTCTGAGGATGTCTCAGGCGGGACGCTGGTCTCAGCACCCCTAAGGGGAGCCGCCAGGGGTGTTTTCACGGGCCCGTTCGCGGCCAGTTTGTGGGGATGTTCCAGTCGGTTTGATTGTTTTCATGTCCAACATCATTGGGTTTCAGAGCAGATTATGAGGATGTCTCGGGCGGGGCGCTGGTCTCAGCACCCCTAAGGGGAGCCGCCAGGGGTGTTTTCAAGGGCCCGTTCGCGGCCAGTTTGCGGAGATGTCTCAAGCGGTTTGCTCGTTTTCATGCCCAACATCCTTGGTTTTCAGAGCAGATTCTGAGGATGTCTCGGGCGGGGCGCTGGTCTCAGCACCCCTAATGGGAGCCGCCAAGGGTGTTTTCACGGGGCCGTTCGCGGCCAGTTTGTGGGGATGTCTCAGGCGGTTTGTTTGTTTTCATACCCAACATCCTTGGTTTTCAAAGCAGATTCTGAGGATGTCTCGGGCGGGGCGCTGGTCTCAGCACCCCTAAGGGGAGCCGCCAGGTGTGTTTTCAAGGGCCCGTTCGCGGCCAGTTTGTGGAGATGTCTCAAGCGGTTTGTTTGTTTTCATGCCGAACATCCTTGGCTTTCAGAGCAGATTCTGAGGATGTCTCAGGCGGGGCGCTGGTCTCAGCATCCCTAAGGAGAGCCGCCAGGGGGTAGGACACGGGCCCGTTCGCGGCTATTTTGCGGGGATGCCTCAGTCGGTTTGCTCGTTTTCATGCTCATCGGAAGGAGATGAGGCGTGCTGCTCCCTTGGGTCGTGCTCCGGCACGTACCCTTTGGGACGCACGGAGGAAGGAGTCGAGGCGTGCTGGTGTCCCTTGGGTCGTGCTCCGGCACGTACCCTCTGGGACGCACGTGTGCTCGCCGCTCACATGGACGCGCTCGTGGAACAAACAACTATCATGGACAAGTGCTCGCCGTGGCATTATCCTACAACATGACATGCACATGTGGACTTGTGTGGCTAAGCGCTCGTTTTACATATTCCCCTGCCAACTATCCTAGAACATGTGCACATTACCACAGGTTGCGGAGGGCACGGCCTGGCACTGAGGAGGGCGAGCGCATGGGAGGCTCAAATTCAATCATACCCAAAGCTCTCCATGACTCGTACTCACTCACTCGCATTCGGATTTACTCGTCTTCGGCCGCCCTGCCGCCCATGTGGACGCGCTATTATACTCAAGCGCTCATGAACAGACGCTCACTATGGTATGCCATACAACATGAGATGCACATATGGGGAGCTCCACGCAGTGAGTATTTTTTGTATGTTGTTTGGAAACTGGATTTTGAAACCCGTCCGACACCGAAGGTTCTTGAAGGATTTCGGCATGCGCGCGCGACGACGCGCGCGTGATCACTTCGTCCCGGCTTTTGCAAGACATTCGCGAAAACTTGTGATTTTTGATAAACGAGAGTGCGCGCATGGTTTTTCGGCAGAGGATGGCGGAGGGGAGTGATACCGGCCCGGCTGGGATAGCACGAGTTCATTTTTCGGATGGACGGGTGTGCAGAATAAATATGAGATCGCAATACCGCAGGGGGTACCATTAACTCCGGGGGGGGCGCCCACGATTTGGTCACAAAACCTCTGAAGACCGTGACGGTAGGTACCACATGGCACTTGGCAACGACACCAGCGCCGACGACGACGGCGACAACGACGATGACGACGACGCCGACAACGACTACGACGACAACGACAACGACAACGTCTCCAACGATTTCGACGACGACGACGACGCTGACGACGACGACGGTGACGCCGACGCCGACAACGACGACGTTTTTTCAACGACTTCGACGACGACGACAACGACGACGACGACGACACCGACGACGACGACGATGATTCTGACACCGACGACGACAAACGACCACGACAACGACGAGGACGACGACGCCGAGGACGACGACAACGATGACGACGACGACGACGACGTCGACGACGGAAACCGCGACGATGACAACGTCGACGACGTCGCCAACGAAGACGACGACGACGAGGGAAGGGGGAGGACGACGACGGCGACAACGACGACAACGACGGGGGTGGAAGGAGGACGGCGACGGCGCGAACGACGAAGAAGGAGGGAGGACGGCGACGCCGACGACGACAACGACCAGGGAGGAGGGATGACGACGACGACGACGATGACGACGAGACGCCGACGACGGACGACGACAACGACGAGGGAGGAGGAAGGACGACCACAGCGACAACGACGACGGAAACGACGACGACGCCAAAGAGGACGACGACGACGATAAGGAAAGACAGAGGACGACGGCGACGACGACGACGACGACGAGGGAGGAGGGAGGACGGCGACGACGACGACGACAACGACCAGGGAGGAGGGATGACGACGACGACGACGATGACGACGAGACGCCGACGACGGACGACGACAACGACGAGGGAGGAGGAAGGACGACCACAACGACAACGACGACGGAAACGACGACGACGCCAAAGAGGACGACGACGACGATAAGGAAAGACAGAGGACGACGGCGACGACGACGACGACGACGGGGGTGGGAGGAGGACGGCGACGGCGCGAACGACGAAGAAGGAGGGAGGACGGCGACGCCGACGACGACAACGACCAGGGAGGAGGGATGACGACGACGACGACGATGACGACGAGACGCCGACGACGGACGACGACAACGACGAGGGAGGAGGAAGGACGACCACAGCGACAACGACGACGGAAACGACGACGACGCCAAAGAGGACGACGACGACGATAAGGAAAGACAGAGGACGACGGCGACGCCGACGACGACGACGGCGACGACGACGACGTCGCCAACGAACACGACGACGACGAGGGAGGAGGGAGGACGACGACGGCGACGACGACAACGACGAGGGAGAAGGGAAGACGACGACGACGACGACGGCGACGAAATAGGAGGGACAACGACGAAACGCCGACGGAGACGACGAGGGAGGAAGGACGACCACGGCGACAGCGACGACGGAAACGACGAAGACGCCAAGACGACGACGACGACGACGACGAGGAACCACAGAGGATGACGACGGCGACGACGACGACGACGAGGGAGGAGTGAGGACGGCGACGGCGACGACGACGCAAGAGCGCGCGCGCACGCTTTTGTTGAAAGCCCGTGTTGCGAAACCTTGTGTTGTTGTATGTTTCTTGGGCACTTAATTCCGAAACCCTTCCGAAACCGAAGGTTTTTGACGGATTTCGGCATGCGCGCGACGACGCGCGCGTCTGCACTTCGCCCCAGTTTGTTGCAGAGGGTTCTCGCGACGGCACGCGCGCAAGGGCGTTCGAAAGATTTCGACATGCGCGCGCGAAGCCCGTTTGGTAGAATTCTCTGAAGATCATGAAAATCCCATGGTTTCGTTAAAATTTAGCAAGAGCGCGCGCGTAAGCTTTTTTGAAATCAGCGTTGCGAAACCATGCGTTTCCCCATACCCTATGGGGTTATTGCTATTACCAGGACGCCGTACACAGATTTACTCACACTCAGACCTACTCATACTCATACCTTCTCATGGTCTGACTGATTCAACACACAACATGCAGGCTTACTCATTCTCAGAATTACCATGCTGGGACTCCTTCGTACCCATACTGACTCATACCCAGACTGGTTCTCAGACCTGCTCATACACAGACTTATTCATACTCAGACCTACACATAGTCAGACCTTCTGATAGTGTGAGTTACTCAACGCACGGACTGATACCTACTCATACTCAGACCTAGTCATACTCAGACTCGCAAGGGGAGCCGCCAGAGGTGTTTTCACGGGCCCGTTCTCGGCCAGTTTATTGCGCGCTGGTCTCAGCAAGGGTGTTTTCACGGGGCAGTTCGCGGCCAGTTTGTGGGGATGTCTCAAGCGGTTTGCTCGTTCTCATACCCAACATCCTTGACTGTCAGAGCAGATTATGAGGATGTCTCGGGCGGGGCGCTGGTCTCAGCACCCCTAGGGGGAGCCGCCAGGGGTGTTTTCAAGGGCCCGTTCGCGGCCAGTCTGTGGAGATGTCTCAAGCGGTTTGCTCGTTTTCATGCCCAACATCCTTGGCTTTCAGAGCAGATTCTGAGGATGTCTCAGGCGGGGCGCTGGTCTCAGCACCCCTAAGGGGAGCCGCCAGGGGTGTTTTCACGGGCCCGTTCGCGGCCAGTTTGTGGGGATGTTCCAGTCGGTTTGATTGTTTTCATGTCCAACATCATTGGGTTTCAGAGCAGATTATGAGGATGTCTCGGGCGGGGCGCTGGTCTCAGCACCCCTAAGGGGAGCCGCCAGGGGTGTTTTCAAGGGCCCGTTCGCGGCCAGTTTGCGGAGATGTCTCAAGCGGTTTGCTCGTTTTCATGCCCAACATCCTTGGTTTTCAGAGCAGATTCTGAGGATGTCTCGGGCGGGGCGCTGGTCTCAGCACCCCTAATGGGAGCCGCCAAGGGTGTTTTCACGGGGCCGTTCGCGGCCAGTTTGTGGGGATGTCTCAGGCGGTTTGTTTGTTTTCATACCCAACATCCTTGGTTTTCAAAGCAGATTCTGAGGATGTCTCGGGCGGGGCGCTGGTCTCAGCACCCCTAAGGGGAGCCGCCAGGTGTGTTTTCAAGGGCCCGTTCGCGGCCAGTTTGTGGAGATGTCTCAAGCGGTTTGTTTGTTTTCATGCCGAACATCCTTGGCTTTCAGAGCAGATTCTGAGGATGTCTCAGGCGGGGCGCTGGTCTCAGCATCCCTAAGGAGAGCCGCCAGGGGGTAGGACACGGGCCCGTTCGCGGCCATTTTGCGGGGATGCCTCAGTCGGTTTGCTCGTTTTCATGCTCATCGGAAGGAGATGAGGCGTGCTGTTCCCTTGGGTCGTGCTCCGGCACGTACCCTTTGGGACGCACGGAGGAAGGAGTCGAGGCGTGCTGGTGTCCCTTGGGTCGTGCTCCGGCACGTACCCTCTGGGACGCACGTGTGCTCGCCGCTCACATGGACGCGCTCGTGGAGCAAACAACTATCATGGACAAGTGCTCGCCGTGGCATTATCCTACAACATGACATGCACATGTGGACTTGTGTGGCTAAGCGCTCGTTTTACAGATTCCCCTGCCAACTATCCTAGAACATGTGCACATTACCACAGGTTGCGGAGGGCACGGCCTGGCACTGAGGAGGGCGAGCGCATGGGAGGCTCAAATTCAATCATACCCAAAGCTCTCCATGACTCGTACTCACTCACTCGCATTCGGATTTACTCGTCTTCGGCCGCCCTGCCGCCCATGTGGACGCGCTATTATACTCAAGCGCTCATGAACAGACGCTCACTATGGTATGCCATACAACATGAGATGCACATATGGGGAGCTCCACGCAGTGAGTATTTTTTGTATGTTGTTTGGAAACTGGATTTTGAAACCCGTCCGACACCGAAGGTTCTTGAAGGATTTCGGCATGCGCGCGCGACGACGCGCGCGTGATCACTTCGTCCCGGCTTTTGCAAGACATTCGCGAAAACTTGTGATTTTTGATAAACGAGAGTGCGCGCATGGTTTTTCGGCAGAGGATGGCGGAGGGGAGTGATACCGGCCCGGCTGGGATAGCACGAGTTCATTTTTCGGATGGACGGGTGTGCAGAATAAATATGAGATCGCAATACCGCAGGGGGTACCATTAACTCCGGGGGGGGCGCCCACGATTTGGTCACAAAACCTCTGAAGACCGTGACGGTAGGTACCACATGGCACTTGGCAACGACACCAGCGCCGACGACGACGGCGACAACGACGATGACGACGACGCCGACAACGACTACGACGACAACGACAACGACAACGACAACGTCTCCAACGATTTCGACGACGACGACGACGCTGACGACGACGACGGTGACGCCGACGCCGACAACGACGACGTTTTTTCAACGACTTCGACGACGACGACAACGACGACGACGACACCGACGACGACGACGACGATGATTCTGACGCCGACGACGACAAACGACCACGACAACGACGAGGACGACGACGCCGAGGACGACGACAACGATGACGACGACGACGACGACGTCGACGACGGAAACCGCGACGATGACAACGTCGACGACGTCGCCAACGAAGACGACGACGACGAGGGAAGGGGGAGGACGACGACGGCGACAACGACGACAACGACGGGGGTGGAAGGAGGACGGCGACGGCGCGAACGACGAAGAAGGAGGGAGGACGGCGACGCCGACGACGACAACGACCAGGGAGGAGGGATGACGACGACGACGACGATGACGACGAGACGCCGACGACGGACGACGACAACGACGAGGGAGGAGGAAGGACGACCACAGCGACAACGACGACGGAAACGACGACGACGCCAAAGAGGACGACGACGACGATAAGGAAAGACAGAGGACGACGGCGACGACGACGACGACGACGAGGGAGGAGGGAGGACGGCGACGACGACGACGACGCAAAAGCGCGCGCGCACGCTTTTGTTGAGAGTCCGCGTTGCGAAACCAATGGTTTTTGTATGTTTTTTTTCACTCGGTTTTGAAATCCTTCCGAAACCGAAGGTTTTTGAAGGATTTCGGCATGCGCGCGCGACGACGCGCGCGCGCTTCTCCTCTCATTCATTACAGAGGATTCTCGCGACGGCACGCGCGCAAAGGCGTTCGAAAGAGTCCTCTCGCTTCGCGGGGTGCACGTCCGGAGCACGTACAGTCCAGTCGTTGTCGGGACTCTGGGAACTTCTTGGGGGCCCCGTGGAGGCCTCTTTGTGGCCTCTTGGGTCCTCGCGGGGGCGTCTGGGAGGCCTCTTAGGGGGCCTCTGGGAGGCCTCTTGTTGACCTCTCGGAGCCCCGTGTGGGCGTTTTGGGGGCGCTATTGCGCTGTCTGGTCCCTTCGGAGACTGTCTTGGGGTACTCTTGGGCCGTCTTGGGGACCTCTTGGAGCATCTCGGCGGCCTCTTTGGGCTGTCTGGGGGCCCTCTTTGGCCGTTTTGCAGCTCTCTTGAGGGCGTTTGCAGCCCTCTTGGGTCGTTTGGGGGCCGTCTTGGATTCTAAGAGTCGAAGTAGGCGGGAACGCTGAAATCTTCATAAACCATGGGAAAATCAAAGATTTGGACTTCTGGAGGCGCTCTTGAGGGTCCTCTTGGGGCCGTTTTGGGCCTTCTTGGGGCCTTGTTGGGCCCCCTTGGGGCCATCTTGGGCCGTCTTGGCCTGCACAGAGGCCATCTTGAGCCGTCCTGACGCCCTCGTGGCCCCCCAAGAGGCCCAAGAAGCCGAAATCATAGATTTTACATATGGTTTGGTAGGTCTTGGGGCCCCAAAAGTGGGTCGCCAGGTTGGGTCGATGGATGTGGCGTAGCCCCTGGGGGGGTCAGGGGGGGAAACATAATCATGTAACACAAGGCAATGTGTAGCAATTATGCAATTCTGTGATGCAGCGGATACGTTGCATTACAGCATCCGTGGAAAATGCTGCCGCCGAGCGCGTCACTTCTGGACGTGGATTTCTTCCCTGCAAAGGCCGGCTCTAATCATGGGCGCCGCCGTGGCAAATTTCCACCTCGCTGGCGCTGCACCGCGGTTCGCCCAGAGGGAAAAAACGACATTACCGTCCAGTCGTTTTGTTGCCTTTTGGAGGCTTCTTTGAGGCCTCTTGGAAGCTCCTTGTGGGTTTTTTAGAGGCCTCTTGGGAGTTTCTTGGGGCCTCTTGGGGGCCTCTTTGGGGCCTCTTGGGGCCTCTTGGGGGCGTGTTGTGCTGTCTTGCGGCGGTTTTGCGCCGTTTCGCCCCTTGGGAAGCCCTTTTGGAGGCCTCTCGCGGCCGCCTTGGGGTCCTCTTGGGCCGTTTGGGGGGCCTCTTGGACCGTCTTGGGGGCCTCTTTGGGGCGTCTTGGAGCCCTCTTGGGCCCTTTCGAGACCATCGTCGGAGCCTCTGGGGCCTTTTATGGGGCCATTTTGGAAGCTGTTTGGGCCGTCGTGGGCCTCTGAGAGCCGAAAAAAAAGGCGAGAACGCTAAAATCACACACACATATATATATATATATATATATATATACATACATAGGAAAATTATTGATTTTGCGTTTTGGAGGGGCAGTTGTGGGCGCCCGTGGGGCCCTCTTGGGCCATCCTCGGGGTTTCTTGGGCCCTCTTGGGGCAATGTCGGGCCGTTTTGGGGCCGTGTTGGCCCGTTCAGAGGCCATCTTGGGCCGTCTGGACGCCCTCGTGGGGCCCCAAGAGGGCGACGGGGCCCAAATCATAGATTTTCCATGGGTTTGGTTCGGCGGAAGTGGTGTGGCCCCTGGGGGGGGTTAGGGGGGGTACATAATAATGTAACACAATACAATATGTAGCAATTATGCAATCATTGGATACGTTGGATACGCTGTATTATAGCCTCCGCGGACCTGCCTCCGGCAACACGTCACCTCCGGACGTGGATACTCTAGGCTTACGCCACATCCGCCGACCCCCTGGTTGTCTTGGGGATGTCGTGTTGCTGTCCTGGGGCGTACTTGTGTTGTTTTGTTTCTTTGGGTGGGCGGGCTCGAGGCTCTTCGGGGCCACCCCCGAGCTAGTCCGGGGGCATTTGGGGCCGTTCACGGGACGGATCTTACACGTATGGAGGCCCCGAAGGGGTTGGCGGATGCGGGTTGCAGTACATGTGTCCAGACACGCGACAAGGCAGTGATCCGTGGCGGTGGTGATGGTGATCCGTTGTGGTGGTCATGGTGATGGCGGTGGTCATGGTGTGGATGATGGCGATGATGATGCTGGTGGTGATGGTGTTGATGATGGGACGCGGAGATCGTGACATGGTACTGGCGGTGGAAATGACGATGGGCGTGGTGGTGATGGTGGTGGTGGTGGTGATGGTGACGGTGGTGGTTGTGATGCTGGTGATGATGATGGTGAATGTGATGGTGATGTCATCGGGATGTTTATGAGGGAGGGCGAGGATAAACTTCCAAGTGGCAGCTTTGCAGGTCACATGCGCCTCAGCGCTCGACGGGAATTCAATCCATAGTGCGTTTGGGATCGGTGTGAACAAAGCGAAGGAACAAGGTGCGGGGGGCGATGGGAGCGCAGAGTCCAACAAGAAAACGAAGAAGGAAATGGCTGCGCAGAGAATGTCACAGTGGAAGTGGTTGATAGTTGACGAGGTGAGCATGGTCAGCGCGAACTTTCTGGCAGAGCTCGACTCGCACTTGCGTTCGTGCGTGTCAGCCGCAAGTTACACGAAGGTAGGTTGTGACGGTGTGGACAGGCCCTTTGGGGGCTTGAATGTGTTGTTCTGCGGAGACTTCTATCAATTGGAGCCACCGTCGGGGACAGCCATGAATGCGCTGCCCACGTCGTATTTGAGGAACGCGAGGAAGTACGCGCCGGGTGCCATGGAGGACCACGGGCAGTATATCTTCTGGCGGGCAGGAGGCGAAGGGGCAGTGCAGGGAATGGCGGCGCTGACGGAGTGTAAGCGCGCGGAGGACCAGGACGATTGGTTTCCTGGAGTGCAGGGCGAGTTTCGCCGAGGAGCGCCGTCTGAACGCGCGCGCAACTTTCTGCGCGGCAGACCGACGGGCGTTTCGGGGTCGCGGATGAACGGCGCGCCGCTGTGCGGGAACGCGCGCCGCGTAAGAGAGGCTGAGGCAATTGCGAAAGATAGCGGGGTAGAGTGCGAGGGGTGCAAAGTGGAGCGGAGGAGGGGGAAACTCGTCGCCACGTCGCCGGAAGACGCGCGCATTCGAGAGGAAAAATTCGTCGACGCCGTCGCTGTTTACGCGAATCAGGACATTCGTTGCCACGTCGGGAAGCAGAGAGCTCTGCAGTGCGCAAAGTAGCGGGGGGAACAGCTGCTCCTGGTCGCAGCCAGAGACCGCCCGTGCCATGGGGGAGAACAGAGGCGGACGTGCACGGTGGAGGACGAAGTACGGTGACTGGGGTACCGCGACAAGGAGTGCGCTAGCTTGCCGGGGTGGCTACCGCTGGAGAAGGGGATGCCCGCGGCGATGGCAGATCACTTGGATCGGTCGAAGAAGCAGCTTCTGCGGGGGCGCATAGCAATAATCGATGGGCGGGCGTTGCGCGAGGACGAGGTCCTGGGAGATGAAGACGAGGAAGTCTTGTTGCATTTACCGAGAGTGCTTGCGTTGGATTTTCATACGAAGGACTGGCGCCTGCCAGGCTGTGGGATGGGCGTGTATCCGATCCCCCCATCGAATGGCCGGCAATGGTCTTTGGGCGGGCATCGGAAGCATCCAGCATTATGCGAAGCGCGCCCTGCCCATGATCACTCCGGCGCTGGCAGCGACGGCGCGCCCAGCGCAAGGCCGGGCCGCGGGGGCAGCGATAGCGGACCTTGAGAGGGGGCGCGGCGTGAGCGGGCTGTCGAGTCACGTTGCCATCGCGCGCGCGCAGGCGAGAGGACCTCTTGATCTTCCAGCCTTTCCATAGGAAGCCGCACAACGAAGGTGAGATGGTTGGCGCGCAGAAGCTGTCGCGGGTGCTCCGAGGGGGGCGCGTGGATTGGGATGGGTGGGAGGCGCGACTGATGCCGCGAGACAAGCGCGAGCGGTGCCGGCGGAGACTGCTTGTAGAGGCTTTTACGAAGCACGAGTTTCAGAGGAAAGACAGGCCGGCGCTTTGCAAAGAATGCACGGCGGAAATGAAAAAGCCAGGATGAGAAGCGGCGCAAGGCGTGCGCCGGGTGGGCAAGCAAGGCGGAGGAGGAGGTGGGAAGGCGGGCAGTCGGCGATATGGGCGGAGGTGTAGCAGGCGAGGCTGAGCAGGGTGGATGGGCTCGGACCATGTATTGAACGAAGTGCACGCGCGTGAAAGCCAGGAAGCAGTCGATCATGGGCAACTCAAAGTGGAACGACCGCGTCGGCGCAGCACGGTGTTCGAACGACGCGCGCTCGTCGCCCTTCGAAGAGTCGGCGGCGACGTCGGAATCGCAGAGGAAGCGCGATGCAACGGGGGGGTGGCTTTGCCGGAAGCGCGCCGTTGAGCGAGAAAAGTCGGCCACGCGAGCCAACTTCGAAGCGGCAAACTTGAGGCGGGAAGCCGGCGCAGAAGTGAAGCCGCCGACGTGACCAGCGCGCGGGGAAGCTTTCTCGGACGCGCCACATTTGAGGAAGGGGCAAGTTTATCATCATCGAAAGCAGGAAGGACACGGAGCGGCGCGCGGAAGGTGTGACAGGCGGGGCATCACTGCGAAAGGCGCAGCCGATGAGTCGAAGCAGTTGAAGCGGCTGCTGACGCGCGCAGCGTGCGCGAAGGAATGCGCTCGGCAGCAGCGCATCAGCGACGAACAGGAGAGTTAACACTTCACGAGGAAGAGTAGAGTTGCACGCGCAGAGTGCATTGCCGACGGGTTTACGGCGCGCAGCTGGCAGAGCTATCAATGCAGCGGCACGTGTCAGAAGAAGTTGTCGAAGTCAGCTTTCTCCGCGGACAGTAGCAGCGTCGCGCGCGACGAAAAGAAGGGCGCCCTGAAATGCAAGGCGCGCGCATGAAGGCAGCAGCAAGCGTCATAAGAAATTGCCGAAGTCAGCTTTCTCAGTGGACAGTAGCAATGTCGCGCGCGACAAAGAGAATAATACCTTGAAATGCAAGGCATACAAGTGATGCCCATGCGAGCGCTTGCGCCGCGATCCGTGGAAGCACGACCAACGGGGGTGAGAGCGAGAGGTGGTGAACGAGGAAAGCCGAACAGGAGAAAGCGGAAGAGGGGGGGGAGGCGGGGAGGATGAGGGAGAGGCGGAGGAGGGTATCGGAAGAGGACCAGAGGGAGGAGTGACGATTCGGGGAAGTACCTGTGAACACCTGCGCTCATAGACGGCAGGCGGCGGTCCAAAACCCGGGCGAGTGGCTCTCGAATGTCGCGCGGCGCATCCCGCCATTCTGCTTGGGTTGCAGGTGTGCGGCCACGCGGATGGTGAAGAGGATCTTGTGCGAGGCCTGACGGGGTCGTCTTGCATGTAGTTTGGGGGCCTCTTGGGGACCTCCTTGTGGCTTCTTCTGGGGCCCCGGATGTTCTCTTGGAGGCCCCCCAGGGCCCCCCGGGGTGTTCTCGCGCAGGCTGGGGGAGTCTTCGGGCCGAAGGCTCGAGAAGGTGCCCTGTGGACTCCGTCTAGAAGCCGTCTGGGGGCCCTCTTGGGCTGTCTTGGGGGCTTCGCGGGCTGTTGTTGGACCCTCCGCGACCCTGCTTCGGGGCCCCATTTGGCCGTCCGGGGGCGATGTTGAAGGGTTCTTTGCTTGTTGTGGACGTTCTGTTGCCGAATGGGCGAGCATGCGGAACAATGCGTGGTTTTCGAAGGGAATGGGGAGATTTTTGTTTCTAGCGCCATATTGGGGCGCACCTCGGGGGCTTTTTTGGGGCGCATTGGCAGCTTCGGAGACCGTCTGGAGGTCATCGCGGGCGTCTGGGGGCGATGTGTCGGCGAATCGTGGTCTCGGGGGCCGTCCGGGGAGCGTTTTGGTACCTTTTTGACGAGTTTTGGAGCCCCTTGGCGCGTTCGGTCCGGGGTCGCGCTGGGCGACAAGGGGGGGGGTCGAATTGCCGGTTAGGGGCCCTTGGGCGAGGGTTGTGGGCGGGGGAATCTCGCGCGCCTAGAGACCCACAACGGCGGATTTCGACATGTGCGCGCGAAACCCGTTGTGTAGCATTTGTTCCCAACCATCCTGTGGTGTTGGGTCCTCGTTTTGAAGAGACGGTGGCCCGCGTCTCCTCTCATTCTCTCCTCCTCTTCCCCCTCGTCCTCCCTCCTCCCCCTCTTCCTTGCGTTTCACCCACCCAGTGCAGCGTTTCGTGGCCCCATGGGGAGCTCCACCGAAGGCCCCCAGTGGCTCCGTTCGCATGGCGGCCTCGGGCCATTTCGGCACACCCCTCACAAGGATCGCGGCCCCATAGGGAGCTCCACCGAAGGCCCCAGTGGCTGCGTTCGCATGGTGGCCTCGGGCCATTTCGGCACCTCCCTCGCGAGGATCGTGGCCCCATAGGGAGCTCCATCGAAGGCGCCCAGTGGCTGCGTTCGCATGGCGGCCTCGGGCCATTTCGGCACACCCCTCACGAGGATCGTGGCCCCATAGGGAGCTCCACCGAAGGCGCCCAGTGGCTGCGTTCGCATGGCGGCCTCGGGAAATTTCGGCACACCCCTCACGAGGATCGTGGCCCCATAGGGAGCTCCACCGAAGGCCCCATTGGCTGCGTTCGCATGGCGGCCTCGGGCCATTTCGGCACACCCCTCATGAGGATCGTGGCCCCATGGGGAGCTCCACCGAAGGCGCCCAGTGGCTGCGTTCGCATGGCGGCCTCGGGCCATTTCGGCACCCCTCACGAGGATCGTGGCCCCATAGGGAGCTCCACCGAAGGCCCCAGTGGCTGCGTTCGCATGGCGGCCTCGGGCCATTTCGGCACACCCCCCACGAGGATCGTGGCCCCATAGGGAGCTCCACCGAAGGCGCCCAGTGGCTGCGTTCGCATGGCGGCCTCGGGAAATTTCGGCGCACCCCTCACGAGGATCGTGGCCCCATAGGGAGCTCCACCGAAGGCCCCAGTGGCAGGGTTCGCATGGCGGCCTCGGGCTATTTCGACACACCCCTCACGAGGACCGTGGCCCCATAGGGAGCTCCACCGAAGGCGCCAGTGGCAGGGTTCGCATGGCGGCCCCGGGCCATTGCGGCACATCCCTCACGAGGATCGTGGCCCCATAGTTGTGCTGCTTCAACAACCGCGCCTGGGCGTCGTACTCCGCCTTGTCGACGTGCAACGCCACCTCCTCCCTCATGGCTCTCAAGGCCTTCTCCTGCTTCTGCTCCTCGGTGAGAGGGGCGCCGTCCTTGTCGTTGTCGGCCTCCGCGAAGACGGCCACGAACGCGCCCCTGAGCATGTCGGGCTCCGGCGGAAATCCGTGGCCACATAGGGAGCGCGGGCCAAGATGGCATTCACAAGTGCAGTATTTTCACAACAGCATATGGTTGGGTCCTTCGCCAGGCTAATTTTGAAAGCGTCGGAAACCTGAAGTTTTTTATAAAACAAAAAAAGATAGCGGGAGAGCGCGCGCGGTAGCTTTTTGGGGACATCAGTGTTGCGAAAACCGATTTCACCATCCTGCCGAAACCGAAGGTTCTTGAAGGATTTCGGCATGCGCGCGACGACGCTCGCGCGCGCACATCGTCTCTTTTTTTCTTTTGCAAAGGGTTCTTGGGAACCCATCTCTTTTGATAAACGAGAGCGCGCGCATAGCATTTGTTGCAGAGGATGGCGGGGGGGGGGGGGCGATACCGTTTGGGCTGGGATAGTATGAATTCACTGGTCGGAGGGACATTGGGTCATAATCATCTGCGTTGTACATCGTTTCCTGGGGGTCTTTAGCCCAAGAGGGGGAGGTGGTGGAGCGTATTTGTTATACAAAAAAAGATCTAGGTGGGAACGTCGCTGGACATCCCAGGATTTGTATTAGGTCGGGCGTGTCCTGGGTCCTCGTATAAACGGATTTGGAGAAAAATGCATAATACGCAAACATGTTCAAACATAGCCAACCACATAAGTAGAACATCGCCCACATACTGTTTTGAACATGTATACACATACATGTATGTATGTATGTATGTATGTATGTATGTATGTCTGTGTGCATATATATATATATATATATATACATATATATATATATATGCATACATATATTTATATGTGTATATATATATGAATATGAATATTCCTCCTGTGGTGGGACAGGCCCGACTTAAGATTTGTGTCCAACGATTGCGAAGGCCTGACGGCCGGTGCCGCCGACCCTGAAAGACATCGACGACGATCAGGAGGGGGAGGAGGAAGAGCAAAAGGAGGAGGCGGACATAAGGAGGATGGGGGAGGAGGAGGAGGAGGAGGACAAGGAGAAGAACGAGGAAAAAAAATCCCCCCTGGGACCCCCCCTTGGGGAACCCGACTTACGATTTGCGCCCATCGATTTGTGTGTGTGTGTGTGTGTGTCCTGGCCCCCTCCGCTCCTACCGCCCCCCCAGGCCGTCGCCCCTCGGCGGCGCGCCCCCCGCGTCTTTTTCCTATTAGACCTATGATCATCAAGGCGTGTGTTCGGCCAGTGTGTATTTACCCC
>CAUYUJ010015154.1:45000-51825 GCA_963575745.1 Prorocentrum cordatum | reverse complement strand
CCTCCTCCTCCTCCTCCTCCTCCTCCTCCTCCTCCTTCTCCCTCCTCTTTCCTCCTCCTCCTCCTCCTCCTTCTCCTTCCCCCTTCGCTCGCCGCGGATTTTGTAGACGAGCGGGAGAGAGAGAGAGAGAGAGAGCCAGGAAGTTAACACGATCGGTCTGGGAAGATGGGGTTAAGAGAGATGAGGATATCGTTGCCCGTAGGCGGCCGAAGGCATCGCCCATTGCATACGGGCGTGATTGCTCATAGCCTTCATCCTTCCAACCCTTTCCCCCCGACGCGATAGTCGTCCTCCTCACTTCTGAGAAGGCCTTCTCCTTCTCACCTCACCTCCCCCCCTCGCTCGCCGCCGACTTTGGCACCAGAGAGAGGAGAGGTCCTCGTGGAGACAGGTCCCCGACCCCACTGGGGCCTTCCCCTATTTCTGACGTTGGTCGGGCCTGGGGCACGGGCTTGTGGCATTCATGCAAGAGAGAATTCGGTTGACCCAGAAGAGGTTCCAGCTGAAAGGGGGTGGTGCAATAGGTTTGGAGCAATTGTATCGCAGGCAGGCGTAATGCGACGGAGAAGCGTACTGCATTGTACTGCATCCAAGGTGCTGCACACGAACATTCAGTAAAACATTCTGCGCACCTGAGTGCACCGCACGCCCCAAATCTACTGCAACCCCGCAGATCTATTGCACCAGATCTATTGCACCACCCCCTTTCAGCTGGACCACCTCTTGGGTCAAGCAGAGAGAAGCGATCGCCGACCGAGGCAAAGAAGCGCACAGACTATGGGGGAGAGGGGCTCCTTCCCCTGGACGGGCCTCTCATCCTGAGGCGTCTCTTGCGGCCCCAGGGCCCAGGGTTAAGTCGGGCACTTCCCTTTACAGGAGGAATTTTCAAACTAGTTTAAAGAAATAGTTGGGTGACGATTGTTTGTTATTTGTTTCGTTATGTCTGTTTTTTATTCCCTACCTAGGCTCTGCCTAGAAGGGTTCTTACTCGGTGTGCTTAAAGGGCCGGCCAGTGTTCCCCGCCCCGGGCGGTTCCCCCGGCATCCGCCCCGCGGTTCCCTCAGTTGCACCCCCTGGGCTCACCCAGCTTAGCTTAGCTTACCTTAGTTTAGCTTAGCCTAGCTGAGCTTATCTCATTCTAGCTAAGCTTAGCTTAGCTTAGTGTTGCCTAGCCTAGCTTAGCTTAGCTTGGCTTAGCTTAGTTTAACTTAGCTTAACTTTGCTTAGCTTGTATCATCTTAGCTTACCTTAGTGTAGCTTAGCTTAGCTTGGCTTGGCTTGGCTTGGTTTGGCTTGGCTTGGCTTGGCTTAGCTTAGCTTAGCCTAACCTAACCTAGCTTAGCTTAGCATAGCTTAGCTTAGCTTACCTTAGCTTAGCGCAGCGCAGCGCAGCATAGCGCAGCGCAGCATTAGCACAGCATAGCATAGCATAGCATAGCCAAGCATAGCATACCATAGCATAGCATAGCTCATCATAGCATAGCATAGCATAGCATAGCATTGCATCGCGTAGCATAGCATAGCGCAGCAAATCATAGCATAGCATAGCCTAACATAACACAGCGCAGCCGAGCGTACCCTAGCATGACATAGCATAGCGCAGCATAGCAAAGCATAGCGCAGCATAGCATAGCGCAGTATAGCATTACTTAGCTTAGCTTTAGCTTAGCTTTAGCTTAGCTTTACTGCCACTACTATTGCTGCTTTCCTAGGGGCTCCATCTCCTAGGTAGGGTCGCACTGGGATTATATTTTAAATATGTCGTCCGAAATCCGCCTGTAGGAGGACACGCCCGACATAAGTCCAGGGATGGCCCCAGGGAGCCCGGCAGCGGCGACGAGCCTCCGGGACTCTCTTCTCCTCCAGGACCCCTTGCCCTCATGCTTCGAGCAGGGGGTCGACCGACAGGATTACTACTTCCCCGAGCTGGATTTTCGTTTCCAGCCCAGGAAAAGTGCGTCGAACAGTAGTAGATCTACGGGACCCTCTGCGTTTTTTTCCGCGGCTCTGGTGGGCAGGAAACTAAGTCCGGGCCACATGTCGAAGAACAACAAAACACATAAACATAAGATGTTGGCGCTCCGCGCGGATTTCTCGGATCCGCGCCGGGAGCCCCCTGGCATGGCGCGCTCCGCGCGCCAGGGAGGGGGGTCCAGCGCAGATCCAAGAAATCCACGCTGAGCGCGAAAAGTTCATGTTTATGCTCTTTCTTCTTCTAACATCAGTTTTGCAGTCGATCCCCTGCTCGAGCGCCGCTGACAGGTCCAGCGTCGCCTACATCAGCTCCCGCTACTACCGCGCGCCGGAGGGCAGGGCCGGAAGCTAAAGCGGGCGGGGCTGGAAGCACCAGGCGTCGAGCCTCGGGGCGTCGGGTCCCGTGGCGCACCTCGATGAGGAGAGAAGAGGAGAGAGAAGGAGAGAGAGTGAGAGAGAGACACAGACAAAGCCCACCGGGGGGGGCCACTGGGCCTCGGGATCCTCGCTGAACTTCCTCCCCATCCTCCTCATTTCCCTCCTCCTCCTCCTCCAGCCGTTTCGGCCCCGACCGCCTGCCGTGCCGAGGCGCAGCGATCTTGTGAGGCAGCCGACAATCTCTACGCGATATCGGGTGGGATCTGCAGTCTCCGAGTTCGGGGATCCCGATCACGAATAGTCGGTCAGCCCTGATGAATAAAAACAAGACGTGGCGCGATCAGAAGAAGGCGCAGGAGGTGCAAGCGGGCGATCCGTGGCCGCCGCTCCCCCTCCAGCCTGGGCCCCAGCATGCCGTGGGTCCGCGCGGCAACGGCATCGGGTGGACGCCGTGGCATGTGGCTGAGCAGCCGCAGTGTTTCATTCCGCCGCCACCGCCCCTGCCTGGGGCCCAGAGACCTCCCAAAGAAACGCATGATTCTAAAGTGAAGTGCTCGGCGTGCTCTCGCTGGACATGGGTGTCCAAACTCCAGATGTACAAGAACACGTGCCTGTGCGGGGCGCCATTCAGCAACCAGCCGCCGCCCGAGAGTGATGGCGAGGGTGTTGCGCCCAAGTTGCCCAAAGGTGGCGGCAAACGCAAGGGCAAGGGCAACCAGTCCTCGGCGGCGTTGGAGGCGCAGCTGGAGGCGGTCATCAAGGACCGCGGGGGGGCACCGAGCAGGCGAGGGCGGCCCATGCCTTGCTCGACGCTGCTCGGGCCGCGGGCAAGAAGTTCGAGCCGACGCAGACCGTCACGCAGCAGGTGACAGCGGCGGCGTCGAAGGTCCAGAGGGCGCAGACGGCATTCGACAAGGCGCAGGCGCAGCAGTTCAAGCTGACGATGGAGCTCGAGAAGTGCACGGCATCCTTGCAGGAGGCGGCGAGCATCTTGGCGAAGGCAGAGGCCGAGAGGGCCGCGCTCTTCCGCTCCATGGTGCCAACCACTGCTGCGGCCGCAGGCGCTACAGTGCAAGGAGGCGTCATCGACTTGTCAGCGCCGCTGCCAGCGTTGATGTTTTCGATCTATCTGGGCGACGAGTTCAGCAACGCCGACGGCCTCATGGAGCAGAGCGACGTCGACAAACTGGATGAGAGAAAGATGGCGGTGATGGAGGCGTTGATGCACACGCTGAAGGCGACGCGCGGCGAGGTGCAAAACAAGCTGAATGAGCACCGTGAGAAGCTCTGGGAAACGCGGGAGAAGCTCACCAAGCGCCGCGGGGAGCACTCCCCTGCGCCGCCGGCCGCGGCAGGGGCGGGCGGCGCGGGGGCGTCGGCGTCGGCGGCGGCGGCCGGGCAGGCCGATGGCCATGCAGAGCAGGCGGTCGCGGGCGATTCCGACGCAGTCGAGAAGGCCAGATCGGCGGCTCTCGAGCTGAAGCTGAAGGCGGATGCGGAGGCGATGTTGGTTGCAGCGAGGTCTGCGGCGAGCGCGGAGGCATCGCCGTGTCTTTAGCGCGCGCGACGCCCTCGAACATGGCGGGCCTTTGGTTCGAGGGGCACGCGTACCAGCTACGACATCGAGTTCGGCCGCTACATGTTCGCAAACTTTCTCTTCCCCACGCGGGGCCTATGGCAGCGGCGGCAGTCCCCGCGCAGGCCCGGGCTTTTCCGCCCCCGCCCCTCTCCCAGGCGCGATGGGCTCTGCGGGGGCAGCGACCAGGGTGCAGGAAGAGGCCTCGGGGGAGGGGCCGGGGGGGGGGGGGGATCGGCAGCGCAGGGCAGCCAGCCGCGGCAGACAGCGCGGCGCGTGCGAGGCGATCTTTGCGCGTGCGAAATTTTGGAGGTTGGGGCCCTGCCGCGCGCTCGCTTTGTCGTGATCGCGCTGCGGATGTCTTCGTTGCCCCCGAGGCCCGCGCTCCTTCGACGGTCTCTCACGAGCCGTTGCGCGACTGGCGAAAGGCGGGCTGCATCGGCATGCTTTCGGCCGCGCGCGGGACCAAAAGCGAGAGTCGAGCGGGCGGCGTCATCATGGGCACTCTGGAAAAGTCCAAGGCGCAGTCGATGCGGCACTTGGCGACGTCGGCCTCGGACCAAGTTGGCTTGCGTGGCCTTGGGGGGGGGGGTGCAAGGGCCAGCCAGCCGTCGACTTCCGGGACATGGTGGCCATGCAGTTGCAAGCCTGTCGCCAGTCGCTGTTGACTGCGGGCGCGTATATGCCGTCGTCGGTGGGGCCCCGGGCGAGCGCTCCCACGCTGGTCAACGCGGGCGCCCTGGCCTCTACCACCCCGGGGCCGCGGCTGGCCATCGGCGGCTGGAGCGCGACGCCGAAGGAGTTGGCGGGCACGGGCTGGCTATCATTAGCGAATGGATATGTCTTTGTTCCGTCCAACACGCAGTGCGCGTGCGCCTGGGGATCAGAGCGAATGTTGGATTGCATGGTGGTCTCTCAGCAGGCCTTGCCCGCGGTGGAGGAGCCGGCGGCAGATTTTCGCGCAGTGGGGGGGGCGGGGAAGGCTCGCCGCGGGCCAGAGGTCACTCTCGTCTTTGACGCCAGTCGGGCCAGGGCTTGGCCCACGAGGGCCCCGTGGGCCTCTCCCCGTCCTGCGTGGCCTGGGATTGCCGCCGCCCCTGATCGCAGGCGGTCTCGCGCTCGCGCCGAAGCCGCGACTTGGGCGAGAGGCGCGGCCGCAGCCTCCAGTCGCGCCGGCCCCGGCGTCTCGGGCCCCCCAGTGAAAGCTGGTTATCAGGCGCCCGCCGCCCCCGCGCAATCCCCTCTTTGGCGAGGATTAGGATTTGTTCTTCGCAGATGAGGAGGGGCGGGCGTCCCTGATGAGAATGACGACGTGCGAGTGACCGTCTCCATGTTCTAATTCAGGTGGAGTGGTCTTCGGGGGCGAAGGATCTGTCGCGGCAGCAGGTGGCGCCCGCGGCTCTGGAGCCTCTTGTTTTTGATGTTGCTCGGCACTCCTTGGCTATCCAGGCTGCTGACAGCGAGGCCCATGCATTGGGTGCTGAGTTCGCGTCGTGGTTTTCGACGATGGAATCATCCTATTTAGAGTTGTATAAGGTCGACCCTACGGCGAGGAAGCAGCATCGCGGTCGCCCAGGTCTTCGCGGGCCGCAGTTGGGAGTTCATGGAGGTTGCGAGCCGTGCCCGACGGCGGCTGATCCAAGCGCTCGTCGGCGGGGTCATCTGGCCAACTTGCTCGACGAGCTGGTGGGCCAGAAGGGTGCGATGCGAGACCCACCCAGAGCACGACGCCTTCGCGATCGACTTTGGCAACTTGCCGGTGCCATTCCCTCGTCGCAGATTGCGCCCTTTGCCAACTACTCGCAGGCGCGATCGTTGGCTAAGGGGCCCTCGGACTCTTGAGGGCGCGTCGCAGGAGTCGACGAGTCGCCCCGGGCGTCTGCGGAGGGGGCGCGCAGGGCATCCGACCAGCCCCAGCGCGCCGCTGCTCGGCAGAGGCACCAATCTCCTCGTACTTGGGTTCGCCAGCAGGCCGCCCTTGGACGCGGAGTCCTTTCATCGGTGTGTTCGGGGCCCCGCGGCCGAGGCGAGTGCGCTGAGAGCTGCAGGCGCGACTTCTTGCGACGCGGCCTCGGTGGCGGGGGTCGAGGCAGAGACGTGGGCTTCGCTGTGGTCGCCGCGGGGCATCGACGACCGGCGGGCGCCCAGAGCGCTGGCCCGCGCTCGCAGTCTGGTTTTCCAGGAGCCGCGCCGCTGGGGCCCCTCGCGCTGGACCAACTGGAGTCGGCCTTGCGTTGTGCGCCGCCGCGCAAGGCCCGCGGCGGCGAGGCGGTCGGCCGGAGGGGCGCGCGGTGGCTGCCGCCGCCCCGCGATTTCGATCGGGGGAGATGGGGCTCGCGTCGCTCGGGAGGCCCCGAAGGAATCGCGGGGCGCTGGGGCAGGACTCGCGCGCGGCCCCCCAGCTGCCCGGGAGGGGTCCGGTCCCTGCCCGCGGCGCCGCCGCTGCCTGACCGAGTGCTGCTTCGACCGCCTGCGCCTGCTGCCCCGGCCGCGGGCGGGCCCCTGCCGCGGGGGCAGACCCCCTCGAGGCGCTGAGGTGCAGACCTGCCAGATCTCAGAGATTCGCGGCTTACCCTCGTCCGATGTTATCCTCGTCTTGGCTTCGTCTTGGGCGCGGCTCGCGCGCCCCCCTTGCCCCCTCGCCTCCTCGCCGGCCGCGCCCGAGGGCGCGGCTGGCCTGATGGCGCAAGGATCTGGGGGCGACCGCGCCCTCAGGCACGGCCGCTGACACCTGGGCCCTTCTGCCCCCGAAGTGCGAGGGGAGGTCTTTGCTGCCCTGTCTGTTGCGCTTTCGCTTTTAATTTCTGCTGCGGCCCTGCGGCCTGCCTGGCGAGCTCGCCTCGGGAACGCCGCCCCGCCCTGGGCGGGCCCCGTCTGCGCAGGAAAGGGCCTTTTGC
>CAUYUJ010015154.1:35000-42500 GCA_963575745.1 Prorocentrum cordatum | reverse complement strand
ACGTTTCGTGGCCCCATAGGGAGCTCCACCGAAGGCCCCAGTGGCAGGTTCGCATGCCTCCCCACCACCCATTTCGGCACACCCCTCACACGTTTCGTGGCCCCATAGGGAGCTCCACCGAAGGCCCCAGTGGCAGGGTTCGCATGCCTCCCCACCACCCATTTCGGCACACCCCTCACACGTTTCGTGGCCCCATAGGGAGCTCCACCGAAGGCCCCAGTGGCAGGGTTCGCATGCCTCCCCACCACCCATTTCGGCACACCCCTCACACGTTTCGTGGCCCCATAGGGAGCTCCACCGAAGGCCCCAGTGGCACGCATGCCTCCCCACCACCCATTTCGGCACACCCCTCACACGTTTCGTGGCCCCATAGGGAGCTCCACCGAAGGCCCCAGTGGCAGGGTTCGCATGCCTCCCCACCACCCATTTCGGCACACCCCTCACACGTTTCGTGGCCCCATAGGGAGCTCCACCGAAGGCCCCAGTGGCAGGGTTCGCATGCCTCCCCACCACCCATTTCGGCACACCCCTCACACGTTTCGTGGCCCCATAGGGAGCTCCACCGAAGGCCCCAGTGGCAGGGTCCGCATGCCTCCCCACCACCCATTTCGGCACACCCCTCACACGTTTCGTGGCCCCATAGGGAGCTCCACCGAAGGCCCCAGTGGCAGGGTGCATGCATCACACCACTCCACCGAAGGCCCCAGTGGCAGGGTTCGCATGCCTCCCCACCACCCATTTCGGCACACCCCTCACACGGTTCGTGGCCCCATAGGGAGCTCCACCGAAGGCCCCAGTGGCGCGGTGCCTATGAGAAGAGGGGCCTAGTTTGCGTGCCCCCTCCTTCGTCTCATATCCGTGCGGTACTCGCAGCTGCATATGGTTGGGTCCTTCGCCAGGCGAATTTTATTGGGTTTCGGCGACCCGGGGCCAACAGGGCCCCAAGAGGCTGCAGGGAGGCCCCAGGAAGCCGCAGCGATGGCTCCAGACGCTTTTCAAGACGACCCCCATGACGCCAAGAAGGCCCCCGAAGGCCCCGAAGACGCCCCAAGAGGCACCCCGAGAGAACCCCAATAAGCAACAATCGTCGATCTCCTATGTGAAAACTTGTGTTTTTGGCGTGCTCGCATTTTGGGTTTCCGCTACGTCCAAGACGGCCCGAGGCACCCAAGCCCCACATGAGACCCGACAAAAACACCAAAAGAGGCAACGATGACGCCCCAATAGAGCCCCCAATAAGCAACAATCGTCGATCTCCCATGTGAAAACTGATATGTTTGGCGTGTTCGCCTTTTGGGCTTCCACTGCGTCCAAGACGGCCCAAGAGGCACTCAAGACGGTCGAGGATGCCCCCAAGAGGGTTCCAAGACGGCCCACGAGGGGGACAAGACGGCCCACGAGAGGCCCAAACCGCCCAAGAACGTCCTAAGTCGGCGCCCAAGACGGGGACGAGGAACCGAATATTCGAGCGTTTGGGCCCAAGAGGCCCCCAGGAGACCCCAAGCGGCTCCAAGAAGCGCCCATGAAGCCCCACGAGGTCCCCAAGATCCGCAAAAACACAAGAAGAGGCCCCGAAGACGCCCCAAGGGGCACCCCAATAGAGCCCGCAATAAGCAACAATCGTCGATTTCCCTTAAGAAACTGATATGTTTGGCGTGTTCGCCTTTTGGGCTCCCACTGCGTCCAAGACGGCCCAAGAGGCACTCAAGACGGTCGAGGATGCCCCCAAGAGGGCTCCAAGACGGCCCACGAGGGGGCCAAGACGGCCCACGAGACGCCCAAGCCGCCCAAGAACGTTCCAAGTCGGCGTCCGTAGCCATTTTGGCTCAAGCCACGTGCCGGCTCAGCTGGATGTCTCCAGTAGCCGCGGGGGCCGTGGCATGCGGGCAGTGTGGGTCGTCGGTGCGTTCACAGGCCACCGGCTGTGATTGCCGGCGGCGGGCTGCGCGCGGACCGCCGTGCCGGCGTGCTTGGGCGGCGCTGCTGCTGCTTGTCCTCGCCGCGCCCGCCGCCGCGTCCCCGCTCCCCTTCGAGCGTCATGTGGAGGTGCGGGCGCCGGACGCCGAGGCTTGTTCGGAGGAGTTGGAGGAGGTGGCCGCCCAGATAGAGGCGCAGGAGGCCCGCAACCAGGCTTTGAAGGCACTCCTGGGCGTGGAGATCCCCGCCTCCGCGGAGGTCGAGCGGCTCCGGGCCCTCGTGCGCGACCTGGAGCTGGCGGACCTGGGGGCGGCCGCGGACGGGCGGTTCTTGGGGTCACGGACGGTGTCAGAGGCGCCGACGCCAGCGCCGACGCCCGCGCCGACACCCGCTCCCACGCGGGAGTGCCTCGACTACGCGCCTTCGGACGAGGTGCCCTGGACCGACTCGGATGGCTTCGACTGCGACTACTACGTCGACAACGGGTGCCAAGACTACAAGAGGACGTTCGAGAACTACAACCACACTGCCCTGGAGGCGTGCTGTGGCTGCGGCGGCGGCGAGGAGGTGATCCTCGCGGCCGTCCTGGTGGTGCTCACCGTGCAGGGCGTGGGCTACGGCGGCCTGCTCCAAGACGACGCCCTGCTGGCAGGGTTCGAGCTCGCCCTTCGCGAGGCCCTGAGCGAGACCGCCGGAGTACCCCTCGACTACGTGCGGGTCGTGCTCAGCGAGGGCTCTGGCTCACGCCGGCTGGGGGAGCAGGAGCAGTGGACATCTGACCGTATCAGCTTACATACTTCGGGGCGCAGGTTGACTACGACTCCCGTTGATGTTGCTCTGACAATCGTTCCGCCCAGACTTTCTGGCGTAAGCGTCGCTCAGATTGCAGATGGCCTCGATTTGAGTGCCGTGGAGAATGGTGTTCTGACAAAGGTGGATGCACTCGACGACATATCGTCTGTCACGACTGGGGCTACGTCTGTTACGGGAACAGCAAAGTTTACGACAACCATGGAAGACTACGTTCTGACCACGAGTGGGACGTGCACCGCCCCAGTTACTACTGCTACCGACTGCTACGTGGCTGCCATCTTTCTGGGTCTTCCCAGGGTCGACCCCGTCGTGAACAACCACAGCTACTCTTGGAATCCACCGTGGTGTTATTTCACGCTGGGAGTTCTCAAATTCAACACGGGTGGGAACACCGACAGTTGTGGTACAACCAACCAGTGCATTTGCATCGAGGCCCCGACGCCTGCTCCGGAGGCGGCCTGCGAGCCGAGCTGCTACGGCTACTCCTGCGACGCCTACGTTGCGGCCCGAGAAGCAACCTGCGATGTGTTGGAGAGAGAGTACTACTGCGACTGCTCAGGCTGCTCATGTAAGGAATGCGAGACGCACGCCGACTGCGACCAGAGCGGCCGCGGCCATTTCTGCGACCGCGGGTACAAGTGCAAGTTGTGCTCGGACTGCGAGTACTGCTCGGACGGCTACGACGGCACCTGCGGCACGTATTGCGGCGACCCCCCGGGCGCCTCGCTGAACGGAAGCTGCGGGGTGCAGTGCTCCGACACAAACAATGGCGCCACCTTCGACAACAACTACGGGCAGATCGATTGCTTGCAGTACGACAGAAATCCGAGCATGTGCCTTCTGGCTCACGTCTACGACGACTCGGACTTCAGTGGGCTCGAGATGTGCTGCGCGTGTGGCGGAGGGGACCCTCCAACCAGCAAGGAACTGTGGTGGTCAGTCGGCGTCGGCCTCTGCAGTGGACATGAAGATGATTGGACGAAGGCCGATGACCTTGGCGCTAACTGGGGTTCCCTCAGAGGGTACGGCTGGCGATTCTGCGACCAGTACACAGACGAGCAATGCAAAGCCGTATGCGCTGAAACAGAAGATTGCACCATGGTCTCCAACAACGGTTTCTGTTGTTTCCTATTCAAGGGGTCGACGTGCGGGCTGGACGACACCAAGTCGGACTACGAGACGTTCTCCAACTCGGTCTCTGGGACCGAGCTCTGTACGAACGGCTGCGCCGTGGGCACGAAGTGCTATTGCCAGGCCACCTCCGAGCACTGCCTGGCGCAGAACGGAAAGTTGTGCAACGGCACGTCGGACTCCGCTTGCGAGTTGCCCGTCACAGGCACCTGCAGCACGTGCCTCGGCGGGTGCTCGGTGGGCGGAGCGTGTGCCTGCGGCGTGGACGAGCCGTCGTGCCTGAACAGCAACGGCACCTGGTGTTCCGCGCTCGCTGCGTGCGATGTGTGCGAGGAGAAGGGTACGGACCCGACGGTCGTGCCCGCAGGATCCAACTTCACTTGCCTGCAGCTGAGGCAGGCGCTGGAGGCCTCCTGGGTGCCGCTGGTGTGCGACCAGGCCCGGGCGCTGTGGGAGAGCTACTGCTGCACCGACCAGGTCAGCCCGCTGTCCATGATAATCGACCAGATCGATTTCGACGACATCATTACGAACGCCAGCCGTCGCGCAACCTTCGAGAGCGTGATGGCGAGCGAGGTCTTGACGGCTGCGGCTGGTGGACGCCGGCTGGAGTCCTCGCTTAGCAACGGTTCGTATGATAAAGGGCGACGGTTGGCGACCAATTTGTGGGTAGACGGTTTTACCTACTGCCCCGCCCTCAACCGTGTCGTGATGTTGCTAGGGGCTCCCCTGGACGAGAACATCTCAGACGAGGTCCAGGGCTTGAACAGCTCTATCGGAGACGGGTCCATCAGCAACGGGAGCTGGTCAATGGAGTCCAACCTTCGGAGCTCTTTGAATAACTTGACGACAGGCCCGCTCGTCTTGGCTGAAACAGAGTTTACAGACAACCAGGTGTATTTCTCGATGGAGCGCATGTGTGACAAGTACACGTCGATGATGACGACGTGCAACGACTCTGTCGCGTCGGACGACTTCGTGAGGGACCTGCGGAACCAGTACGACGCGGGGTTCCTGCAGGCCTGCGCGCAGTGCGGCAGCCAAGAATTCCACGATCCTGGGTGCGTTGGGGACATGAGCTACCCGTGGCCGAACCCTGCGCCGGGGTGCTACAAGCCCTACGTCGCGTGCTTCATGCGCGTGTGCGAACCGGGGACGTTCTCGCCCCGGGTTGGCATGATCAGCCTGGACGGCTGCGACCTGTGTCCGCCCGGCAGGTTCACGAACGCCTCAGGCCAGAGCGCATGCGCGGAGTGCGAGCCGGGCAGTTTCCAGAGCGAGTTCGGGAAGACGGCTTGCGAGGTGTGCGGCCTGGGCACCTTCAGCGGGATCTTTGGGGCGGCCGCGTGCGACGCCTGCTACGCCAACTCATACACGCCCGAGGCTGGCGCCACCAGCTGCCTGGACTGCCCTGGCGCGCCGTCAGGCGCCAGCAAAGGCGTGTCGTTTGTGGCGCCGCCGAACACCAGCAATGATCTGAGCACGTGCGTGTGCCCTGTGGGTTCCTTCTACGACAAGAGCGTCGGCGGGTGTATCAAGTGCGACGGCGATGGGCATGAGTTTCTCCTGTGCCCAGGCGGGCATCCTCACGGCTGGCACGAATGGGATCTGAGCGTCAGTGTCCAGCAGGGATACATGACACTCCCTGATGAGCCGTACAGCGTCTACACCTGTTCTGGAAACAAGATGAAAAGGTGCGCAGGGAAGCGCTTGGTGAGGTCTGCCGACATATGCGCGACGAATTTCGACCTCGAGAAGGCTCGCTGCTCCAGATGTCGGACCGGCACGGTTCTGGTCGGTGACGTGTGCGAAGAGTGCGAGGACGGAGGCGAGCCCATTACATGGCTCAAGGCTGCGGCATCATTCATATTTCAGCTGGTCATGGTATTCTATATGTATAAGCGCTTCAACATCCCGAACCCTTCAGGTGCAATCACATTCGGAGCGCTCATCAATTTCTTGCAGCAGCTGCAGACTTTGAGCAAGTTGGATCTTGGTTGGCCTTCAACCTTGCAGAATTTTTGGCAAACGATCAACTTGTTCACGCTGCCTGGCATCCGGGGTTTCTTCTCTTTCAACATCGAGTGTTACGTTGGCAATGGTTTTCTGGTCGACTTGGTACAGGAGGGCGTTAGCCCGCTCCTGATATTTGTTGATTTCCTTCTTTTGCAGTCAATTTATAAGATGTTCAGGAGGTCAATGCAGTTCCACTTCGTCCACAACATTGTCGGGCTGGTGTTCACCAAGATGTTCATTTCTCTGACGTCTCTCTCGATGTCGCTGTTCTACAAGATCACGATGCCCAATGGCTTAGAGATGGTGAGGGCTTACCCAGAGCTGGAGTTCTCCTCCGACGACTGGTGGACCGCGGCGCCCATCAATCTGGTGACTACCATCCTGTATGGCGTCACCACGATCTCCTACGTTGCATGGGTAGTCTGGACGGCGCCTCGCAGGGCGGCGACGACGGCCAACTTCGGGGCCAAGTACCGGTTCTGCTTCGGCTCGCTGCGCCCCGACTGCTGGTGGTGGGTGCTCATGAACCTCATCTTCGGCTTCTCGCTGAACCTGCTTCAAGTGGTTCTGCCGGGCAAGAATGTGCAGGAGCAGGTCTACACGACGCTGTTTGCTCTGAGCATGTTCACGAGCTTCCAGTTCTACATACAGCCTCTCAAGTTCACAGCAAACAATCGTGTCGACCTCACCTTCAAGATCTCCTTGATCGTGTTTCTGGTGCTCGCCACGTCTTTCGTCAAGAGGGACAAGGTGGGCTCTGGCGTGCAGGAGTCCAAAGACATGTACGCCACCATTATCGTGGCTTTGTTCGTTGGCGCGTTCGCATTTGCTTTCCTCAAGTTCACGAAATGGGCGCTGTCCCACTGCAACCCTGATGGCATGGTGCACGGTCAGATGGCTCACACAGTGTGGCGCCTCCGGGACGTCTCGACTGCCATGCTCATGATGCCCGAGAAGGATCTGTTCCGAAAGGCGGGCGGACTCCTTGACAACGACGTACAAGTGTTGCAGAACGCTACGAATACGATGATCAATGTGCTGTTCGGACAGCAGGCCAGCAATCACAAGAGACAGCAGCGTCTCATAGTCGGTGGCGGAGGGTTCCGGGTCTGGAACCACAATGAGCAGGTCGTGCAGATGATCAAGGACACGGAGTCTGGGAAGCTTCACGACGCGGTCGCGCAAAGTTGCCGATTCCGGTTGCGTTTGTTGAAGTTGGCGAGGGCAGCGACCATGAACCCATTGGACGAGCGCAACAGCAGCGATGAGTACGTGGCACGACCGCAGACTTCGGGGGGGTCTTCCAGCAACATTGCCACGGGATCGAGCTCAACTAACGTATCCCGTGTGAAGTCGACGAAAGACAAATTGCGAGAGAAAGCGGCATGCTGCTCGTGTTTCGTCGATTCGGGCATCAGGAGACTGGTCAATCACGCCCATGGAGTGGCGGACATGCTTGAATTGAGCTATTCCCAAGCTATCACACGGAAAGAGTTCGGTGATGTCATCAAAACCAAGTTCAAAGACCTCGACATGCCCGAGGAGGATCTCGACCTCATCTTCTGCGCCATGGACACCGACGGCGGCACGATCACCATGCGCGAGTTAACCATGTTCATGATG
>CAUYUJ010015154.1:5000-30000 GCA_963575745.1 Prorocentrum cordatum | reverse complement strand
TTTTTCGATTATGTTTTGCCCATGTACGAACATGTTTGACCATATGTAATATTTGTTGCCCAGAGCGCCCTGTCCTCCTCCTCCTCCTCCTCCTTCTCCTCCTCCGCCCACCTCTTCCTCCTCCTCCTCCTCCTCCTCCTCCGCCCTCCTCCTCCTCCGCCCTCCTCCTCCTCCTCCTCCTCCTCCTCCTCCTCATCCGCCCTCCTCCTCCGCCCTCCTCCTCCTCCTTCCGAGACGGGGTAGTCAGGCGAGACGCTGACATGAGGACCGATTTTGGGCTCCAGGGCGGCCTGTGGTGTTCGGGCCGCTCCCTCGACCTGGGTCGGGGTAAGCAGTACGCACTCGCAGTCGAGGCCCACAGCGGCCAGGCGCAGCCCCTCTTCGTCAGGAGGGAGAAAAACACACAGACACAATTATTTGTCGATTTCCAGGAAAATATGGGGAAATATGGGAAGTGGGGGGGAAGACAAAAACCCAGAAAATATAAGAAAATATGGGGAATCTTTTTATTTGTGTGTATTTATTTGTGTGTCCCAGTTTCCCTTCACTTCGGTCCTCCTGTGGCCTCCCTCGTGGCAGCATGCTGCCTGCAGGCCCTTCCCGCTCCCCCTTTCCTCCATTACTCCCCAGAGATCCAACGTATTGAAGAAATCAAGGCGGAGGTTTCTCGTACTTTCTCCCCGACCTTGCGGAGGGGTTCCCGTTGGGTGTTCCCATTGGGGAGGTCTGGGGGGGGGCCCCCCGGGACATGGCCCCGGCCACGCGACGAACGCCGGCAGAAGTCCGGCGGAAGATGGCGGAAGACGGCCCCATTTCGGCGCACGCGCTTTCGGACGGCACGGGCGGCCCCAAGATGATCCGTAAGATGGTCCAAGAGGGCCACGCGCCGCTGACTGAGCGATCTAGACTGCAGGGAGCCCCGAGGACGGTCTGGGAGGCCTCCAAGAGGCTCCCAGGGAGAGCCCCAAGAGTCAAAGTTCATTGGTTTCCCGTCGGTTTTTGAAAGTTTTTCGCGTTCTCGCCTGTTCGGCTTCCCGACGCTCGAAGACGACCCAAGACACCCCAAAGATCCCTCAAGACGGCCCAAGAGGCCCCCAAGACAGCGCCCGGACGGTCCAAGACGCCCTCAAGACAGACAGCCCCAGCGGCCTCCAAGACGGCATCAGAGGAGGCCCCAGGAACGCTCCAAGAGAGCCCCCAGAGAGGAGGCAGGGACCGACATTTCGGGCTCCCCGCCCGAAGAGACCCCCAGGAGGCCCCAGGAGGCCCCCAGGAGGCCCCCAAGAGGCCTCCGAGAGGCCCCGAAAAGCTTCGAAGAGGCCTCCAGGACCCCCCAAGAAGCGTCCAAGACGGCCCCAAGACTCCCCGAGAGAGCCCCACGATGGCTGGTGACGCCCCGACAAAGCGTCACAGCCCCCGGCGGACAACACTGGAATCAACGTCACGCACTCTATGGGCGTCCTCTTCTTTGCTGTTCTCTTGCCCGAAAATCACGCCCACTTGTCCTCCAAGAGGTCTCCCAAGAGACCTCAAATAGTTCAAACTAATTGATTTCTTTCAGTTCTTTCAGTTCTTCTCTGTTTTCGGCTTTCTGGCTTCAAAACGCTCCAAGGCGGCCCGAGAGACCCCACACAGTCTCCCAGGAGGGCGCCCAGACAGTCGAAGACGCCCCCAAGACAGCCTAAGACACCCCCAAGACGGCCTAAGATGGCCCCAGGAATGCTTCAGGAACGGCCCCGAAAGGGGGAGGCAGGGACCGACATTTCGGGCCTTCCGCCCAAAGAATCCCCAGGAGGTCCCAAGAGGCCCCAACAGGCCCCAAGAAGCCTCCAAGAAGTTTCCAGGAAGCCCCCAAGTGAGCCCCAAGACTGGCCTAAGAGGACCCCGAGATGGTCGGAGACGCCCCAGGGCCCGAAGACTGCCCAACACGGCTCCAAGATGGTCGGAAACGCCCCGACAAAGTAGCACAGCATCAAACGGACAGCACGGGAACCAACATAATGCGCCTGAATGCAGCACAGCGTCAAGCGGACAACACTGGAATCTGCATTATGCACCCTATAGGCATCCTCTTCTTTGTTTTTCCCTTCCTCGCAAGTCACGCCCGCTTGTCCTCCAAGGTCGGGGTTCGTGGCAATATCAGGTTCGACCTCTAGGGGCCCTCGCCGGGCCCCTGGACCGTCAGACAACGACTCGGGATGAAAAACCGGTCCTGGGGAATTGGTCGAGATTTCCTCCCACCCATCATGATTTGAGATTCATAGACCTCCTACCCCGACACGTCGAGTAGCGAATTGGCCGTCTTCGGTTCGCGAGAGGGCGTCGCGGCCGTCGTTCATGCGGGTCCAGGTCCGTCGGTTTCGGTCCTATAGGCCGTTTTCGCTAAAGGGAGGTGTGCGAAAGGGAGGTCTGTCCACCGCCGACATGCGTGATCCCAGAGGAACAGGAGTGAGCACGAGAGGTGCCCGCCGCGTCGAGTACCCACAAGGAGCCAGGCAGGTGCGCGCCGCGGTTGCGCGGCGGCGGCGCCGGCACGGAACACCCGGGCGAGGCCAGGCCGTGCCCCAGTCGGGTGTTGCTAGAGGTGCCCCTGGCCCAAGGTGCCCCCAGCTTTTCGCTTCATTTTGGAGCCCCTGGGGCCCTCTGGGCCTCGTGAGGGGTGCTCTGGAGGCCGTGGGGGCGTCCCTGGAAATCCTGGGGGCACCTTGTCCAGGGACACTTCTAGCAACACCCGACCCAGAGCAGCTGCACAGCGAAGACGCAGACTCTGGGAGCAGGTCGGGTTCGGGAGGGGCTCGCTGCGCTTCGGGTCCTCCCACAGCTGCCCCCTCCGGCGCCTCTCGTGCACCCGGGGGCTCCGGGGGCCCAAGAAACGGAGTTGGTTGCTCCTTGCAGTGTTCCTGGTGGTTGTGGCCGGGACTGTGTCTTGGAGAGGAGGGGATCCAGGTCCCACCTCGGAGCGCCCACGCGCTAGGTCTGAGCCCGCACCGTGGCCGGAGTCGTCGCCTTTTCGACGCCGCCCGGTCCGACCCACGGTTGTCTGCTCAATCCAGGCTGCTTTACAGTAGGGACCCAGGCCAAGAAACACCCTGCTTGCCTCTGGGGTGCCCTGGGTTTCTCTGGTTTCGATGGCTTTGCTGTGGAAGGCGTGACGTTCCCACGGCAAACATCCATGGACGTCCTGGGGTCTCAGGCTTGGGTCTCCTGTGGAAGGTTTCGTGTGGAAGGGCCCCTACTGTATGTTCCCCGACTGTGCCGTGAGTGCCCGCCCCACCGTGGGCACAGCACGTGTTGGGCAACATGGCGGGGACCGCCATGCTGGAGTTTTCAACACGGCCCTCGCTCGGCCCACCACAACGGCGTGCCTGGTCGTGCGACAGGAAGGATCTACGGAGAAGGGAATTGGGCTCAGTGGATAACACAAGAAACAGGAAGATGGAGCGGAGAAAGCGGAGGATGGAGCAGGAGTGGTGAGGGCGAGGAGACGGATAGTGAGGGAGGGAGGAGGAGGAGCAAGAGGAGGAGGAGGAGGAGGAGGAGGAGGAGGAGGAGGAGGAGGAGGGGAGATGGAGGCGAGTAGAGCGGCCATACAAATCTGGTGCCTCCCTCGCTGAGCGATTGTCGGAGTCTTGTCGGTTCCTAGGTTCTGCATGCGAGTGGGTCTGTCGCGGGCATGTACGCGTGCGCCTGAACATCGGGGCACGTGTGAACGGTGTGTAAACGATTGGAGGAGGAAGAAGATGAGGATAAGGAGGATCAGTGACGTCAAGACGCCACAGCATATCTGACGAGTCTCTGGCTACCTTCTGCAGAGGGTTGGCTTGAGACGGTGATCGGGATCCTCAGTCAAACTTGACCAGATCCTCCGAGCATGCGGCACGCACATCTGACAGACTGCGCAAGGAGAACAACGTCTCGCAGCTCGTCGAGATCATCAAGGTTCTCGGCACGCCGACTCGCGAGCAGGTGGGGATGGCGGATATGAAGGGCGCGACCATCAGCATCGTCGGACCTAACCCCATCCCTAGTGGGCCTGGGTTCCTTAGCGCCGCCTGCTTGCCCCCTTGAGGCGGGGATGGATACCTCGAAACCCAACGGAGAGTGCATCCATCCCACATATAGGGGTAGGTCGGACAACGTGCCAAGGCGATCCCAATGGGGATGGGGCGAGCCAGGTCAAACGACCCCGAGACCCGCCTCACTCCCCACCGCCTTGATGTGCTAATTCGCACGCGCCTTTTACTTTGGGGCCCTCCCCTTTGAGTGACTCCACGTGTTGGGGCGGTGACACCGCGTAGGCCTCGCAAGCATGCTTGGAGGACCTGGAGCATCGAGCATGGTATCTTTCCGTTTGCAAGCATGCGGTTGCTACAGCGATTGCAGGCGATTCGCGTTGTCTTCCCGTGTTGCGGCGAACTTAGCCAGTTCTTCCGGTTGCCTCGCTCGTGGGCGGGCGTGAGCAAGGCTACACGAGGGCTCTGAGACCTTTTTTTGTTTCACGCTGGCTGTACAGATGGTGGAGAAGGAGTAGGAGGAGGAGGGGGAGGAGGAGGAGGAGGAGGAGAAGGAGGAGGAGGAGGAGGTCTTCATGGCCGCACAGCACAATCTCCGCCGGAAAGTAGTCATGTGCACCAGTCAGTTTGCCCCCCATTTCCGATGTTCCAGTTTGGTATATGTTTCCCGTCTTCGAGTGGTGTGGGTCTCGCGAGGAGAGCACGTAGACGTGGAATAGTTGAGCCGAAGCCTCGCCGTTCCAGAGTTTCCAGAGGAAGTCGCGGGAGACATGAGGAGGAGGAACAGCAGCAGCCGAGCAGGAGGAGGAAGGACTGGGAAGCAGAGGACTAGGATGAAAAGCTTGGGCGAACAGTGCCGACGGTGCGGCGAGGGCAGGTCGGAACGAACGGGGGTGCAACAGCCCTCTGCTTTTTTCTCCTGCGCGTCATCCTTCCTCCCATTACTCCTACACGTGCCTGCATGTTGTAGCCTACTCAGATTTGGGCCCTCGTGTCCAACGCCATGGTGATGCGTGGATGTGTACACAAGGTGGCGATGGTGACACACACGCAAGGGCAGAATGTACAATGGAGCACGTGTCGCTGCCTAAACAAGAGTAAGTGGTGGTTGCCAAGCAGTGGTGCGGAACCAGCCGTTCTTGCTTTCCAATGACCAGCCAGCGCAATCCATACATAGGTTAGCCAGCGTGGATCCAACACAGTGTGTTCATCGCAGTCTATGTGCTGCAATGTGTGTGTGTGTGGGGGGCAATCTAGGTGGTGGAGTCGATGTAGAGCAATGTATGGTTTGCAAGTGCTTTTAATAATCGAGTTGGTACATCCTATGCCCATGCAAACATCCCACCCACCAACCCCCAACTTGGTTTGCAAAACCCACTGCGATGCATGCTTCGCGTTGGCTGGTACGCCTCTGTGGCCGCGCCCAACCCAAGCACGCGCGCGCAGCGGCCAGCTAGTTTGGCGCAACAGGCGCGGCCTCGATTTCGCTGACCGTTGGGCGCATACATCCCAGCGGGCACTTCACTGCAAGGCGGCCATTTGGGCGGGCGCGGTATCATGGCCACGCCGACAATGGTAGACACGATGATGATATTAGCGATGCGGATGACGATGTTGACAACGACGAAGGCGCGGCCAGTGCGGGCTCCGATGTTGATCACGCCTGCGACGACGACGGCTCCGTCGCGTCGGCGATGAAAGTGTTGGAGCAGTCTTTGGCTGGCTACTAATATTTGACCGTCTTGAAGCTGTCCTCTCCACTGCTCGTGCAAACATCCCACCCTCCCACCGGCAACTTGGTCGCAAGACCTCTTAAGACAAGACCGTGACGGTAGGTACCAGATGGCACTTGGCCACGACACCGACGACTACAGCGACAGCGACAACGACGACGACTGCGCCGCCGACACCGACTGCGACGACACCGACGACGACGACGACAGCGACGACGACGACGACGGCGACTACGACGACACCGACGACGTCTCCGACGACTTCGACGACGACAACGACGCCGACGCCAACGACGACGAAGGCAACGACGACGTCGCCAACGAAGACGATGACGAGGGAGGAGGAAGGACGACGACGGCGACAACGACGAAAACGACGACAACGACGAGAGAGGAGGGAGGACGGCGACGACGCGAATGACGAAGAAGGTGGAAGGACGGCGACGCCGACGACGACAACGACGAGGGAGGAGGGAAGACGACGACGACAACGACGACGACGACGACGGCGACGAAATACGGGGGACGACGACGAGACGCCGACGACGGACGACGACGACGACGACGACAAGGGAGGAGGAGGAAGGACTACCACGGCGACAACGACGACGAAACGACCACGACGCCAAAGACGACGACGACGACGACGAACACGAGGAAAGACAGAGGACGACGTAGGCGACGACGACGACGACGCGGGAGGAGGGAGGACGGCGACGACGACGACGACGACGACGACGCAAGAGCGCGCGCGCACGCTTTAGTTGAAAATCCGTGTTGCGAAACCTTGTGTTGTTGTAGGTTTTTTTGGACACACGGTTTTGAAATCCTTCCGAAACCGATGGGTTGTGAAGGTTTTCGGCACACGCGCGCGACGACGCGCGCGTCTGCACTTCGTCCCGTTGTTTGCAGAGGATTCTCGCGACGGCACACGCGCAAGGGCGTTCGACAGATTTCGACATGCGCGCGCGCGAAGCCCGTTTAATAGCATGTTTTGAAAATCTTGAAAAACATATGGTTTTGTTTAAAAGATTTCGCAAGAGCTCGCGCGGAAGTTGTTTTAGCAAATCAGTGTTGCGAGACCTTGTGTTTTCGTATGTTTTTTGGGAAACTCGATTGCGAAATCCTTCCGGCACCGAAGGTTTTTTCAAGGGTTTCGGCATGCGCGCGCGACGACGCGCGCGTTTTTGCAAGGGATTCGCGCACAAGAATTATGCTAGAACAAAAAATGTCACCGCATAGTGTCTTTTTACAAGGGGACCTCAGGGGGGGATACCGGCTGGCCTGGGACATTGTGATGTCATATATATATATATATAAACACATATATATATAGGATGGACATGTGGACATAATCATAAATGATTTACATACTCGAAAAGGAGACCGATAACGCCGGGGGGGTAGAGTCTATTCTCCTGTTAGAAAGGAGAATTGTTTTTTGACAAGTGAGTTGATCAACTTCATGCCCCTGCGAACGTCCCACCCGCACATCCGCACCTGTGTTTGCAAAATCCACGCGGTGACGATTGCGATGAGTGCTCGGCGTTGGCTGGTGCATCTCTGCGGCCGCGCTGGCCCGCGCATGCTCGCGCGAACAGCGGTCGGCCAGTGTGGTGTCATCGACACGGCCGCGGTGGCGTTGACCGCTAGGCACTTCCCAGCGGGCACTGCAGGTCGAGTCGGTGCCTTGGGAGGGCGCGGTTTCGTGGCGACGCCAACGACGGTAGACACAGTTATGAGAGCAGCGATGATGGTGACGACGGTGGCGATGACGATGGCAAGGCCGATGTCGGCGCTGATGTTGATCGCGCCCGCCGGTAATGATGTCCTCGCGTCGGCGATGCAAGTTTTGGAAGGAGTTCGCCATGCGCGCGGCCCGCGTGGTATTTTTGGCACGGATCGCGCCCCCGTCTCCCAACAGGGAGCTGCTCCCAGGACGCCTCGGGAGGCCTCCGAGAGGCCTCCAAGAGAGACCCAAGTGTCAAAATTCATTGGTTTTCGTTGGGTTTTTGAAAGTTTCTCGGATTTCCGCGTTTTCGGCTTGCCGACGTTCCAAAACAGCCCAAGCGGGCCCAAAGACCGCCCCAAGACGGCCTAAGAGGCTTCCAAGAGAGCGCTCAGACAGTCAACGCGTTCTCAAGACGGCCCAAGACGCCTCCCAGACGGCCCCCGAAGGCTCCAGGAATGCCCCCCGGAAAACTGCCAGAAGAGGGGCAGGAACCTACATCTCAAGCTCACCGCACAAAAGGACCCCCCGAAGGCCCCGCAAGGCCCCCAGGAGGCCCCCAACATTGCGTCCAGACGGCCCTCTGCGCTCTTAGGACGCCTCCGGAGGCCTCCGAGAGGCTCT
This sequence comes from Prorocentrum cordatum, assembly GCA_963575745.1. Lineage (NCBI taxonomy): Eukaryota > Dinophyceae > Prorocentrales > Prorocentraceae > Prorocentrum > Prorocentrum cordatum. Next base: position 21,901 of record CAUYUJ010015154.1, on the reverse strand, counting down.
CCCAGAGAGCCCAACGTGTCAAAATGTATTGGCTTTCGCTGGTTTTCTAAATGTCTTTCGGGTTTCGGCGTCCTCGCCTCCCCGACGCTCCGGGACGGCGCAAGAGGCCCCAAAGACAGCCCCAAGACGGCCTCGAGAGGCCCCCAAGAGAGCGCCCAGACCAGTCCAACACGCTCCAAGTCGAGCCCGCTCTTCAGCTTGGCATCGCTCGGACGTGTGCATTCTCCCTTCGGCGAGGACCATCGAGGAGCATCCTCGATCATTTGGCGAAAAAACCACGCACGAAACCGAAAAAAACACAGGGAACGGACGTCTGAGCGATGGCCAGTCCCAGATCTGAGGGTTTCGAGGGGCCCCGAACCCTCGCGTTCCCCGTTGTCTCCCCTTCGCCGTCGACGTCGACAAGTGATTACTGCAGCGCGCACGTCGATCCTTTCATGGGTGCGCGCGCGAGCTGGCTGACCAGGGGGCCTGGCACTGACACGCTGACGATGCGGATGGGCGCAGGAAAGGACGGCACTAGCAAGTACGTTTTGAGATTCCATCAGCGCTGCTGCGCCAGCCTCGTTGTGATGAGTCCCATTCGTCGCGTTCTTTTCATTCACGCATAAATTATCTGGAGCCTTCACATCGCGCGGCATGCCGCACCGATGATTCTTCCCCGACCTGGAGGAGGGGCTCCCGTTTAGTATCCCCCTGGGGGGGTCTGGGGTGGGACCCCCCCGGGGCTCCCCCCCGGTTCCAGACCCCTTCGCGTTGTGAAAAAATCACGACGGGAGGTTTTTCGCTATTTTCGGCCTCTGGGAGCCCTTACCGGGCCTCGGGACCGTCAAAAAACGACGGAGGCTGAAACATTGGTCCCAGGGAAAGGGCCCAGACCTTTGGGGGTCGACGTTGTGAAGAAAACACGACGTCGGTGGTCTGGGGTCACGGGCGGAACGCCAGCGGAAGGTGGCGGAAGACGGCCCCATTTCTGCAGACGCGCTTCCGAAAGGCACGGGCGGCCCCAAGATGGTCCGCAAGATGGCCCGAGAGAGCCACGAGTCGCCAACAGGTCGATCCAGACCGTTCGAGATGAAGCCCCCAAGACGCCCCGTGAGGCCTGCAAGAGGCCCCAAAAGAGAGCCCCACGAGTCAAAATGTCATAGGTTACCTAATTAGGTGTTTGAAGGTTTTTCACGTTTTCGCCTTATCGACCTCCCGACGCTCCAAGACCCAACGATCGCCCCGAAACGGCTCAAGAGGCCTCCATGAGGGCGCCCAGGTGGCCCAAGAGGCTTCCAAGACGGCCTAAGAAGGCCCCAGGACCTGGAACGCCCCAAGAGGGGCCCCAGAGAGGGGGATGGGACCGACATGTTGGGCTCTCCGCCCAAAGAACTCCCCAGGAGGTTCCAAGAGGCCTCCAACAGGCCGCAAGCAGCCTTTTCGCAGTTGTTTTTGCTCAAGCCATTTTGGCTCACGGCATTTTCGGATCAAGTTTGCCGCCTAAGGCAAACGCCGACAACGACACACACACACACACGCACACACACACACACACACCTTGATACCTTCAGACCTCATTTCGTACAAGTTCGGATCGGGCTGATGAGCATGCCAGTGAATCTCGCCACTGCGTTTTTGGCAGTCTCAGGGACAAACGGGAACGACTTCGACTCCTGCCTGATGCAGATGGCTGCAAGCCCGACTCAGGCTACAACCGTCGAGCGGCCACTCGCGGATACTTATGTTCAGTCCTGCCAGTCAAGGAATTTGGGTACCCAGCAGGTGTTGGTCAACAAGCGCTACACCGACGGCTGGTGTGGCACTCGATCTTCGCACCTGCAATTCAGCGTTCCTTGCAATGCTCAGGATGCAACGCTCCTGCTGTGGCTGATTACCTATTCTGCTGGTACCTTTCCAAAGGTGGCCGACATTCAGGTGCAGGGCGAGTGGTCGGAAAACGCCACTATGTGGTCCAGCCGGCCCAGCTAACAGGAGCATGTTTGCGATTATCAGGACTCCCCCTGCCCACTCGGGCAGGCGTTCGCATGCACCGTTCCGCAGGCGAAACTCGCCGGTAAGGACCCCATCTTGTTTGCGTTAGTTGCAGAATGGTTGTGGGCGGGGGCCTCTGCTTGTGGGTCTCGCGAAGCCCTCGACGCGAGCACCAGACCGTCACTGGTGTTCCAGTGTCTTCATGCAGCACCCACGATGGCTCCGACGAGCAGCCCGACCTCGTCCCCGACGCCCAATCCGACGAGCAGCCCGACAAGCAGCCCGACCTTCAGTCCGACCGCGTCCCCGACGTCAAGGCCGACGAGCAGCCCGACCTCTGGTCCTTCCTCTCCCCCGACGCCCAGCCCCACGCCTTCGCTGACTGCGGCCCCGACGAGCAGCCCGACAAGCAGCCCGACCTCCAGTCCGACCGCGTCCCCGACGTCGGTCCGACGAGCAGCCTGACCTCTGGTCCGTCCTCGTTTTTCCCAGGGAGTGTGGTGACGAGTTCGGCCTTTGGCGATCCCCATATGAAGAATGCATTTGGCGAGCGTTTTGATTTGATGGCGCCAGGCAACCATGTTCTCATCAACATCCCTCGTGGAGAGCGCGCTGAAGAAAATCTGCTTCGCGTGCAGGCCGACGCACGCCGATTGGGTAAACAGTGCACGGTTCCGTGTTTCCAAGACTTGAACGTGACCGGGTCTTGGGCAGAGGCAGAACAAGCCGGAGATTTTTCGTCACAGCGCATCGCAGAGCGAGGTCGAGGTTCCTAAGTTGGTTAGTTTTGATAAGATAGAGCTGAAGGTCGTTCGTGGGCATACGGACGGCGGCACGTCGTACTTGAACGTGTACGTCAATCATTTAGGTCGAGCTGAGTTTGCTGTCGGAGGTCTTCTAGGCGAGGACGACCACAGCGACGCGAGCACGCTGGCGGCTGGGTGAGTGGAGCTTGTGAATCTACAGGATCTGCGCATGTTTCGGAATAGCAGTGGCTTCCAACTGGTCTCGACTGCAGAGGCAACATACGCTGAAGCTTGTTTTCCAGTAGCTGCTCTTGTTGTTTCAGTGGTGCAGCAGTTTATAAAAAGGGAGTCACACCCATCATTTGTTGTCCCCTCCTGTTGTCTCCCTCCCTTCCTTCTCTTGTTTCTTCCGCTGCGGCTTGTCAGGACTCTACAGTATGTTCCGACACTGTGCCAGTTTGGTGTTGCCGAGTGCCAGTTTGTACAAAGGGGTTGTTCGGATCATGGGGGCATGCGCTCACAACGTTTTAATAATATATCCCTTCTCTATTCCTCCTCCTCCTCTTCCTGGTTTAGGCTGCATTGCCTCGCACTGTCCTTCTCGCTCATGGCCGTCCCAGCCGTTCTGAGTGTCCCGTCGCACGGCCTTTTGCTCGGACCAAGGAGCCGCAGGGATGGTGGTTCTGCCGGCGACCGTTGCCTTGGGAACTCGGCGGGCCTTCTAGAGATCCCTGTGGGTGGATTTTTTTACACTATAAGCAGGGGGTCTTACTGACTTGAACTTTTCATCGCAGGACACCGTTGCACGTGAGAAAAAGAGAGGCCGCAAGGAGCCTCCAAGAGGTCTCCAGGAAACTCCCAGAGGCCCCCAAGAGGGCCCCAAAACTGTCTTAGAGGGCCCCGAGATGGTCGGAGACGCCCCAGGGCCCGAACATTGCCCAACAGGGCTTCAAGATGGTCGTAGACGCCCCGACAAAGCGGCACAGCATCAAACGGACAACACGGCAACCTTCATAATGTGCCTAAAATGCGGCACAGCGTCACACGTTCAACACGTGAATCAGCATTATGCGCCTTGCTGGCGTCCTCTTCTTCCTTCGTTTTCTCTTCCTCGCAAGTCACGCCCACTTGTCCTCCAAGGTCGGGGTTCGTGGCAATATCAGTTTTTTTTTGTCTGGTATCGTCGTCGTAATAATGCTATTCGTTATCCTTGCCTCATGGTTCCTCCTCTTCCTCATTCTCGCCCCACCCTGCGAATTCGCCACCACCCTCAGCTCCATGTGTGGAGTCTCATCCTAGGAGAGCATCTTGTAAGTCTCACGAAGGTTTTCAAGTGCTTGTTGGGGCCTTCTGGAAGCCTCCTGGGTTCCTTCTGGGGGCCACTGGGGACTCCCTGGGCCACCCTGTTTCAATTGCGGTCTGCCTGAACGATTGGGTCACGATTTGGAATGATTCTGGAGGCATCTTGGGGCCATCTTGGGCCGTCACGGGGCCCTCTTTGGGTCATGTTGGGGCCCTGTTGGGCCGTCTTGGGGCTCCTCTTGGACTGCCTGGAAGCCCTCTTAGTTAAATTTGGGGCGATGATCTGGCCTCCTGAGCAATCTCGGACGCCCGGAAGACCGAAACATAGAGCACTCGCCAAATCATGCAAAAGCCATAGGACATTCATGTTTCCCCGACCTCGCGGAGGGGTTCCTGTTTAGTGTTCCCCTGGGGGGGTCTTGGGGGGGGACCCCCCGGGACATGGCCCCGGCCACGCGACGAACGCCGGCAGAAGTCCGGCGGAAGACGGTGGAAGACGGCCCGACGCGCTTTCGAGCGGCACGGGCGGCCCCAAGATGATCCGCAAGATGGTCCAAGAGGGCCACGTGCCGCCGACAGCGGTCTAGACGGCCCAGGGAGCCCCGAAGACAGTCTGGGAGGCTTCCAAGAGGCTCCCCGGGAGAGCCCCAAGAGTCAAAATTCATTGGTTCCCCCAGGTTTTTGAAGGTTTTTCGCGTTCTCGGGTGTTCGGCTCCCCGACGCTCGAAGACGACCCAAGACGCCCCAAAGATCCCCCCAAGACGGCATAAGAGACCCCCAAGACAGCGCCCGTACGGTCCAAGACGCCTTCAAGACAGCCCCAGCGGCTTCCAAAACGGCCTCAGAGAAGGCCCCAGGAACGCTCCAAGAGAGCCCCCAGAGAGGAGGCAGGGACCGACCTTTCGGGCCCCCCGCCCGCAGAGACACCCAGGAGGCCCCAAGAGGGCCCCAGGAGGCCCCCCAGAGGCTTCCAAGAGGCCCCGAAAAGCTTCGAAGAGGCCTCCAGGACCCCCCCACCTCCAAGACGGCCCCAAGACCCCCCGAGTAAGCCCCACGATGGCTTTTGACGCCCCGACAAAGCGTCACAGCCCCCAGCGGACAACACGGGAATCAACGTCACGCGCGCTATGGGCATCCTCTTCTTTGTTGTTCCCTCGCCCGAACCACTTGTCCTCCAAGAGGTCTCCCAAGAGACCCTCCATAGTCCAAATTCATTGATTTCTTTCGGTTCTTTCAGTTCTTCTCTGTTTTCGGCTTTCTGGATTCATAACGCTCTAAGGCGGCCCGAGAGACCCCACGTAGTCTCCCAGGATGGCGCCCAGACGGTCGAAGAGACGCCCCCAAGACGGCCTAAGACGGCCCCAGGAACGCTTCAGGAACGGCCCCAGAAGGGGGGGCAGGGACCGACATTTGGGGCTCTCCGCACAAAGAATCCCCAGGAGGTCCCAAGAGACCCCAAGAAGCCTCCAAGAAGTTTCCAGGAAGCCCCCAGAGGGCCCCAAGACTGGCCTAAGAGGGCCCCGAGATGGTCGGAGACGCCCCAGGGCCCGAAGACTGCCCAACACGGCTCCAAGATGGTCGGAAAGGCCCCGACAAAGCGGTACAGCATCAAACGGACAGCACGGGAACCAACATAATGCGCCTGAATGCGGCACAGCGTCAAACGGACAACACGGGAATTAGCTGTATGCGCCCTATAGGCATCTTCTTCTTTGTTGTCCTCGCAAGTCACGGCCACTTGTCCTCCACGGTCGGTGTTCGCGGCAATATCAGGTTTTTGCGTTTCGAATGCCTCTTGGGGGACTTCTCGTCTGGTGGGCTCTCGCGGGGCCGTCCGGCCGCCCTTCTGATCGATTTGGGCGTGTTGCCTAGGCCCAGCAGGGGCTTCAGGAGTCCCGGAAAGCACAGGGGACCGCCTGCAAGGGCGTCCAGGGTACCCCCATTGCCAAGGATCCGGAGGGGTCTCGCTCAAGGGGGTCGCAAGGTCCCAGATTATAAAAAGGAAAGGGGATATACGTGTGCCCTGGGACACGCGATCTTGAAACCCGTGCGAAACAGATTGGTTGTTTTATTGTGAAGAATTCCGGCATGCGCGCGCGACGCCGCGCGCGTGTGGACCCGTTACCGTTCTGTTACAAGAGGTTTTTGCAAACGGATGATTTTGGAAAAACGAGCGCGTGCTCAACATTGTTTGACGAGGATCCGTAGCCATGTTGGCTCAAGAAATTTCGGTTCAAGCCAGTGTTGTCCAAAGCTGGCAACTTTAGGCGGAAGAGTTTGCGCATTTTGCAGTCCTTTCGAGCATGCATCATGTGTTTCACGTCGAAACCGATTCTGCAGAGGAATCGGTTCAAGGCAAAGTGGGAAGGCCTTGGGCCTCGGGATTTAGGTTTTTTGTGTATGTGTGTGTGTGTGTGTTCACATGTCCGATTGCCCTCGCGCTCGGATGGTTCACACACGGATGGTTCAGACAACGGATGGATGAGTTTAAGTTTGAGTTTGAGGTTTGTTCCACGCGGCATCTCGGTCTTGATGAGCCGTCGCATTGGGTAAGCTACAGGCAACTCCACAGGGAGGCCTGCAAGGACGTCGAGCAAAACTTGTCTGAGAAAGCCCGCATTCTGATATTCGACTCGCACGACGGGGGATTTGGGGACCAATCCAATGGATTATCAACATCGCTGTATTTGGCAATGCTTACCAGACGAGCCCTCTTCGTGAATTGGACACATGAAGACACTGACTTCGGAGCGTTTTTTGGGAACAATGCGCTAAACTTGGCTCTTCCCCTCAACTTCAGAGGCAATTGCACACGGGCTAGAACCAGCGGCAATAAACATTGGGGGGGGCATATACGCAGATATCTTGGACGAAGCGCCATGCCTCATAATTCACACCAACATGCCCCCTAGCATTATGCTTGAGATTCTGGAAGGGACCGTCTATAACATGTCTGGCACAATTGTGCCCAAGACCCACGCGGTCGGTTGTGCGATGAGGTACCTCTTCAGTTTTGAAACGGCGTATGCTAGCATGGAGGACCAGGTGCGTTTGGTCATGTCGAGAGATAACGGGCCAATCCCCGCGCAGTACCTCGGAGTGCACATGCGTTTCGGAGATGGCAGTTTCGAGGGATCAAATGGTTCGAACACTACGAGGAAGCTGGTTGCAGATGCTATTGGTTGCGCGATCCGACTGGGACATCAGACTTTCGAAGCAAACGATGATTGGGGTATTTTCTTTGCGTCTGATTCACCGAGTGCGCGAGAAATTGCAATGTCTGATCAGCGTGCAATGGTTATCATGGTGAGTACAGGTCCATGCCACACTTCTTCACACCATTCGAATGGATTGCCATGTTCGCTCTGGGGATTCATGGGAGATCAACTCATGTTGCAGCGAGCGAGCGGAGCTGTTCACTGCGGCGATTTTGGACACGAGTGGGATCGTGCTGGGTTATGCAGGCCAAGTGGGTTCGGCATTGTAGCAGCGGAGATATCACTTGTGCCATTTCAGAATAGGAAGGAAATCGCACCAGCGGGTTGCGTGGCCGCGTCGCATGAAACTAATACCCTCGCGGAGCACTGGGTATTTGGCGCGCGCGCGCATCTGCCGAAATCATCGAGAACGGATGTGCTCAGTGTTCCAGTCACGGATGAGGATTGAGAATGGTGTCAATGGTCCAGTCTTGCGTGCATGCACCCTGCTGGCCGTCGGCCTGATTTATCAAGTCTAGAGTGAATATTTCAATATTTCTATCTAGGTAGGTCTACTCGCGCTAGCCTGCTTCGCCTGTTTTTTCACCTCCTCCACCTCCCTCCTCTTCGCCTTCCTCCCCCCCTTTTCCCTCCTCCCTCTTCCATGCCATGCCGGTGTAATTCCCACCGCCGCCCACCACTGTAATACGCAGTGGCTGCAGTGGGGCGCCTTTGCATCCGGCTGTAATACGCATGAATTGTCTTGGCCTTTTGTAGTTTGTCATGCACTGCCGATGCGCCGTCTTGTCGCGGCTTCTTCCTGCCAGGTCCTTCCCGTGCAGGATAGCGCTCGACACCATCTCTTATTGTCGGTGGCCTGCCCGTTTTTTTTTTAACATTGGTTTGACGAGGACGAGGGCGGGTCGACATTGGCTGGCTGGGATCATATGAGTTCACAATTATACTGAACGATGCGGCGTAGTCATAGTTGAATTGCACATCCTCGAAGGGGGCGGATAATTCCGGCCTCGGGAGGCTGGTGGATCCGGATTGCCTCTAGGAGTGAGGATCGATGTTTTGCAACCGATGGCAAACGATTGGAATGGAATCGATTGCGCTGCAAGCGATTGCATTGCAACCGATCGGATTGCAATGCGCAGTAAGGCCCACGCGACGTGCGGCGACGACGCGGCGACGGGGCGGCGACGGCGGCAAATATAGCAGCCAGACCGCCCAGCCGGCCTAGACGATGAGCGGCGGCGAGGCGGCGACAGGGCGGCGACGGCGGCCACATAGCCGCCAGACCGCCCAGCCGGCCCAGACGACGGGCGGCGACGAGGCGGCGACGGGGCAGCGACGGCGGCTACATAACCGCCAGACCGCCGAACCGGCCCAGTTCCTGAGAGCACAAGTAATAATTTCTATGTGCAAGCACTGATTTGGTAACATAGATGTATATATATATATATATATATATATACATGCATCTACATATATACACACGTATAGAATTTGGCCGTGGTGGTATCCGCTCGACGGTTGTGGCGTCCGCACACCCCACTCGCATGTACGTGCGTATGTGCTTGAAACGTGCCTAAGATTCTGTGCTATCGGCACATGTGCGTTAACGGTACGTCTGCTCCCCAAGCGTATTTCGGCATCGTCGTTTGCATTCTCCAACTCTGGCCAATCCGTTGGCGATTTGGACGCCCAAGACCGTTGCATTCCCATCGTGCATCATTATGGCAGCATGTTACCACATGTGCGTCATTACAATATGATGTACCCCTTGGTGTACATACGAAACCAGTGAAGGAATCGGTGGGCCTCTCCCGCGGTCACCAGATAATCTCAGATTCCATTGAAGACGGCCCCACAAGGTCCCAGGATGCCCAACAGAGTTCCCCAAGAGCCCAGAGATCCCCAAGACGAATTCGCTGTTGCCCCGGAGGGCCCCTCTTGGGCGTTCGGGGGATGGGGGGACAACAAGTAGGACATGTCCTGCTCCTCTACATGCGAAGTGTTGCTATACCACAGAAACCTCATATATGTCAAGGGAGGAAAAACCACCCGGATCGGACAATTGCCGTTTATTAAACGGCCCTGGGTGTTTACTAAAAGGCCCTGCCCTGTTTGATTCCTTCTTTGGGCGCGTTTACTAAACGACTTCGCGTGTGGTTGTTATGGGAGTGGATTTCATGACCTCTAATATGGCCCAATATGCACTCGATAGGTCCCAAGACCCCCACAGCATGGCCCTCGAGGCTGCCACGACAGTCCTGGGCAGTCCGAAGGTGGCCGCGATGAGTGCCGGAGGCTCCAGAAACGGCAACACCCACTTCCCACAGGTTTCCGCACTGGTTGCGGGGGCACTGGCTAGCAGTTTGGCCGAATGACAGCCAGACAGGGGGCGGGCGGCGACCCCGATGTAGGCGTACAGATTCAGGCCATCGCAAACGTGGATCAAGGGGGTGTGGATTAGCGACGGGTCTCGTTTCCATGGCAAATCGCGGATTCCCGCCGCCGAGCGAGGTGGCACCGGCCGCATTTTGGAGAGGGCACCTCCCCCGATCCATGGATCTGCCGACCGCGCGCCAAATCCATGTATCGCTAATCCATGTTTGCGCGCCCCCGACAGATGAGCTGCGGCATCTGGATTCCCAGATTTCTGCGACCTCTTGTACCCCGCAGAAACGGGATTCCGAATTTGCCGACGTGTCTGTTCTTGGATACTTGCCATACGTATCGTGCCTCACCTCATCGCTACTTGGTACCTCCTGCTCTCCACACGCCCTCGCGACGCACTCCTCACCCACACTCTTGAACACGTATGTCTCAATATCCAGGAAGTGCGGTGTACCACCGAATATCTAGGATACTACGCATCCACGGACAACGTCAATCAAACATGCTCGAACGGTAACCCATAATCTACAGACCATTCTAACCCTCACCACGCGGTTGCAAGTCGGGCTACAAGTTCAAAGTTTCTCTTTGGCTCGTAGTCCTTACGCAGGCGGGGCAGGCGCTTCACGGGCGTCCGCGGATGGGGCGCTCGGCGAGCGCGGGAGGGAGGGAAGCGGGGGCGAGACGCAGAGTCAGGGGAGCGGAAGGCCCGCCAGGGGAGGTCTACGCCATGAACCCGAATTACCAGGAGTTTCAGTTCTCCCGCCTCGTGCGGGCATGTTGAGCGTCTCTCCATGACGAGCGAGCTGTCACGAGTCGGTTGTTGTCTTTGCCGCGGCATGGAGGAGGAGTAGGACGGAGGAGGCGGAGGAGGGTGGTGACGAGGACGAGGAGGACGACGACGAAGAGGGAGGGAGGAAGAAGGTGAGGAGGAGGACGACGACGAGGAGGCCGAGGACGGGGACGAGCAGGAGGAGGAGGTGGGCATCTGCCGCCGCGCTTGGACGGCTGTTTTCACGTTCGGGCCACCGCGCCGCCTCTCGGGGAGGGGGGGCCTCCTCCAGGACCTCCTGGGGAGGCCCGGCGTGAGCTCGGGGCCGTTCTGGCAGGAGCTTTCCAAATCGAGTCCAGGCAGATGAGGTCCGAGGATCGCGCCGCATCGCCGGTGCTTCGGCGATCTGGCTCATTGTGAGGCACCGTTTTGTCCACTCCGACGGCGCCGATGCATCGTCGACGTCGCCCATGCGTCGGCGATGCAGTGGTGATGCGGCGTGATCCTCCGACCCCATCTACTCGGTTCCCAGGGCTGAACCTCAACGGTGTTTGGGCGGTTTCGTGGGCCGTTTTCGTTTCGATTTCGTTTTGCAGTAAAGGCGGATTTGAGACAAAACGAGGGAAAACGAAACCCACACGAAAACGAAACACATTGTTTAGGTCGAGCCCTGTCGGTCCCCATTTTGCGAGGCCTCCAGTTGGGAGGCCTGGGGGCCGCCGTCTGTCGGGGATCCAGGGGCCGTCTGGACCGTCTCTCCGGTACGATCGAGATGGTACTCCAGATTTCACAATAAAAGGGGGGTGGTCTGATTTGGGATGGGGTCAGATTTGAGCTGTCTTGGAGGGTTCCAGTGGGTCTGGGCAAAAAGCCGCCCTTCATGGCTTGTTTGGGGGGGTCTGGAATTGCCCGTCTGTGAGGGTTGTAACCCCCTCCCTTTTATGGCGAAATCTGGAGTACGGAACGACTCGGGTCGAAGGCCAGCAGCCGTCCCGGTGGAATCTGTGCAGGGCTCGCTGTCGGTGTCACCGCGGACAGTTCGAAGAAGAAAAAACTACACAAGCGTAATCTCTTGGCGTCCCGCGCGGATTTCTTGGATCCGCGCCTGGACCCCCCCCGGCGGCGCCTCCGCCGCCGCCCCTGGCGCGCTCCGCGCGCCAGGGAGGGGGGGCCAGGCGCGAATCCAAGAAATCTGCTCGGAGCGCCAACAGTTTACGTGTGTGTTTTTCCTCTTCTAACATTGCCCAGTTGAGACAAACAGGCGCTTGCCCAACAGCGGGGGCGCTGTCGGGAGTTGGACGACACTTGTGGTTGGACACCGTGCTTGTGTGTGCTGTACCCGTCTCGGGTGTGTCAGGTCTCCTCGCGGCCACGTTGACGCTGCAGAGCCTCAGGGCCGCCCGGGGGAGTCTTGGGGCCGATTCGGAGCACTCTTGCGCCGCCCCGTGCCTGGCTCTGGCCGTCGCGGGGCGCGAAGAGGAATGCCACTGCTTCGGGGGGCGGGCGGGGGATGCCTGGTGTCGTCTTCTTTGGGGGCGGGGCCCGGTGCCATCAGTGGTGGTCTTTGGCGGGGCCGCTTCGTGCGTCAAGCAGTGGCGAGGCGTCCTGGCGAGGCGTCCTGGCTCCGAGGTCCTCCTCCTCCTCCTCCTCCACCCTCTCCTCCCTCCTCCTTCTCCGCCCTCCTCTCCTCCGTCCTCACCCTCCTCCTCCTCCTCCTCCTCCTCCCCCTCCTCCTCCTCCTCCTCCTCCTCCTCCTCCTCCTCCTCATCATCATCATCCTCCTCCTCCACGGCGACAGGCGAGGAGGTCGACCTGAGAACCTTGTGTGGTATGCACGAGATGTTCGAACATGTCTGGCTGAGACTGGTTTGTTTTAACACGTCGGGCTTATGTTCTAAGAACACTGGTTCGTTCTTAGAACAGTGGTGGGCTCAAAGAGAACATGTCCTAGTAGGCCTATAGGGATGCCGGGACGGCTGGTCCCTGCTCAAGTGCGGTGTAGTGGCCTCTTAGGAAGAGGAAGGGGAAGACGACCGTGAGCCGGAGGCTGTGCCCACAGGGCCCTGAATGTATGCATTTCTTTTCCCCGACCTTGAGGAGGGGTTCCCGTTTCGTGTTCCCCTGGGGGGTCTAGGGGGGACCCCCTGCGACATGGCCCTGGCCACGCCCAGAACGCCGGCAGAACCCCAGTGGAAGACGGCGGATGACGGCCCTGTTTCGGCGGACGCGCTGTCCGTCGGGACTAGCGACCCCAAGATGGTCCGCAAGATGGGCCAAGAGGGCCACGAGCCGCCGACTGATCGATCCGGACGGCCCAGAAGGTCCCCAAGACAGCCTGGGATGCCTCCAGGAGGCTCACGAGGAGAGCCCCGAGCGTCAAAATTCTTGGGTGTTCCTATGGTTTTCCCCACATCCTAAGTGGGGTTCTTGTTTTCTCTGCACACCCCGCGCAGTCGTCCCACATCCCCTCTCTGTGTCTCTTCATCTCTCGCGCTCTCTCTCTCTCTCTCTCTCTTTTTTGTTCTCTCTCTCTCTCTCTCTCTCTCACACCACCACCATCATCATCCCTCATCATCCCTCTTCATCCCTCATCATCAGAATCATCCTGGTGATCATCATCATCATCATCATCATCATCATCATCATCATCATCATCATCATCATCATCGCTCGATCATTTTCTCTGGACACCTCGCGCCACTCCACCTCACCTCACCTCCCACGCCTCTCTCCTTCCCTCACCATCATCATTATCAGCATAATCACCATTCATTGTCACTACTCATCATCATCCTCATCATCGTCACCGTCATCAGAATCATCACACTCATTCATACTCACACCATTATCATCCTCATCACCAACAATATCATCATCGTCCGATCAATCACCATCATTATCACATTCACCATCGTAATCATCATCGTCATCATGATCAATCATCATCACCACACATCAGCATCATCGTCATCATCCTCATCATCGTCACCATCATCATCATTAGATCACCTACTCAATCATCATCATCATCACCATCATCATCATCAGCACTCACTCATTCAGTCACTCACTCACTCACTCACTCAGTCACTCACTCACCCACTCACCCACTCTCCCACTCACTCATTCAATCATTCATCTCTTCGTCATCACTCACCCACTAGCTTGAATTTGGGGGAAGTATCAAGCGGGAGCTTCGTCTGTGAGTGAGTTGTGAGGAAGTCTCAGGCGGGAGCCCCCTCCCTATGGGTCCCGCGCTTCACGTTGGTAATCCGAGCGGGTCATCCGAAACGTGTAACTGTCGTAACTTGTGGGCTCCTCAGACTCGAATTTGGGGGAAGTATCAAGCGGGAGCTTCGTCTGTGAGTGAGTTGTGAGGAAGTCTCAGCCAGGAGCCCCCTCCCTATGGGTGCCGCACTTCATGTTGGTAATCCGAGCGGGTCATCCGAAACGTGTAACTGTCGTCATTTCTGGGCTCCTCAGGCTTGAATTTGGGGGAAGTATCAAGCGGGAGCTTCGTCTGTGAGTGAGTTGTGAGGAAGTCTCAGCCGGGAGCCCCCGTCCTATGGGTCCCGCACTTCACGTTGGTAATCCGAGCGGGTCATCCGAAACGTGTAACTGTCGTCATTGTTGGGTTCCTCAGGCTTGAGTTTGGGGGAAGCATCAAGCGGGAGCCTCGTCTCTGAGGGAGTTGTGAGGAAGTCTCAGGCGGGAGCCCCCTTTCTTATGGGTGCCGCACTTCATGTTGGTAATCCGAGCGGGTCATCCGAAACGTGTAACTGTCGTCATTTCTGGGCTCCTCAGGCTTGAATTTGGGGGAAGTATCAAGCGGGAGCTTCGTCTGTGAGTGAGTTGTGAGGAAGTCTCAGCCGGGAGCCCCCGTCCTATGGGTCCCGCACTTCACGTTGGTAATCCGAGCGGGTCATCCGAAACGTGTAACTGTCGTCATTGTTGGAGTTCCTCAGGCTTGAATTTGGGGGAAGTATCAGCGGGAGCTTCGTCTGTGAGTGAATTGTGAGGAAGTCTCAGCCGGGAGCCCCCTTCCAATGGGTCCCGCATTTCATGTTGGTAATCCGAGCGGGTCATCCGAAACGTGTAACTGTCGTCATTTCTGGGCTCCTCAGGCTTGAATTTGGGGGAAGTATCAAGCGGGAGCCTCGTGTGTGAGTGAATTGTTAGGAAATCCTAAGCGGGAGCCCCCTCCCTATGGCTCCCGCCTTTTGGGCCAAAACTTAAGCCTCCAGCGCCCTGCGCGGCGACTCTCCACCATGACGGGTCCCGCACTTTATGTTGGTAATCCGAGCGGGTCATCGGATTCTTGTGACTTTCGTCATTTTTGGGCTCCTCAGCTCCTGCGGCGTGAATGCGGAGGAAGGGCTCCTCAGCTCCTGCGGCCAGACAACGGGGGAAGTAGAAGTATCAGGCGGGAGCTTCGTCTGTGAGCGAAGTGCGTGTAGCCTCGTCTGAGCCTGTCGTCGGCAAATTTGTTGTTGTCATGGGCCTGCGTGCCCAAAAGGGCGATTGAGGTGCTGACGACGACGACGACGACGACGAGACAGCGGCCGGGCGCAGGGGTAGCCCCTTGTGTCCCGGGCCGGGGGTGGTAACCCATCCTCGGCCGAATCGGGGGCAGGGGTAACCCCTTGTCTGCGGGCCGCCAGTGGTAACCCATCGGCGGCCGAATCGGGTGCAGGGGTAACCCCCCTGCGGGCCATCCGAAACGTGTAAGTGTCCTAACTTTTGGGCTCCTCAGGCTTGAATTTGGGGGAAGTGTCAAGCGGGAGCTTCGTCTTTGAGTGAGTTGTGAGGAAGTCTCAGCCGGGAGCCCCCTCCCTATGGGGCCCGCACTTCATGTTGGTAATCCGAGCGGGTCATCCAGAACTTGTAACTGTCGTCATTTTTGGGCTCCTCTGGCTCGAGTATGGAGGAAGTTGGGGCTCGTGCAGGAGCAACGGGCCACCATCGTGTCCTTCGAGTTTCACGCAGACGACGAGCGAGACGACGAGGAGTGCGCGCCGGGCCAGCTCCTTCACCCCCGCTACCTACCGCAGGGAATCTGGATGCAGGTCCACGGCTTCAAGGAGTCCCCGACCTACAAGGAGGTCGCCGAAGTGCTGCTGCAGAGCGCCGAGGGCGCTGACGACGACGGCGCGGCCGAGGCGCGGGCGAGGAGCTTGCTCATGTTCAGGCCCAGCGAGCAGGAGTTCACGTGGCAGAGCTCGGGGCCGCACGTTGTGCGCCGTTCGGGGTTCGCCCTGACGCACGCGCCCTACCTGACCTCCGCGCTGTCGCAGGGTCAAACGCTGCGCAAGGGCGTCGCCAGCGACTGCGCCAGGGATGAGGACGCTGGTCGCACGGGCATGTCGGACGAGCAGTGGTGGCTGCACCTCCACGTCATTTTCTCCCGCGCCATGTGCATGCGGAACGTGCTGATCCTGCGGCCGCCCGCGCGAGACTTCCTGGTGCGTGGGCCGCCGGCGCCCCCGCGGAAGGCGCTCGAGGAATTCGACAAGAGGGCAGTGGATTCCAGGGCTGAGGCGGAGCAGCTCGCGGCGGAGCTGGGCTTCGTGCTGCCTCCCGCCTGAGCGCGGCCGCGATTAGCTCGGTGCCTGCGGGGTTGCCCCAACGGCTTGCTCTCGCGCCCCAGCGGCTCGCGGGGTTGCCCCAACGGCCTGGCCCGAAGGGTTGCCCCGACGGCTTCGCGATCTAGCCGTCGGCAAACGCGCGCGTCATTGCCCGGGCGGCGAGGGCGCCGAGGAAAGTCGATTTGCTTGCGCCGACCAGGGGGGCGGGGAGGCGCACGCGGAGAAGATGCAGGCGGAGGATGAGGAGCAGGGAAGAGGCACGGGGGGGGGCGATGATGAGGGGATGAGGAGGTGGAGGAGGAGGAGGAATAGGAGGAGGATAAATAGAGGGAGGAGGAGAGGGCAGAGCAGAGGGCGATCTGAGAATGTCCGCCAGGGAGACGAGGAAAGGGCTAAGGGGAAACTAAGCATGTTCTCATGCGGGGTCCTGCCGTCGGAGTAATTTAAAGTTCCCCCCCCTTCTCGCCTGTTCGGCTTCCCGACGCTCGAAGACGGCCCAAGAGGCAGCAAACATCCCGCCAAGACGGCCTAAGAGGTCCCCAAGAAAGCGCCCAGACGGTCCAAGACGCCCTCAAGAAGGCCCAAGAGGCCTCCAAGACGGCTTCGGACGGCTCCAGGAACGCTCCAAGAGGATCCCCAAAGCAAGGCCAAAGACCCATATTTCGGGCTTTCCGCCCAGTGAGACCCCCAGGAGACTCCAGAAGGCCCCCAGGCATGCTCAAGAGGCTCCCAAGCGGCCCCGAGAAGTGCTTCCCGGAAGGCCCAAGAGGCTTCCAAGACGGCCCCAAGACCCCCGACGAGTGTCCCACGATGGCTGGGCTGGTGACGCCCTCACAGAGCGTCACAGTCCCAAACGGACAACACCGTAACCAACGTCATGTGCTGGGAACCAACATGATGCGCTCTATCCAGCAAA
>CAUYUJ010015153.1:343324-351281 GCA_963575745.1 Prorocentrum cordatum | reverse complement strand
AGTAGTAGTAGTAGGAATCGTAGTGGTAGTTGTTGTTGTATTCGTTGTTAGACAAGCAGTAGTAGTAATAGTAGTAGTAGTAGGAGTAGTAGTAGTCGTAGTAGTAGTCGAAGTCGTCGTCGTAGTCGTAGTCGTAGTCCTAGTAGTAGTAGTAGTAGTAGTAGTAGTAGTAGTAGTAGTAGTAGTAGGAGGAGAAATAGTGATAGTAGTAGTGGTAGTAGTAGTAGTAGTAGGGAAACTGGTAATTGAGGTAGGAATAAACATAGTAGTACATGGTAGTAGTAGTGGTCGTAGTAGAATCTGTCTGAGCCAGTAGTAGTCGTAGTACTTGGTAGTGGTATTAGTAGTAGTCGTAGTAGTAGTAGAAGTAGTAGTAGCAGTAGAAGTAGTAGCACTAGCAGTAGCAGTAGCAGTAGTAGTAGTAGTAGTAGTAGTAGTAGTAGTAGTAGTAGTCGTCGTCGTGGAAGTGAGAGTAGTAGTATTAGGAGAAGTAGTTCTAGTTGTAGTTGCAGTAGTAGTAGTAGTAGTAGTAGTCGTAGTAGTAGTAGTAGTAGTAGTAGTAGGAGTAGCCGTGGTGATACTGGTAGTAACACGAGTAACAATAGTAGTAGTAATAGTAGTCGTAGTGGACATATCAGGAGTAGTAGTAGTAGTAGTAGTAGTAGTAGTAGTAGTAGTAGCAGTAGTAGTAATAGTGGTAGTAGTAGTAGTAGTAGTAGTCGTCGTAGTATAAGTGGTAGTAGTAGTAGTAATACTGGCACTAACAATAATATCGTAAAGGTAGCCGTAGTAGCAGTAGCAGCAATAGTCGTAGGAGTAATAGGAATCGTGGTATTAGTAATCACAATAATACGAACCGTCGTAGAGTTCGTAGCAGAAATAATCGTAGTGGTAGTTTTTTTGTGGTGGTAGTAGTAACAGTGACTGTAGTAGTGGTAGTAGTAGTAACAGAGTAGTAGTAGTAGTGGTAGTAGTAGTTGTAGCAGTAGTAATAGTAGTAGCAGCAGTAGTAGTACTGGTAGTACGAGGAGTAGTAGCAGTAGTAGTAATACTAGTCGTCGTCGTCGTAGTCGTGGTAGTAGTCGTCGTAGTCGTCGCAGTAACAATAATAATAATAAGTTGGTCTCGGCTTAGCGGCTGCTTGTAGTCGCCGCCCCACCGGTGACCCGGCCCACGACCCATCCGCGACCCATCTTCGACCCACCCACGACCCACCCGCGACCCACCCCGCGACCCAACCGCGACCAACCCGCGACCCACCCTGCGACGCGCGTGCAAAATCGTCCGCGGGCCATCCACGACCGACCGCATGACCAACCCGCAACCCACCCGCGACCCACCCCGTGACCCACTCACGACCCACCCTGCGACCCACCCTGCGACCCACCCGCAATCCACCCGCTACTTTTTCCTGCGACCCACGTATGACACGCCCGCGACCCACCCGCGACCCACCAGCAATCCATCTGCGACTTCCTCCCGCGACCCGCCAGCCGACCTGCCACCAACCCACCCACACCCTCCGCGCCCGCCACCTCACTCGTATCCTGCATAGAAGTACTATTGATGTTCAAAGTCGTAGTCGCAGAAGTAGTCGTAGCCATATAGTAGCAGTAGCAGTGGTAGTAATAGTAATATTATTAATAGTAGCAGTAGTCGTAGTAGTAGTAGTAGTGGTGGTGGTGGTGGTGGTAGTAGTAGTAGTAGTAGTAGTAGTAGTAGTAGTAGTAGTAGTAGTAGTAGTCAGTAGTAGTAGTAGTAGTAGTAGTAGTCGTAGTAGTAGTAGTCGTAGTAGTCGTAGTAGTCGTAGTAGTCGTAGTAGTAGTAGTAGTAGTAGTAGTAGTAGTAGTAGTAGTAGCTGCTGGCGTAGTAGTTAGTTGCAGTGTAGTAGTAGTAGTAGTTAGTAGGTAGTTTATTGTAGTAGTAGTAGTAGTTGTAGTAGGTAGTAGTAAGAGTAGGAGTAGGAGTAGGAGAGGTAGTAGTAGAGTAGTAGTAGTAGTAGTAAAAAAAAAAAATTAGTAGTAGTTAGTAGTTAGTCGTCGCAGTAAATTTAGTAGTGTACGTAGTCAGTAGTAGTAATTAAGTAATAGTAGTAGTAGTAGTAGTGATCATAATTACTTGGTACTGCGTAGTGGTAATACGTGTTTGTATGTAGGTAATACGAGTCGTTGCAGTAGCCGCAGTTGTCGCCGTAGTAGCACAGTACTAGTAGCAGTCTTTTCGCAGTAGTAGCAGCAGCAGCAGAAGTCGTGCAGTAGTTTGAAGTAGTCAGTGTGTAGTAGCTAGTAGTAATAGTTTTGTAGTAGTGGGGGGGATCGTAGTAGTGGTAGTAGTTAGTAATATAGAAGTAGTATACGTGTGGTCGCAATAGCGGTAGCACAGTTCGTTAGTCTTAGTAGTAGTAGTGCTTCTTAGCTCACCGTTGTATTTCTCGATTGATAGTAGTAGTAGTAGTGGTAGTAGAAGAAGAAGTAGTTGTTGTAGTAGTGAGTGTAGTTAGTAGCGTAGTCGTACTAGTAACTATGGGAGCAGTAGTCGTACTAGTAACTATGGGAGCAGTAGTCGTAGTAATCGTAATAGTTACAGTAAGAACAGTCGTAGTAAGACTCGTGGCAGGACTAGTAAGAGTAGCAGTAGTCGTAGGAGTATTCGTGGTACTAGCAATCATAATAACAGTAGTGACAGTCGTAGTCGTGGTAGTAACAATAGAAATAATAGAAGTATGTGGTAGTGCCAGTAGTCGCGGCAGCACTACTAGCAGTAGTCGCAGTAGTAGTAGTAGTAGTAGTAGTAGTAGAACAAAAGTAAGTCGTAGTAGTAGTAGTAAAAGTTTGAGTATGAAAATGTAAAGCCGTAGTCGTAGTTGTGATAGTAGCAGTACCAATGCTACTACTTATGCTACTACTGCTACTACTACCACTACTACTACTACTACTACTACTACTAGTACTACTACTACTGCTACTACTACTACTACTACTACTACTACGACTGCTACTGCTACTACTACAACTACGACTACGACTACTACTACTACTGATACTACTAGTATTACTAACACTGCTGCTACCACTACTACTACTACTCATACTACGAGTATTAATACTAGTACCAGTCGCAGCAGCAGTAGGACTTGTAGAAATAGCAGCAGCAGCAGTCGCGGCAGTAGCAGTAGCAGTAGGAGTAGTAGTAGTAGGCGTCGTAGTGGCCGTAGTAATAATAGTCGCAACAACAGTCGTGGTAGCGGTAGCAGTCGTAACAATAGACGTAATAGTAGTCGCAACCGCAATCGGAAAAACTATGACTACTAGGAATAATTGTAAAAATGGTAGTAGCCGTAGTCGTAGTAGTAGTAGTAGTAGTAGTAGTGGCAAACAATCAGTAATAGTGGAAGTACTACTAGTAGCAGTAGTAGTCGTAGTCGTACAATAGTCGTGCTAACAGTCGTCGTACGAGTAGGAGTAGGAGTAGGAGTAGGAGTAGTAGTAGTAGTAGTCGTAGTAGTAGTAGTAGTAGTAGTAGCAGTAGCAGTAGTAGTAGTAGTAGTAAAATTAATAGCAACAGCTGTGAGTAAGCAAGAGTGATGATAGCAGTAGTAGTAGTCACAATAGTAGTGCCAGTAGGGGTAATATGAGAAGTAGTGGTAGTAGAGGCAGTAGTAGCTGTATCAGTCCTAGCAGGAGTAGTAGTAGTCGGGCCGTGGGCGCTGTAACAGTACTAGCAGTAAGACTTGGAGTAGTAAAACTAAAAGCAGTAGTAGTGGTAGTAGTAGTAGTAGTAGTAGTAGTAGTAGTAGTAATATCAGTAGTAGTAGTCGTCGCCGTAGTAGTAGTAGTAGTAGTAATAGTAGTAGTAGTAGTAGTAGTAGTAATAGTAGTATAGTAGTGGTGGTGGTAGTAGTCGTAGTAGTAGTAGTAGTAGTAGTAGTAGTCGTAGTAGTAGTAGTAGTAGTAGTAGAAGTATTAGTGGTAGTAGTAATAGCAGCAGCAGTAGTAGTAATAGTAGTAGTAGTAGTAGTAGTAGTCGTAACAGTGGTAGCAGTAGTGGTAGCAGTAGTCGTAGTGGTAGTAGTAGTAGTAGTAGTAGTAGTAGTAGTAGTAGTAGTAGTAGTAGTAGTAGTAATAGTAGTAGTAGTAGTAGTAGTAGTAGTAGATGGAGTAGTAATAATAGCAGCCGTCGCAGAAGTAGCGGTAGTAATAGTCCCAGTAGTGGTGGTAGTAGTAGTAGTAGTAGTAGCACAAGTAGTCGTAGTCGTCATAACAGTCGTAGTAATAGTTGTAGTCCTACCACTAGTCATGGGAATAGTGGTCGTAGAAGTAGTAACTGCAATCATACGAACAGGAAGGTTAGAAGTAGTAGCCGTAGTAGTAGTAGTAGTAGTAGTAATAGTAGTAGTCGTAGTAGTAGCCGGAATAGCAGTAGTAGTAGTCGTAGTAGTAGGCGTAGTGGTAGTAGTAGTAGTAGTAGTAGTAGTAGTAGTAGTAGTAGTAGTAGTAGTAAAAGTAATAGTCGTAGTAGTAGTAGTAGTAGTAGTAGTAGTAGTAGTAGTAGTAGTAGTGGTAACTACTACTACAGCTACGACTACTACTACGAGTATGACTGCGACTACTACTACTACTACTTCTACTACTACACTACTACCACTCTACTACACTCACGACTACTACGTACCACGACCAACACTACCCACTACCACTTCCACTACCCTACTACTACTGACTACACCACCACTACTCTACTACTACTACTACTACTGCTGCTGCTGCTGCTGCTGTCTGCTGTTGCTGCGCTACTGCTACTACTCACTACTACTACTACTACTACCACTACTACTACTACTACTACTACTACTACGACTACTACTACCACTACTACGACTACTACGACTACTACGACTACTACGACTACTACGACTACTACTACTACTACTACTACTACTACTACTACTACTACTACTACTACTACTACTACTACTACTACTACTGCTTGTAACATTCTGACAGTAAGCGCTGATGCAAAACACGTAGCGCAACGATGCCAGCAACCGCAAACACTACTCGCAAGGACGTAGTCGTCAGAGTGAAGGGGCCAAACGGTCTTACACTGTCCCTTCGTGCGTGGCTGAAATGGGATCCCGCGCCCAAAATCCCACCAGCCCTTTGGGCGTGAGTGGTTTAGCGAGCTTTCTCTGTTCTCAACCCCCCAACCCCCCTTCTTCCCCTTCGGGGAGGGGTTTACCCCTCCCCCTACCCCCTCCCCCTGGGCCTGGACAGGGAGTCCGGGGTGTTCTCAGGGGGTCTTTTTCGACTCCTGGGAGGGCCAAAAAACGACGACCCTCACGAGGATTCGGGCCCCGAGGGGGGGGGCAGTTTGGCCCCTCAACTCGTATTTGAAGCCAAAAACATTGATTTTACTACGGTTTTGGCCCCATTTTGGCCTTCTGAGGGGGCCGCGCTCATCTTCCTTCATAGCAAAATCATTTATTTTACGCAGGTTTCGGCCTCATTTTATCCTTCTCAGGGGGCAGCGCTCATTTCCGCTTCTGAGGAGGTCGCAAGAGGCCCCAAGATGGTCCCAAGAGGCCCCCAGGCGGCTCCCAAGAGGCCTCCAAGAGGCCCCCAAGAGGCCCCCAAGAGGCCCCAAGAGGTCACCAAGAGGCCCCCAAGAGGCCCCCAAGAGGCCCCAAGAAGCTCCAAGAGGGCCCCAAGAGGCTCCCAAGAGGCCCCCAAGAGGCGCCCAAGAGGCCCCAAGAGGCTCCAAGAGGCTCCCAAGAGGCCCCACGAGGAGCCCGAACGACTCACACCAGGTTGAGGGGCCCCAACGACTCACACCACGAAGAGCCCGAACGACTCACACCACAAGGAAGGGCCCGAACGACTCACAACAGGACGAGGCGCCCGAACGACTCACACCACGAGGAGCCCGAACGACTCACACCACGACGCGGGCCCCCAACGACTCACACCACGGGAAGCCCGAACGAGTTACACCAGGAGGAGGGGCCCGACCGACTCACACACAAGGAGGGGACTCATACCACGAGGAGCCCGAACGACTCACACAGAATGAGGGACCCGAAGGAGTCACGCAAGGAAAGATGAGGGGCCCCAACGACTCACACCACGAAGAGCCGGAACGACTCACATATCTGCAACGCACACAGACGCGAACGCTCGCATTATCTCTGGAGGCCCTCCCGTGGCACTGCAAACCTGACACACACACCACTGCCGGCATGCTTCACGAGAGGTGCTGCTGTGAGATGGGCTGGTGGGGATACGCGAAGCGTAAAGAATTATGCTTGGTGCTGTTGTCGTCCGACCCGAGACCGACCCCACGACCCACCCGGGACCCACCCGCGACCACTCCGCGATCCACCAGCGACCACCCCGCGACCCACCCCGCCGAACCACTCCGCGACCCACCCCACGACCCACCCACGACCCACCCGCGACCCACCCCGCCAACCCACCCGCGACCCGCCCGCGACCCACCCCGCGACCCACCCGCGACCCGTCCGCGAACGATTCCGCGACCCGCCCACGATCCATCTGCATCCGTGCGCTCATCGGCTCCCTCGCGACCTGTCTGGGCCCTCCTGATCCCCCTTCAGGATCAGCGAAGCCTGTCGTAAGAACTTCCCAGTTCAAAAAGCAGCAGCAAAATTATCCCGGCAAAGCAACCTAACATCGATGTGTAGGAGCATATCTGGAAGCATTTCCCTTAAGATTCGGATGAGAATCCAGTTGTAGAATTCTGCTGTTCTCGCAGTCGTAGTCGCATTCGCGATGACAGTCGCAGTGGCAACGGCAGTCGCAGTCACAGCCTCAGCCTCAGCCTGCCTCAGCCTCAGCCTCAGCATGCCTCAGCCTCAGCCTGCCTCAGCCTCAGCCTCAGCCTGCTTCAGCCTCAGCCTCAGTCTGCCTTCAGCCTCGGCCTCAGCCTCAGCCTGCCTCAGCCTCAGCCTGCATCAGCCTCAGCCTCAGCCTCAGCCTGCCTCAGCATCAGCCTGCCTCAGCCTCAGCCTCAGCCTCAGCCTGCCTCTGCCTCAGCCTCAGCCTGCTTCAGCCTCAGCCTCAGTCTGCCGTCGGCCTCAGCCTCAGCCTGCCTCAGCCTCAGCCTGCATCAGCCTCAGCCTCAGCCTCAGCCTGCCTCAGCATCAGCCTGCCTCAGCCTCAGCCTCAGCCTCAGCCTGCCTCAGCCTCAGCCTCAGCCTGCTTCAGCCTCAGCCTCAGTCTGCCTGCAGCCCCGGCCTCGGCCTCAGCCTGCCTCAGCCTCAGCCTGCCTCAGCCTCAGCCTCAGCCTGCCTCAGCCTCAGCCTCAGCCTGCTTCAGCCTCAGCCTCAGTCTGCCTTCAGCCTCCGCCTCAGCCTCAGCCTGCCGCAGTCTCAGCCTGCATCAGCCTCAGTCTTAGCCTCAGCCTGCCTCAGCCTCAGCCTGCATCAGCCTCAGCCTCAGCCTGCCTCAGCCTCAGCCTCAGCCTGCTTCAGCCTCAGCCTCAGTCTGCCTTCAGCATCGGCCTCAGCCTGCCTCAGCCTCAGCCTCAGCCTGCATCAGCCTCAGCCTCAGCCTCAGCCTGCCTCAGCATCAGCCTGCCTCAGCCTCAGCCTCAGCCTGCCTCAGCCTGCCTCAGCCTCAGCCTCAGCCTGCTTCAGCCTCATCCTCAGTCTGCCTTCAGCCTCGGCCTCAGCCTCAGCCTGCCTCAGCCTCAGCCTGCATCAGCCTCAGCCTCAGCCTCAGCCTGCCTCAGCATCAGCCTGCCTCAGCCTCAGCCTGCATCTGCCTCAGCCTCATCCTGCTTCAGCCTCAGCCTCAGTCTGCCTTCAGCCTCGGCCTCAGCCTCAGCCTGCCTCCGCCTCAGCCTGCATCAGCCTCAGCCTCAGCCTCAGCCTGCATCAGCATCAGCCTGCCTCAGCCTCAGCCTCAGCCTGCCTCAGCCTCAGCCTCAGCCTGCTTCA
>CAUYUJ010015153.1:295824-338324 GCA_963575745.1 Prorocentrum cordatum | reverse complement strand
AGAGTTGTGGGTTTTTCATATTTGTTTCCAATTCCTCGGCGCTGTTCGGCGCTGTTTTTTGTTTGTGCCTCGCGGGTTTTGTTAGCCGGGCCCCGCGGGGGTGCGGGATCTTCTGGACCCCGGGTGGGGGTAATGGAGGCCTCCTGGATGCCTGGAGAGCCGTCGGACAAGTCTCGGGCTGCGCGGGAGCGTGTTGGGCCGTTCTTTACGTTTTGGGGGTTCCTTGGGGTCGTCTTGGATTGTCCTTGGGCGTCTCGGGGGCCCCCCGGGAGGCCGGGAGGTGCGGCACCGGCCAGATGTAGGGGGATGTGTGGGATCTCCGAGAAGGAGACCACGATGAGGAAAAACATAGAATTCTGGGAATTCCTTATATGTGTGTATATATAGAGGTATTATATATGTATACATATGTGTATATATATATATGTATGTATAATATATCTATATGTATATATATATATATACATATGTAAATGTGCTATGTTAAAATCCTCGATCTTCGAGGGTTGGAAGATGAAAACGTGAGAAGGCGGAAACACATGGAAATCAAAGATGTTACCCTCTTTGGGCTCCCTCGGGACGGCTCTCGCAGCTCTCTTGGGCTGTTCTTGGCACCTCGCCTCTCAGGGAGCGGGGGTGTGTTGGGGGCCTCTGGGTGGTCCCGGAAGCCTCCCGGAGGTCTCTGGAAGCCTCCTGCTCCCGCTATCGAGCCCATCTTGGGTCTGTTTTGGAGTGGTATGGGGCCGTCATGGGCGTCTCTTCGGCAGTCCTGGAACCTTCTTGGCCCAACCTGGGGTCGTCCTTGGGGCGGTCTTGGGAGCCTCTTCGGCGCTCTTGGACCGTTGGAAGCTCGAAAACGCGAGAAGCCAACGACATTTAAAAACAAACCAATGCAACATCTACGATTTTGGCCTTTTTCGGGCCGCCCCGGGACGCCTCACGGACCTCTGCCACCTGGGAGCTTCGAGAGCTGTCGGAAGGCTGATTTGGGCTGTGGGAGCGTCACGGGCCATCCTTTCAAATTCTTAGGGCTCCTGGGAGGCGTCTTGGGGCCTCCTGGAGCGCTGCGGAGGCGCCCCGGAAAAGGCTGGGGGAACGGTACCGGGAGCGTTCCCGAGATGTCACAGGGAGGTGTGGGACCCGGGGCAGGGGGGGGCGGTATTTGTTTATATTCATTATATCGGAATGAGGGGGCCGAACGGTCATTCATTGTCCCTGTCTGCGTGAGTGAATAGAGAACTCGTGGTGGGAATTCTGCTTGTTGCGTTGTTATTGTCGTTCGTTGTCGTCGTCCCCCCCCCCCGACCCACCCGCGACCCGCCCCGCGACCCACTCCGCGACCCGCCCCGCGACCCACCCCGCGACCCACCCCGCGACCCAACCCCGCGACCCACTCGCGACCCAACCCGCGACCCACCGGCGACCCACCCCGCGACCCACCCGCGACCCACCCGCGACCCACCCCGCGACCCACTCCGCGACCCACCCCGACCCACCCCGCGACCCACCCGCGCGACCCACCCGCGCGACCCACCCCGCGACCCACCCGCGACCCATCCGCGTCCCACCCGCGACCCACCCGCGACCCAAACCGCGACCTACCCTCAAGGGAGGCGGACCCGGCAGTTGACGTTTACTAAACGGCCCTGGCCGTTAATTGAACAGCCCTGCCCCGCAATTCATTCCTTGCGTGCGTTTACTAAACGGCTTCGCTTGTCGGGGCGATAATTGCGGGGTGGATTTCCCGCCTTCTACATATGCGACCCACCCGCGACCCAGCAACGACCCGCCGGCGACCCGCCCGCGACGCATTTGCGACCCGCCCGCGACCCACCTGCATTGGCTCAACACAAAAATCGGCGCCTGCGGCGGGCTCGTCGCAGAAGTTGTAAAGCTTTGGCGCCTGCCGCGGGCTTCCTCAAAGTCTCGCAAACTGCCGCCGCCCCCGCCGCCCCCTCACTCTTATTTGCATCTGCGGAGTGCTACGTGTATGTATTTGTGTGTGTGTATATATATATATATATATATATATATATATATATTGGTCCCCCCCCAGCGCCCCCAAACCACCGAAATCACAACATCTTCACTGATCGTTTGCTCGTGGTCGCTCTCCTCCCCCTGCTTCCCCTCCTCCTCGAAAGCCTTCGGACACCTGCGAGGAATGATCGGCATTGCGAAAAAAAACAAGGAGAACCATTGGAAACAAACAACAAAGCCATAAAGAAAAAATACAAAAAAACAAAGAAACCAAACCAAATTATGATTTCGGGGGAGCCTTGGCCTCCCCCTCCCCAGAAGTTCTCCCGAAATCATAGCTGTTTTGGTGTCTGCTTTTTTGTTGTCTTCTCAAGCGCTTTCGCTGACTCCTCCTCCCCCCCTCTTCCTCCCCCTCTCCCATCCCCCCTCCTCCCCCTCCTCCCCCTCCTCCTCCTCCTCCTCCTCCTCCTCCTCCTGTCGCAATCACTCTTTTACTATATTTTCTGAACGGCGCTCTGTCTCAAGGCCCGCTCAAAGCCTGCATCTCTCGAAATCTCTGGGGCGCTTCCTCAGGAGAGATGGGTCTACCTCTCCCATGCTGGACTTGCGGATCCAACTCTGGAACCTCCTGGACTCGTGCGAATGTCGTTAGGGACTCCGGTGGGCCTGGGCCCGCTCAACGGCTGCGTCTCGTGACCTCTTTGGCGCTTCTGAAGCCAAAGTTTGTTCTGAACTGCTGCGCTGATTTTGTCGGATTGCGACGCGTGGCAAGGTTTCCGAATTATCTCCTGGTCGTTGCTTGGGAGCGCGAGAAATAAGACCCTTGCTGGCACGTGACCCTGTCATCGCGCATCCTGGGGCCCTCATCACCATCATAGTCATCGCCATCATCGAACCTCTCATACTCGAAGGCCAGGCGTTTTCGTCGGGCCCGGCCCAGGGACCATCTCACATCAATGCGGCTCATGTCATGATGTTGTACGATATGTGGCTCTTTTCCGCGAAGCCGGATCAAGCCTACTGCCGTGGTAGATGCCTCGCAAGTTGGGCCCAAGCAGATGTGTCGGAGGATCGCGCCGCATCGCTAATGCATCGCCGATGCGTCGGCGACGCATCTGTGATGTCGGCGTGGGGAGAATCGGGCTCCACATCGAGCCGCATCGCCGATGCATCGGCGATGCGGCGCTATCCTCCGACCCCATCTGTTCGGTCCCCATCTGGGAGTCGTAGAGCCTCGTGACGGGTGCCCTGGAGGTCGTGGTGGCCTTCGTGGGAATCCTGGGGGCGCCTTCCTGCAGATCCGACGATGCAAACAAAACATCGCGAACAATCGCGACTGGCGCCATAGAGCGAGTATATATATATATATGTATATATACATATATATACATATACATATACATATAATATACATATATACATATATATATACAGGTGTGACAGATTGTCAGCCGCCTCGATCTGCGACGATCCCTGGGCCCGAAACTGAGCGAAAACGCTCGATAGGTGGTTGGCCACTCCGACGTCGAGGTAGTCAGTGTGGTTCAGGCTGTGTTCAGCGGCGTGGTGCAGGGCGTCTTCGGGGCCGACCGAGAAGAGCGACGGAGACGTGCACGACAGGAGCAGCCATCTCCACGCCGTCGACAACAATTTTGGGGGTCAAGCGGATGTCCGTTCCTCGTTGGCAAGCTCAACAGCAGGCTCGTGGAGAGCGAGCTGGAAGCCAGACTCGTTCAGCTCGAGACCGACATGCGCGACCTGCCACGAAACCAACGACACGTCCTTTGCAGAGCCTGCTCGGGACGCCCAAACACACCGTCGATTATCCAGGAGGCCACCGCCCAGAAAAACGAAGAGGACCTGGCAGCGGAACGGGGCGAGTTGGAACTGCTCAATCGCGAGCTCTGCTCGATCGAGACGAGGCAGCGGCAGCCCCATAAGATCGCACCGTTCCTCTACTCTCGCATCGAAACCACGAAAGAGACGGAGTCGCTCGACGCGACCATCTGTATCCTGCCGGGCCAGCGTGAGGATATCTTCCAGATCCTGGCTGAGACCGAGCACTAGCACGAAACACAGGTTGGCAGTTTGCGCGGCCGACGCTGTCAAGGGCCGATTGCCCCCGAGCCCAACAAGCCCGAAGATGAGGGTATCATTGTGCTGGAGCGAGCGGATCGAGGCAGGGGCGCCTGGGGCTGGCGGCCTTCACTCAAGCATCAATAACTGCTCCTGCGCGGAGAGCCCGCCACTCACTGCCCCGATGGGAGCGCGGGGGCCTCCTGGGCTGCCCGCGACGCAGGTCCTGCTGCGGGCCTACGGCGTCGCAGAATATAGTTTTCTTCGCGCTTTCTCTCTCCGACTCAACCTGGTTTTCCGATTCGTCGTCCTCCTCCTTGTCCTTGTCCTTGCCGCCCTCAACAAGATGCCAAGTCAAGTCAAGCACGCGTTGCACCAAGTGAGCAGGGGTGAAACGTATCGGAAATAATCACCGAATGCAGCCAGAATGCCTTCAGCTTCCGGCCCAAGCCATCACCGCGCGCCCCCACGCTCTAACTCGAGCTGCAGCACCGTCTGGGTGGAAGGAAGCAGCGAGTCGCTCGCGGGAGCCGGCGACCTCGAGACAATTATTCCAAACTAGATGGCCCCGCGTCTCCCTCGGTTTGCCCCTCTTTCTCGGGCCGGCGACCCTGCGCAGCACCAGGGTGCCTGGTTCAAACACCGAGCGTCGCGCGCGGTCTTGGCCGGGTCGGCGCGCTAATTGGCCCATGAATATCATCTGCCGTCTCGCGAGGTCGTCGCTGAGCTTCGTCTGGCCAGCGATCCCAAGCACGGTGGCGTTCGACACTCTACTGATGCATACAGGAGGCACTATGCAAATCTTTCCGATGCAGCGATTCTGGAAGCCGCCCAAACGTCGACGTTCGGCCTGGTTTAGACGCGCCGCGAAGAGGGCGCGCATTAATTTGGATGCAACGCACGCGCTGAAGATGTGGAGCTTCCGATTCCTCGTCGACAAAGCTCGAGACCAAATCGTGTGTAGTATTCTGAAGTCTTGCATCGCTGCTCCGATTCTGCGGGGCAATTCCGACGCGCATCTTCCGTCGGCAGAGATCGACGCGCCCAGGTGAACGATGGAATGCTCATTGGCGAGAGGAGCGCCGGCGTTGTCCGAGATGCCGTCGTTTGCGCGCACCTTCATCAGCTCCACCTTCTTCCGATTAAATTGCAAACCGTAGTTTGCCCCGGACTTCAGCGCGCATGTCATCAGCTCCTGCGCAGCCTCTGCGCTGGCGCCGAGCAGCAGCGCGTCATCCGCGTGGACAAGATCTCGGACAAGCTCTTCTGGAACAGGTTGGCCTCGTGTTTGGCGAAGCTCTCTCTGAGCATCGTGTAGAAGCGTAGTCATAACAACTGTAAATAGGAACGGTGACAATGGGCATCCCTGGGCAATTCCGTACTCTTGCTTTCTCTCTTGTGACGTTGCGCCGAAGTCGGTGACCTCGAAAACGCTGTCCTCGTAGATAACAGCAACCATGTATACAAACCGATTATGGCATCCAAATCTTCGAAGCGACGCGGCCGGCGCCCGAGGAGACGCAGAATCGAGGGCCCTTGCCCAATCCAGCACCAAGAAGAATGTCTTCCCATCGCGAGCGGCCCATGTCTCTTCAGCACATCGGGCGATAGTTGTTGCTGTCCACGGGGCCCCCCTTCTTGTAGATCATACTCACCCTTGCCTTGTGCCATCATCTGGCCGCGCCCCGTCTCCCAAATCACGTTCCAGAAACGAGTGATCCACTCGAGCGTCGGGGTGCCTTCTCCGGAGGCCGCTCTCCAGAACTCCGGGCGTAAGTTGTCCAAGCCTCCTGCTCTGCCTTGCTTTGCTTTGCCCGCTGCTTCCCTGACATTTTCCCGCGTGATCGGGTCGAGGGCGATCGGCAGCTCGCCGCCATGCAGCTTGGCAGTTGGCATCGCCGTCGTCGGCCGCGCTGCCCGCTGCGCCCGCTCGAGATGCGCCGCCAAAACGTCAGCCCGGCTGTCGCCATCCACGACCTGGCCCGCCTCGTTCTTGAGTCTCCCCTGTAGCGGGCTAAACCCTTTCCAGAGCTTTCTGGTCTCGCCCCAGTCTCCGTTCGCCGTTAGCTCCTGCAGCCAGGCGGCGCGGTCGGCGGCGACCGCCATTTTGATATGCTTCGCTAGCTTCTTCTCTTCAGCTATGTCTCCTGTCTGTCGAGCCGCCGCGCGGCGGTCTATCAGCTGCAAGGTTGAAGGGCGCGTCCAAGGCTTCCTTGGGCATCGCGTCTGCCGGTGCAAAGCCTGCTCCGAAGCGTTGTGGAATCCGTCTACGAGCTGGCGCCAAGCTAGGTTCACGTCGTCGCGGCGAGGCGTCCCGTCGGCGAAAGCCTCGAGCGCGTTAGCAAGCTTGTCCGTGAATCGCTGCCGGGTCCTGATGTCGGCAAGCTGCGACGCGTCTGCCACGGCGCCGTCCGTATTCGCGCACGTCTTCTCCACCTTCGCGTGGACACGTGCCTGAGGCAAGAAATGTTGAGATGAGAGCGACATGTCCCGACGCGCGGTCACATTGAGCACGTTACGCAGCCAATTCTGGGCACGCAGCATAACATCTATCCGGGAGTGCGCACGCCAGCCAACTGGTTCGCAGACAGGGCGCCCCACGCTCTAGTTCGCGGCCAAGTCCTGTTGTTGAGCGGAGAAAACGTGTTGGACAGACACATTTTCAGCTGCGTGCACATCCCCGCCAATAGGTGCCGATTCGCGCCAGCGCGAACAACTTGTCAAGGGTGCTGGAACACGCGTTGGCCGATGATCCCTGCGTCGTCGTCGAATCGATCATGCAATTTGGCATTGGAGCCCCCCGGGATCAACTTCGGACCATGCGAAGATTGAGTCTGAACACCCCAAGATCATGGTAAAACCCTTGCCGATCTGGATATTCAAACCCACTGCGCGGAGCGTGAGCCGAGAAAATCACAGCCTTGCCCCCAGATGCGCGTGCTCTCAGCGAGGACATTCGATCAGAGAACTGGCAAAATCCAACCACTGACTGTCTGAAGGCGGGGTAAATCATGAATCCCGCCCTTGCCCTCTCTTCCCCTTCCGCACCGCCGGCGCCACCGGGCAGCGGGACGAGGCGCCCGGTCTCACTCGCGAACGTGTCTGGCTTTGGCCCCCAAGATTCTTGGATGCACAGAACTTTGATTCTATGTTCCAGGATGCTATCGCGAATTCGTCGTTTCGCACAGGTCGCGCACAGCGACCTCGCATAACATGCAATGGCAACGTGGCTTCGCCATTCCGTCGCCCCCGAACTGTTGGAAGCTGGGCGCGAAGTAGAACATCTCGGCAATTAGGCGAGTGCTGCTGGCAAGTGCCATCGCCCCCTGGTGAAACATCCCTGCTCGCGCCCCGCTGGCCCCACTAGCGGCCTCCTTTTCCAAAGTCTTTGCCTTTGAACTTCCCCTTCCCGGTGCCTCTGGCGGGAGTGCGTTTCAACTTCTCCGCCAGCTTCTTCGCCAAGTCTGCGCATTCCGGGAAGCCCGCGCTCGTGAGCCACTCCTCCCATCCCCGCCCATATTTGACATTGAGCCCCCCCTCGTCGGTCGTCACTCACCGCCGCGCCCTCCCCTGCCCAGACGTTGCCCGCCCCCGGGTCTGCCCAGGCGCTGTTCGAAGTGAAGCCACAATCTTTCAAAACGTGTTTGACCCCGAAGGCAAAAGAGAGGACGATGCGCTTGCGGAGCCCCTGGTCCGCCTTCGCCCACACGGAATTGCCGCCTTCCTTGAGCGGGGCCTTGCGGAACGCCTTAACGGCTTCGTCACGGTTTGCTGCGCTTGCGAACCTGGCAAACACGATGCCCCGGAACTCCCCTTTAGAGTAGATGTCGGTCGGCTGAGGCTTGTACCATTACCAGAGCTTGTTCTCAATAAAGGCCTTCGCCCTCTCGATGTTCCCGACCGTCTGGAGCCCACCGATCACTGCCGAATCGTTCTTAAACTCCTCATTCGCGTTGCTATTGAGAACTCCTGCCGTCTTCATCATCGAAATTTGTTCCTCCGAAGCTCGCAGTTGCTGCCGTACTTCCTCATCAGCCCGGGAGCTGGCGTACGAGCCCTCCCGTGTACGACTCTCGTAGGTCGCCATGCGGATCTCGAGGCTCTCCAGGCGCTTCTCTGTTGCTTGCATCCTGGAGCCGAACGCGTCGCCCAGCTCGCCCACCTTGCGCTCGAGCCCGGACATCGCGTTCCGCAGAAGATGAACCTCGTGCTTCACCAAATCGGCAATATGCTGTAAGGTCGGCGCCTGCTGGTACTGAGCCTCAGGTGCTGCTCCATGCTGCTGTTGTGGAATCTCCTTTGCTTGCTGATGCGCCTCCGGTGGCGTCGTAAGAGTTGCCATCACGTGCACCTCCGGTCGGGGAGGGGAGGAAAACAGGTCGAGATCGTCCATCATGTGGAGCGGGCTGAACAAGCGTTGGCGGACATCTCGATCGAGAACTTCCCGAACTGGGATCCCTGGCGCACGCGTGCCGGCCATCGCGAGATATGGGAAAAGGGAGCGGGAAAGGTGGCGTGGTGGAAAGAGGCCGGGTAATGCTAGAGAGCTTTCCTTGCTATGGAGCCCTTGAGCCCTTGAGCCCTTGAGCCCTTGTTTCTTGAGCCCTTGAGACAGGAAGCGAAACGATCCATACCGCCCCTCGTCCTTTCACCTTCCCGACGGCTGCCACCCTCCGTCTCTCATCTGTTCTCCGTCCTCTGCTTCATCCTCCTTCCCCTCCTCATTTGCATGTCCCCCCCTTCCTGATTCCCCCCCCCCCGCTCCCTCCCACCTACAGCCTGCCCTCTCTCTCACCCTCCTCCCTCTATCTTCCCTGCCTCCTTCCTTCCCTTTTCCTTCTCCTCCTTTTCCTCCTCCTTCTCCTCCTCCTCTTCCTTTTCCTCCTCCTACTTCGCTTCGCTGCGCACTACTTCCCATGCCATGCTCGATCCACAGATGCTCATGGACACAGGGCAGGCCTCACTCCACGCCTCCGCACCATCTTCCGAACGAGCCCCCAACGGAAGAACCGGAGGAGACTCGGCTTCCTCCGCCTCCTCCTCCTCCCTTCCCCCGCCCGTTCCCCTCCCCCGTCCGCTCCCCTCCCCCTTCTCCCCACAACCCTGGCTCAGATCGCCTCTGATGAGGCCGCGAGCCAGGGCCAGGCGGCCACCGTCGCCCTCCGACCGTCTCCTCCGCCCTCCCTCGCCCTCCCCAATGCCCCGGCGCGCTTAGCGTTAGGTCGGGCATTTCCCCCTGCAGGCGGAGCTTGAAGGAAGAACCAACAACGGTCAAACCATACTCCAACATATCTAAAAAATGATACGACTTTTTGTAAAACAAATGTTCCGCCTGTAGACGATATTTTAAAACTATAGGTCCCCAGGCGATTTGTGTAAAATACCTTTGGCTGCTCCTCCTGCGGAGGCACGTGCCCGACGGAACGCTGGCGCGCAGGGCGGCCCCGCCGTCCGGCGGCCTCGCCCCCCATGGCGCGCAAGGGCGCCCCCCGTGCACGGGCCGCGCGCGCAGGCGAACGCCGCACGGGCACTGCGAGGTCGGGCATGCCCCTCCTGCAGGGGGGGGATTTGGGAGGAGAAACCAAACAGATCCAAACCATGCGCAAAACATGGTCAAACAGATATGTAACATTGGCTCCCCGAGTGCTTTTCTGCCACTCTTGACCATTCCTCCTGTAGAGGGACAGGCCCGACCTACAGTCGGGGCGTTGACCTAAGGAACCCTAAATAAGGAACGAGGCCTCTTTTTTCCACAAGTTAAACTTCGATTTGCTATCGAAAACAACAGGAAAACCTGGGCCAAGCTGTGAAACACTTAAGGAACGCGGAGCCCCTCCCCAACGAAAAGGGTTCCTTCTCCAGGGCCCCGACTGTAAAAGGCACTGCTGCGGAAATTTGCGGCCGGAGGTGGGGAGGCGCTGGCGGCCGCGCTGCGCTCCGGCACTCGCGCCTACAGTCGGGGCGTTGACCCAAGGAACCCTGGCTGGGGAACGAGGCATCTCTTTCCCATACACTGGACTCACTTCTATAGCGCTCACTTCTATAGTGCATGTGCGTATGATGGATACATCAAAGCACAACGCACATGCCCCGCACATGCCCGGGCACGACGTGCACAGTAGGAAGTCCATCCAAGAAAGGCCGCACAGGCCTGGCACATGACTGGCACATGCCGCGCACATGACAGCGCAAAAACGGCCGCACATACACCCACCCAGGGGTATAGATGTGAGTGCGGTGTAAATTAAACTTCGACTTCCCATCGAAAACCTCAGGAAAACCTAACGCAAGCTGCGAAACAATGAAGGAGCACGGAGCCCCTCCCCATCGAATGGGGTTCCTTCTTCAGCGCCCCGACTGTAGGCGACCAGAGGTGCCGGTGGTGCTGGTGCCGATGCGGATGGCGCGACGCGAAGACTGGACATGCCAACAGATGCGCCAGTGGGATCTGCTGATGTGCCAAATCTCCCTCGTGCTGGGATTGTCTCTTCTGTGAATGGTGCTGCTGCCTGGACGCAGTCGTCTGGAATTCGACGCGGTCTCCGTCGCGAGGCTTCTGTATTCCGTCCACGTGCTGATGGAAGTGCGTGGACTGTCCCGCACGGGGGCCCTCGTGCTGCTCAGAGCGGCGTCCAACGGCGACCAGCCTCCTGAGCAGTTCCGCACACGTGAGGCTGGCGCCGCGCAGAGCCATGCCAGTCCTGGCGAGCACGGCCACGTTGGTGACTACCTACCAGACCATCCCAACCCAACCCGAAGACCCGAATTTCGGGTTGGGGGGGGTATGGGCTCCATATGTGTTTTTTCGATGCTCCCGGACCCCCCCCCACTAGAAATCGAGGGTAAATCTGAGCCTTCGGGTTGGGTTGGGGTGGTTTGGTGGGTGGTGAGTTGGTGCTGCTGGAATTGATCTTCGTCGGGGAGTCGACTGTGGCGCTGCAGCGCTAGTGGGACCGATGCTGGGGCTGGACGCGGGCCGCGGCAAGGGGCAACCTAAACCCTAAACCCTAAACCCTACGCCCTAAACCAAAAACCCTAAACCCTAATCCCTAATCCCTAAACCCTAAACCAAAAACCCTAAACCCTAATCCCTAATCCCTAAACCCTAAACCCTAAACCCGAAGCCGACTGCCAGGCGCCTGCCGACCGGCCGTGCGGCGGAGCAGGAGGCGTCTCGGCGGCGGCTGCAGAAGGCGGTCGAGAGCCGCACCCCGGAGGGCCTGCGGGCCGACTCCGAGGCCGAGGGTGCCACTCCGAATGACTACAGCTGGTTGACGTATGGCACATTCGGCTCGAGCACCGAGTCTGGCAGAGGCCCATCATTAAGGCAAGCAGTGCAGGCTTGTGGCTTTGTTTAGTCTTGGTGTGAGATGGATGGACTAATTCAAGGTCCGTTGTGCTTCGCCAGTGGGTTGTCCGTGCCACTCTCGGTGGATAGTGCGTTGTTCGACTTCCATTCTGGGGAGTAGGCCCCCCTTGCATGACACATTGTTGTCATTGACGTTTCCAGTGGGACGCTGGCTTGCCGCCACCATTCAAAAGGAATGTCTTGCGCCATTCCGCTGTGGCCTTCGAACATGTCTGGTGGATTATTCGCGCAACATGTTCTTGGACAGTACGCCTGTTCTCACATGTTTATCTTCTATCACTCATTTATCTGAGCTCGCTTTCGCCGATCCGCTCTCGGGGATGTTCTGCCCCGGGTCAATTCAGAACCGGGTCAATCAGGCCTTGCAAAATCCTTGCAAGATCCTGCTTCTACACATCGCTGTTAAGTTGCTTTGCCGGGATAATTTCCCCCTCCCACCCCTCTGGCCACCCCCAACCAACCCTCTGGCCAATCCCCTCGGGAACGCACTGAGCCGGGTCAATACAAACCCGGGTCAGTCAGGCGGATCCTGCAAGATCGGGCACCCAAGCCCGGGTCAATGCCAAAGATCCTGCAAGCTCGGGCAGGATCCTGCACCCGAGCCCGGGTCAGTGCGACCCTGGCCCTGCAGGATCCTGCAGGATCGGGCGCTCTGGCTGCCCCCCGTGTGCAGTGACCCCCCGCCTCAAGGCTCCCGACGCCCCTTCTGCCCCCGTCGCCCGGTGCCCCACGGCAAGCTGGGGACCCACGGCGGGGCGCCCCTCCAAACGCTTCGGGGGGCTGCGACCGGAAGGAGACATGCGCTCGTGGCCCAGTCGTAGCAGCCTCGTGATTCATCCGATCATCTGTTGGTCATCCGTTTGGCACGGGGACCGCCTCAATACCGTATGCAGCCAGCCCCTCCCGTCGTCGTCGTCGTCGTCGTCGTCGTCGTCGTCGTCGTCGTCGTCGTCGTCGTCGTCGTCGTCGTCGTCGTCGTCGTCGTCGTGCTGCAAATCACGGTCGTCGTGGGCGCCTGCGGCGCCCATGGCGCCCGCGGCGCCGCCCGCGGCGCCGCCCGCGGCGCCGCCCGCACCCCTTGGCAGCACGCTGACCTGCGTCGGCGGGGAGAGGCGGGGGAAACCAGCCCTGCTCCTGCTCGCGTTGGGCGTGGCTTAATGGGGGGGTCACAAATGGGGGGTCAGAAAAGGTCCCCTTTCGTGCCCCTTTCGGGCCCCTCCAGAGCCCCAGAGGGCTCGTTTAGGTACCGTTTGGGTACCTTTTCGAACCACCCTCGCCACCCCCCCATTTATGACCCCCCCATTACGCAGCGCCCAATCGCGGCCCCGCTGCTCCAGTGCTCCACGTGCTCCAGGCCCACGCAGACGACCGCCACGCCGATCTCCGCGCGAGCCCCTCCTCGCCTCCTGCTGCCCCTCCGGGAGCTCTGGCGCTCCTGCCCCACCTCTCCGTCCTCCTCCTCGGCGGCTCCAGCACTCGACCACAGAGCTGTCACCCAAGAGCACCGCCTCCCTCGGAATGGGAGCTCAGGCCGCCCTCAGAGGCCCTGCAAGAAGCGTCCAGGAGCAGGCAGAGTCCCTCCTCCTCCCCCTCCTCCTCCCCCTCCTCCTCCTCCTCCTCCTCCTCCTCCTCCTCCTCCTCCTCCTCCTCCTCCTCCTCCTCCCTCTGCTCCGCATCACCGGGCGTGTCAGTCGGCCGGGCTTTCCCTCTGACGCGGGGCTCTGACGTGTCTGCACAGAGTGTCGGGGCGGCCGTGCCGGACATCTCGCTCGAGGCTTCCTTGCAGTGTACTGCACTGAGGCTTCAGAGATGGCAGAAGTTAGCTACAAGGATGGATGGAGGAGGGAGGAGGAGGAGGAGGAGGAGGAGGAGGAGGAGGAGGAGGAAGAGGAGGAGGAGGAGGAGGAGGAGGAGGAGGAGGAGGAGGGGGAGGGGGAGGAGGAGGAGGAGGAGGAGGAGGAGGGTCGGTCGTTTCCCAAACGGCGCCCTCGCCAAACGCAGCCCTCGCGTGCTCGAATGGCAGACCCATCGCGTGCTCGTCGTTAAAAGGGGTCGCTTCCTGTAGTGAAGCGGCAGGCTTGTGGGAGTCTGTGAGGAGGGAGACTTGGGAAAGGAGGGGATGCTGCAGCATCGTTGACACATTCTGGGCTTTCTCTGGTCATTCGACTCCTCCTCCTCCTCCTCCCCTCGCATATCGCCGCCTCTCCACGCAGACGCAGGCGACGACGCAGACGACGATGGCGGTGCAAGCAAAGACAGACGACGACGAAACGACAGGTGATGGGCCCGTGCCTGTCCAACCCCTGTTCCCGTTCCCATTGGCGGCGCGCCAATGGGGGTGGGACGGGGAGGGGGGCGTTCCAAGAAGGCAGGAGGCATTTCGGAAGGGCTCCGATGTTTCCGAGACCAGGAGCAGCGAAACCCCAAGCAGATCCGGGAGAAGGGAACGATCTCGGATTGGTCAAGCGTCTTCCGCGAGGGAGGAGATCCCTGAACCTCGGGAGCTCCCCCATCCCCTCGCCATCGCTCGGACGTCCATTCCCCGTGCATTTGTCGATCTCGGGCGTGTTTCTTTGGCTCGATGATCCAGGATGCTCCTCGATGGCCCACGCCGAACAGAAATACACACGTCCGAGCGGCGCCAAGTGAACCAAGCCTCGGGAGCCCCCCCTCCCCTCCGTCTCGGCCTCGTCAGGGCTTCCTGCCCCCTGGCATGCTACGAGTGAAGGGGCCCTGGGACACACAAATAAATGCACACAAATCAAATAATTCCGTAAAGATTCCCGTATGTTCTGGGTTATTGTCTCCCCCCCCAACTCCCCATATTTTTCCATATTTTCCTTGGAATCGACGATTAATTGTGTCTGTGTGTTTTTTACCTAACAGCTTTTGCTGATAGGTTTCTAGTGGACTCAAAAGAGAGCAGCAGATGACTCTACAGGGGGGTCGGGGCGGCATCCGGGGAGCTGTGTCCGAACTCGTGTCCGAACTCGTTTTTCGCAAACAGTCACACACTTCGTGCTCTTCGACCTCCCAGAACTCCATTCCCGGGCCACATTCTGAATGCCCGGAGCCAACTGTAGGCCACTTCGTGCTCTTCGACTTCCCAGAACTCCATTCCCGGGCCACATTTTGAATGCCCGGAGCCAACTGTAGGCCACTTCGTGCTCTTCGAGTGCCCAGAACTCCATTCCCGGGCCACATTTTGAATGCCCGGAGCCAACTGTAGCCACTTCGTGCTCTTCGAAATCCCAGAACTCCATCCCGGGCCACATTTTGAATGCCCGGAGCCAACTGTAGGCCACTTCGTGCTCTTCGAGTGCCCAGAACTCCATTCCCGGGCCCACATTTTGAATGCCCGGAGCTTACTGTAGGCCACTTCGTGCTCTTCGAGTGCCCAGAACTCCATTCCCGGGCCACATTTTGAATGCCCGGAGCCAACTGTGGGCCACTTCGTGCTCTTCGAGTTCCCAGAACTCCATTCCGGGCCACATTTTGATGCTGATGCAGAGGCTGAGAATGGTGATGTGATGCTGAGGCTGAGGCTGAGGCAGGCAGGCTGAGGCTGATGAGGCTGAGGCAGGCTGAGGCTGAGGCCGAGGCTGAAGGCAGGCTGAGGCAGACGCTGAGGCAGGCTGAGGCTGAGGCAGGCTGAGGCTGAGGCTGAGGCTGAGGCAGGCTGATGCTGAGGCAGGCTGAGGCTGAGGCTGAGGCTGAAGGCAGACTGAGGCTGAGGCAGGCTGAGGCAGACGCTGAGGCAGGCTGATGCTGAGCAGGCTGAGGCTGAGGCTGAGGCTGAGGCATGCAGGCTGATGCTGAGGCAGGCTGAGGCACAGAGGCTGAGGCTGAAGGCAGACTGAGGCTGAGGCTGAAGCAGGCTGAGGCTGAGGCAGGCTGAGGCTGAGACTGAGGCAGGCTGATGCTGAGGCAGGCTGAGGCTGAGGCTGAGGCAGGCTGAGGCTGAGGCAGGCTGAGGCTGAGGCTGATGGGGTGAGGCTGAGGCTGAGGCAGGCTGAGGCAGACGCTGAGGCAGGCTGATGCTGAGGCAGGGTGAGGCTGAGGCTGAGGCTGATGCAGGCTGAGGCTGAGGCAGGCTGAGGCTGAGGACGAGGCTGAAGCCAGGCTGAGGCTGAGGCTGAAGCAGGCTGAGGCTGAGGCTGAGGCAGGCTGAGGCTGAGGCTGAAGCAGGCTGATACTGAGGCAGGCTGAGGCTGAGGCAGGCTGAGGCACAGAGGCTGAGGCTGGAGGCAGACTGAGGCTGAGGCTGAAGCAGGCTGAGGCTGAGGCTGAGGCAGGCTGAGGCTGAGGCTGAGGCAGGCTGATACTGAGGCAGGCTGAGGCTGTGACTGCGACTGCCGCTGCCACTTCGACTGTCATCGCGAATGCGACTGCGACTGCGAGAACAGCAGAACTCTACAACTGGATTCTCATCTGAATCTTAAGGGGAATGCTTCCATATATGCTTCTACACATCGCTGTTAAGTTGCTTTGCCGGGATAATTTCCCCCTCCCACCCCTCTGGCCACCCCCAACCAACCCTCTGGCCAATCCCCTCGGGAACGCACTGAGCCGGGTCAATACAAACCCGGGTCAGTCAGGCGGATCCTGCAAGATCCTGCACCCAAGCCCGGGTCAATGCCAAAGATCCTGCAAGATCGGGCAGGATCCTGCACCCGAGCCCGGGTCAGTGCGCCCCCTGGCCCTGCAGGATCCTGCAAGATCAGGCGCTCTGGCTGACCCCCGTTTGCATTAACCCCCGTCTTCTGAGCCCCGATCCTTCCAGAATGCCCCCCTTCTGGCCAACCCTGCTCATGGCAAGTCCTTCCACAGCACGCGCCAGTATGGTAGCCCAGTTGGCCCAAGAGTGGCCTCTCAGCAGGCGGGGGGTAGGCCAGCGCCTCTCCGCGCCGCCCCACCCCCCAATGGCCCATCCCGCGGGGGACCGTTTTCACCCTGGCTGACCCTGGGTAAGGGTGTGCTTAGGACCAAAGCATGCTCCAGATTTTGTAATCCGCCGGCCCCCTTGTGGGGCCACCAGGCTGCGAGGCACGGGTTCGCAGTTTCCAGTACCAGTTGTAGCTTGTAGTTTCCAGTGTTACAGTTCTACTTCTTGCTGGTTACTGTAACTAGTTGATTGACCGCGCGAGGGGGGGGGAGGCCCAAACGGTATTTTTAGCACCCCCTGGGCGCGTTGTCTGAATTGCTGGGGGGTGCTCGAAATCGACACCCCTCACGCAGATCCGCGGGGTCAGGGTCCAAAAACACACGGGATTTGCCACATTTCTGAAATTCGGTGCCACCCCTCACGCAGATCCGCGGGGTCAGGGTCCAAAAACACAAGGGATTTGCCACATTTCTGAAATTCGGTGCCACCCCTCACGCAGATCCGCGGGGTCAGGGTCCAAAAACACAGGGATTTGCCACATTTCTGAAATTCGGTGCCACCCCTCACGCAGATCCGCGGGGTCAGGGTCCAAAAACACAAGGGATTTGCCACATTTCTGAAATTCGGTGCCACCCCTCACGCAGATCCGCGGGGTCAGGGTCCAAAAACACATGGGATTTGCCACATTTCTGAAATTCGGTGCCACCCCTCACGCAGATCCGCGGGGTCAGGGTCCAAAAACACATGGGATTTGCCACATTTCTGAAATTCGGTGCCACCCCTCACGCAGATCCGCGGGGTCAGGGTCCAAAAACACAGGGGATTTGCCACATTTCTGAAATTCGGTGCCACCCCTCACGCACATCCATCGCAAGGCGTGGTAACCCAAACTGCGAGTACTCCCTCGGCCCTTTAATCCCAAGGTGTGGTAACCAAGCTCGTAAACCATACACGTCTTACCAATCGCCCTGTGTGGTAACCCCTCTTGTGATCAGTTGGTTTTGCCGATTGCGAATCGGCCTCGCATGAAGTTCCGATACTGCTGCACGACA
Source organism: Prorocentrum cordatum (assembly GCA_963575745.1). Lineage (NCBI taxonomy): Eukaryota > Dinophyceae > Prorocentrales > Prorocentraceae > Prorocentrum > Prorocentrum cordatum. Next base: position 320,962 of record CAUYUJ010015153.1, on the reverse strand, counting down.
GCGCCAAAGCCTCATGACTTAGCTCTTCCATGGCCCATTCTCCGAGAGAGGGGGCCGGCGGCAGGGGGCGAAGCCCTTACGGATAAAAGGGAGGGGTCTGGACCCTCCAAGACGAGCCATTTCAGACCCCCCCCGTGGGAGAACCCTCCAAAACATCGTCCCCAGACCCCCCCAGGCCCTCCAAGATAGCTTGGGAAAGACCCCCCCCGAACTGAGACCCCCTCCCTTTTATTACGAACTCTGGAGTACCTAAGCAGGAGCCGGATGAGACGACACAGAAAAGGGGCAACAGAAGAGAGTGCATGAGCAGCGCATGAAGTCAGCAGTAGCAGCATAATGATGAGGATCACGACAACGACAACATTGGAGGGAAACTGGGACACACAAATAAATACACACAAATAAAACGATTTCCCATATTTTCCTATATTTTCTGGGTTTTTGTCTTCCCCACCACTTCCCATATTTTCCTATATTTTCCGGGGGATCGACGATTAATTGTGTCTGTGTGTTTTTTCCCCTCCTGAAGCATCCGCGGCCGCGAACAGCCTGGAGGCCACCGCCAAAAACGCGGCAAGCACGATGACCCAAATTCGGGCGCAGGAGCAGGCGACGAGGCCAACGACACTAGGGGGAAAACAAACCTCCCTCGCTCTTGACCACCCTCGCTTCCAAGAGATACCAAACGATGCCAAATTGCAGCCTGTACTGATCAGACCGCTTGACGAGGAGGCGTGTGGTATGGCTTGGTTGTGCCTGGAAGCGAAAGCGGGATAGGTAATTCACGCTCTGAGACACTGACGACGATGGTGATGATGAGGATTGTCCGCCACGAACGCTCCTTTGGTCGGCACACGGCTGCTCGACCCCACGGAGCCTCTGTCAGAGAATGAAAGCATACCTGATCAGTCATGATGTTGATGCTGATGATGGCACTACAAATGTTGTTGATGTCGATGCTGATGTTGCCGATGATGACGATGACGCTGGAAATAATAGCGATGACGGTGCGAATAATGATGTTGCTGCTGCTGGTGATGATGATGATGGTGATGCTGTTGATGCTGCTGCTGTTGCTGCTGCTGGTTATGATGATGATGATGATGCTGATGATGAGAAAGGAAACGACGACGGACGTGGCGACGCCGATGCAGACGACGAAGATGCGGACGTCGAGCCCTCTCAAAATCGGCCCGCAAACCTCCCCTGGGGTGCGGTCTGACCTGGATCTAGGGGCGGATCTGGCCGAGGCGAAGAGGCGGCCCCAGGAGAACGACGACACGGCAGCGGGCGGCGACGACGATGGCTGGGGCGGCCGCGGCGGCGAGCCGCGAACCGCCCCGCGGACACCGCCGCAGACGGCACGGCGACGGGCGGCGACGACGACGGCCGCGGCGGCGGAGGGCGGCGGCGGCGGCCGCGGCGGCGGCCGAGGCGGCCACCGCCGCCAGCGCGGCGGCTGAGGCACCCTGGGCGGCGGCGGCCGAGGCGGCGGCGGCAGGCAACGGCGGGCGGCCGCGGGCCGCGAACAGTCCAGCGGCCACCGCCGCCAGCGCTGCCAGCGCCGCGGCGGCGGCGCAGCGCGGGCCCCACGAGGCCGACGGCCCCTGGGAGGACCGCGCGCCGCCGATGCTGCGGGCCACCGCCGCTGCCGTCGCTGTCGTTCTCGCTGCCGCCGCTGCCGCCGCCGCCGCCGCTGCCGCTGCCGCCGCTGGGCATGGCCGTCGTCGGGGCCGTCGAGCTCCCAGAGAGCTCATGTCCCAAGGAGACTGGAGCGGCCGGCCGCGCGCACAGCCTGCAGTGCACAGCGAGGGAAGGAGGAGGGACAGGGAGAGGAGCGGAGCAGGAGGAGGGGGAGCGGAAGACTTCGAGGGGGAACCGCCGCGAAAAACTACGACGGGAGCCCTATAGGCCCCCTCTTCCTGTGGCGTCTCTCGGGCCAGATCGTCCTGTGATGCTCCCGGAGCCCGCGGCTGGGCTTGAAAATGCCCGGTGCGAGCAATCGGCAACGCGTGGATCTCGGGGAATGAGGGAAGGAGGGAAGGAGGAGGAGGAGGAGGAGGAGGAGGAGGAGGAGGAGGAGGAGGAGGAGGAGGAGGAGGAGGAGGAGGGGGAGGGGGAGGGGGAGGGGGAGGAGTGCGGACGATGAGGAGCGGGGGGTCGTCCCCGGAGGCTCCGCGAGGCCCGCCTCCTCTGAAGGCCTCGGCAGAGGCCTCCGCGGAGGCCTCCTCCAGAGGCCTCCGGGATGGTGTCCGAGTGGAGGGGGTCGTCGAGCCGGACCATCCTGCGAAAAAAACCACGCACGAAACCAGAGGAGGAGGAGGAGGAGGAGGAGGAGGAGGAGGAGGGGATTGCGGGTGCATCGGCGATGCATCGAGGATGCATTCCAGAGCCACGGGAGAGGGCTGGCGACACCGCCCAGGAAAAAACTCGGGGGCTCGATGCGGGGAGGAGAGAGCGGGGGCTGGCGCCCACCTCCCCGCGCCTCTCGACGCGTCTCCTGCAGGGAGGAGGGGGCAGGAGCGACGCGAGGCATGAGGTGGAGGAGGAGGAGGGGACGAGCAGGGAGAGGAGGAACGAGGAGAAGGGGCGAAGCAGGAGGAGGAGGAGGAATGAGTGGATGTGTGTGTGTGTGTGTCCCTGCCCCTGGCTTCTGAGTGGGTCGGCCGCGCGCGTCTCCCGCTTTCCGCTCTTCGACCTTCTACGCCTCGACGCTGCGCGCGAGTCCGCGACGCCGAGAAGTGTGTGTGTGTGTGTGTTGTACCTCGTTCTCCTGGTGGACGTTTTCATATTCGGCGTTTCGACATTGGGCGGAAGGGGGAGGGAGGGGGTGGTCTGGCTCCAGACCTCTGCTTAATGCAACTGTTTGCAACAGTGCGTCCTATGGGGGTGACTCCACCTGCTTGGAACAGGCGCCCAAAGCAGCCAAGATCTACTCCATTGGGAGGGGGAGGGCGGGAAGGGGTACGAGGGCCCGCGCCGATCGGCAAAACCATTTATAAAAAAACATCACCTGTTCCCTCCACGCTGCTTGAGATCGCTCCCTCCGCCGTCCAATCCCGGTTGACTCATGCCACCCCCATCGCACCGCAGCTTCGTCTACCCACCATGCCCTCTGCCGCCAACGCCCACAACGTATGGCTGATAGCGGCTGCGAGGTCCAAGCCAATCTTGGACTCGGGCGCTTCTAGTTTCCGCGCGCGCTTCCTGCTTTTAGACCTTTTCAGCCCTGTCGCTGCGCGCAGGGCCGCGAGGCCGAAAAGTTTGTGTGTTTGTGTATGCGATGACGAGGCATTGCGCGAGGCGTTCTCCGTTGAACGAGGAGGGGAAGAAGGAGGGTGGAGGACGAGGCGGGGGGAGGATGAGTATGGGAAGAGGAGCAGGAAGAGGAAGAACGAGGAGAGGAGGAGGAGGGATGAGAGGTCGACGAGGAGGACGAGGCGCAAACAGAACGACGATCACGCAGCCCAGACATACGGCGATTCAGTCCCAACAGCCCTCTGGGCGTAGGTGGCTCCACGATGTTTGTCTTGCCCCCCCCTCCCTCCCCTGCTCGGGGGAGGGGAATCCATCTCGCCTACACCCTACCCTGGGCTCGGGAGGGGGGGGAGGGGGGGGAGCTCGCGTCCAAGACAGCCCAAGTAGGCTCCGAGAGGGCCCTCGGCAGCCCAAGACGGCCGCCGAGATGGCTAACAAATAACAGAAGATGGCTCAAGATAGCCGCCGACATACCCCGTGGAGGCCCCAAGGCAGCCTCAAGACGGTTCTAAGTGCCCTTCGAGCCTTCCCAGGCCCCCTCCAAGAGGCCTAACTCCTTCAACAGTCTTGGACAAATCGATGTTGTTGTGCTTGCTTGCTTGTTTGCTTCCGATAGGCCTCTGAGGCTTCAAAATGGCCCCGAGATGGCCCAAGGGAGCCCCAAGAGGGGCCCAAGAGGCTCAAAGACAACCCCAAGAGGGCCCCAGAGACGCCCCAGAGCGCCGCAAGAGGGCCCCAAGTCGCCATTTGTTGACACTCCGAGGGGGGGGCTAAATTAAGTACCCCCTCTTTTTAAGCCACGGGGGCCCAGACTGCACCACGAGACCTCCCAGACCCACCCAAAGGGCCCCAAGAGAGCCCCAAGAAGGCCACACGAACGGATTGCTCCATTTTGGTCTGCATCAGTCTGATAACATATTATCAATTGTTCTGAATTGCGTCAGCCCTCGCTTGTCTGTGGATGTGGCCGCAGAATCTCCAGCATATGGCAGGTGCGTCGACGGGAGCAGATCAGGGGTGGGCGCAACGGCTGCAGGGCCTGGTGACCCCCGCCCGTGCACGTGGCGCCGAGCCCGAATCCGACCCTAAGAGAGCTCGTGCCGAAGGCGAGCCCATGGTCGAGAACGGCGAGGCTCCGAAGGTGGGAGGACGAGCCGAAGGAGGACAGCAAACGCCACCACATGATGAGACGGATCGACAATTCTTGGAGAGGATGTTCGGCACCTTGCGGGCCGACATGCAAGCTCAGAACGAAAAGTTCAACAATGAAGTTGTCAACTTAAAGAACACGGTCAACCAGCACAGCGACAGACATGACAAGGCGGAGAGCCGCCTGTCCACGCTCGAGATCGACCTCTCCACCCTGAGACTCGAGCAGGACGAGATCAAGAAGATCGCCATCGCAGCCCGGGAGGCTCACACGTCAGGCGCAGCCGCGGGGATGCCCCAGGTCGTGGGAGGGCCGCCCCCGGGACGGGCACCTCCCCCGTGGGCGCGGCTGCCTGAACCGATGCGAACGACTCATGTGATCACGAACTTGAGGTTGGAACAGAAAGAGTACTGATTTGGAGGGGGATGTTCGTTCTTGGCTTCAATCAGTTAATTGCAATCAAGCAGATCTGGTAGGATTGAAAGCACCATATTTGTATGGATCCCTGGTCGAAGTCACCTTCTCCACAGCAGAATGCGCGAATGAGATCGCAGAGAAAGTGAAATCCCTGGGGAAGCAGTTTCCGGGCGTACGCAAGCCTTGCTGGATGGGCCCAATCACCACGACCTAGGAGAGGGCTCCCAACAGACGATGGGCTGCCATCAAAACGAAGCTCATCGAGAAGTACGGGGGCACTTCGAAGTTCCCGGAATTGTGTGAGAGATCCAGAAAGGTGTATATCTCGTCACAGCCCGTGGGCAAGCTCACTGCGAACACGTGGACATGGTTGGAGACGTGCGGCGAATTTAGGCAGGAGTTGGCAGGAATCATTGCCAACACCGAGCTGTGAGAGCGCCAAGAAGCGGAAACGATACTAGCAGCAATCAATGTCCAGGGCGCCACGCCTACAGACACTGATATTGCTTTGGTCTTAGCGGGCTTGGATCTTAAAAGTTGGTCAATAATATGCCCTCTCGAGTCTGACTTTGCTCACTACAGTAAGACAGGGGATAACGAAGTGGTGGATTGTGGTGAATATTACAGAGTACGACATTATGGAGGCGAGGGGACCAGAGCTATGCAAGTTCTTGTCAACCGAATTCAAGAGCACATTTGAAGGACATTCGATTCGCGAGGCGATCTCTGAGAGTAGACTTGCGGAAAAAGTGTCTTGAAACTAGACAGGTGAGTATTCAGTCGTGTATTTTCAGTCATCTTTCACCAAGTGTGGAGGGCTACGACGACAGCCTCTGGGAGGTTGCAGCTCTAGCCCGCACGCGCCCGTGTGGAGCATCGCTGATGTGGGTTGGCGATTGTAATTTTTGCCCAGACAAGCCGATACAATGGGACATGTTTCTTTCAGCTTTGGATGGGTTAGGTCTCGAGATAGTAAAACACATTCCTCTATCCTCACCCCGGCCTCCAATGCACCCGCAGGCCGGCAGGAGATCAGGCAGGAGGGAGTACTACGATCGACTACGTGACGGTGGAGAAGGGAATCAGGGCCGCATGTTGGGTCCAATGGAAAGGTGCGCCAGGTGACCATGCGATGGTGGTTACAGATGCCCTCAAACTCACGGCCTGGAAATCCAAGAAACAATACAAAGCTCCAAAATGGCTTCCCGAGGACGCCCATGTTGTTGCAAGGGTGGCGGAAGATGTGTTTCCAAGTGTATCCGAGCTCGTTCGTCTTGACGCCCTCCAACAGCCAACGTCGTGCAAGGTTGTTCATCATGATTGCTACGAGTCGGTTTGGGATTATGAGGGATGGGAGAACATGTTGGGGGAGGTAGTGGAACGAACGCAGAGGAAGGGATCGTCTCAGTCACGTCGTTGTATGTTTTCGGAATCTCTGTGGATCAAGAGCTTGAGGTCTAGATGTCGTACTTGTCTTTGTCCAGTGCAGCGCATCAGAATCCATCTGGATATTTTGAGGGCCTCAGAAATCGAGAAAAAACAGAAATCTGACAGGGACATGGCGATGAAATGGAAAGCGGGCCGCGCAGTCTGGAAACACAAAATGATCAACAACAATCGTTTGACGGGCTACGTTGAAAACGGCCAACAGGCTTTCGATCCAAGCGTATGTTTGAACATGACACTCGGAGAATTTAGGACAAGATGGAATGTCACGCCGAGCGAGGCGCGAGAAGATCGTGCTGACCTAGATAAAATCGCAGAAACTAGTTTTGTATCGGTGTCAGAGGAAGAGATCGCCGGAGCTATCGATTGCATCAAGGAGCCCACGAAGAGGGACTCTTGGGGAGGTGCCCCGCAGGTGATCAAAGTTGCGGGCTGGACAGCCAGAATCAGACCGACGATTGAGGCAGCCCTCTCCTATGATTCTTTTTGGTCATGCGTATCCCTCCCAAACCATATCTTAAGCAAGACTAACGGAATGGGGACCCCAAAGGAGACGAGAGCTGTTGTGCCGCAGAGCTCGATTTGCCAAATTTGCCATGCCACGATCGCTGCAAAAATAAATCCTCTAATGCAGAAGTGGTCATCTGAACACAAGCTTCGGGATGTTTGCTTGGGAGCGGGGAAGGGAGGGCAAGTGCAAGACATATATATATATATATATGGCAGCAGTGCGAGTTTGGGAAATTGGTAGAGACGATAGGAACCAGGCAGCAGTAGCAGTGTCAGACATCAGGGGGCATCATGATCATGTTCGATATGCCCCGACGGCTCGGGGGCTCATCGCGCGGGGTGTCCGAAGAGAAATTGCGAGGGCAGCGTTGAGACTCCACTATGGGCCAAAGGTGGAGATCTCGGCTTTTGATTTGACAGCGGAGCCCCAATCGAGAACGCGAGGACTACTGACCGGAGCGTCCACAGCAAGGATGCTCGCAAAAATCTCTGTCGAAGACACGATTGCCTGGTGTCATGAATTGTGGTGGCATAAAGAATTAGGTTTCCTATTAGCTGGAATGAGATTGTTTGTAATGACTTGGTCCGACAATATCGTAACATTTGGAAAAAACGAGGAGGCGGCAGTGCGATTGATGCATCACATCGAAGGCGCCCTGTGGGCCATCCACGAACTTTCAATCAAAAGAGGGAGCCGGGAGCTGATCACGGCAGCTTGCCGGGATTATCAGCCAGCCAATTGAGCTGATGAATGGAAAAATGTATGGGATCACAAGTCTTGCATTCGATTGCTAGGGCCATATCTCCATGCCTCGGGAAGCCCATGGGAGGACATTCGACAAGCCTTCGCAAACATCTGGAAAGCTTTCTTTGAAAATGCAAATTTTCTTTGTAATGCAAAAATCCCAGTTGAAGCCCGGCAGAGAAAGCTCAATGCAATGGCTCACGGCATCATTCGGTCGAGAGGCGCCTCATGGATCCTGAACCAAAAAGTGTGCAAGCATATTGATCGCGAGCACCGAAAGCTCATGGCAACAATGTTGAAGCTCAAATTCGTTGGAGATTTTTCAGGCGAGCGAATCCGGAGGAAAAGAAACAGGGAGATATCAGAGACCATTGATCGACCATGGTCTCACATTTTTCTTATGTCGGCGATTTCTTGGTTGAGCCACATCCAGAGGACACGAGGACTCGATTGCTGCACATGCTTGGAGAGAGCGAAACTCAGAATGGCTACAGACAATGAGAGCAGTTGCACCGAACAAGGGCGCAAAATGGAGAAGGGTCGGTCTCAGGGCAACCGCTGGGCGGCCATGGAGATGGGACGAGGGCGGCTGGTCTTGGAAAGTGAATCCCAAGGGAACCCGAGACAAAGCAGAGATCAGCGACCTTGCCCAAACATTGTACCGGCATTTCAGAGGTGAAGATCTGTGATTCATGCTTGTTTAGATCTTGTCATCTTGCGATGAGGTTGTCGGGGGACCCGCTTCCAACAGCGAGGAGAAACAAAAAAAAGGCCACAAGAGGGCCCCACTAGAACTAAAAATGCCTCCAATAATGGGCCCCCGAGGGCGGGGGGTCTACATTTAGAGCCCCCTTTTCTTGAGCCATCGGGCCAAAGACGCGCCGCGTCTGAGGCAACAGGCGACGACGACGACGACGACGGCGACGGCAAGGACGACGACGACGAGGGCGACGGCGACGACTCAGCGCCCACGGGGTCCTTCTCCGCAGGAGCAGGATAAGGAGGGAGGATGAGGAGGATGAGGAGGATGAGGAGGAGGAGGAGGAGGAGGAGGATGAGGAGGAGGAGGAGGAGAAAGAGAGAGGAGGCGGACGAGGAGCGATGACGGGGCGAGGAGGACGGAGCGGTGGTTCGAGGCGGCTGGCGGGTAGGCGGGGTCGTTCTCTCCCTCCTCCTCCTCCTCTTCCTCCTCGTCCTCGCGCATGTGAGTGTGTGTGCATGCGTGGACACGGCGATCGACCGATCTCGCGGGCCGTTGGCAGCAGCAGGAGGAAGAGGCCAGAGGCGAAGGAGGAGGAGGAGGAGGAAGAGGAGGAGGAGGAGGAGGAAGAGGAGGAAGAGGAGGAGGAGGAGGAGGAGGAGGAGGAGGAGGAGGAGGAGGAGGACCGGGAGCAGGGAAGAAGGCCGAGGACGACCGCGACGACGGCGCAGTGCCCCAGGGGGTCCTTCTGCGGGCCAGCCCCGCTGCGGCCCCTGCCCGCGCCCGCGCCGCTCCGGCGCGCGGCCATGGCGGTGGCCAAGGCTGCCCCAGGGCACGGGGCCGAGGGCAGGCGCCCGCCCCTCCAGGAGGGGGGAGGGCAGGCGGGCCGGGCGAAACGAGGGGGATAGCAAAGGGGGGGGGGGGGGAGAATCAGCTCGCGTAGCGGATTTTCCCGGCGCCTCCCGGCGCCAGAGGCGGCCATGTCTCGAGGAATGGGCCCCTCGGTGGGGCTGAAACCAGCTGCATGCAGCAGATTTCGTAACCCCCCCTTCCCCTATCCCCCACCATTGGTCTGGCCCGAGACAGGGAACTCCGACGCTCCAAAACCCCGACGAACATCGGAGCAACGTCTTTTGGGCCGTCGTCGGCCTCCGTGGGGCCCTCAACGGGCCCCCAACCGTCAACAGAAACGGCTCGGGACGAAGAGCCAGCCCAAGGGAAGTGGTCCAGATCTCCGGGGGCCCACGCACTGACAAACACTGGAACGCCGGATGGCTGGGAGGGGGGACTCGGATACGGATTCGGAACGACGATTGCGAAGCAACATCTGGCCGACTGCTTCGGGTAGAGCCCTCTACCGGATCGCTTGAGGGACTCTCTCGGCGTCTTGGTGATACGCAGGGGATCACACGGGGATGCTGGGTCTCGGAGCTGCTCGGCCCCGAAACATCCACAAGCCCTGCAGATCAGATCTTAGACATGAGATGATTGCCGTCCAACCACTCCCGCGGGAGGCTGGCGGCCAGCAAGAAGAATCCAACTCTGCCTCGCTCCACATTGTCAAAGAGCGACGGCAGGCGACCGCGCACTTGCACGACGGAGGCCCCGCCTCTACCCCCCGCTCCCGCTGCTGCTGCTGCTGCTGCTGCTGCTGCTGCTGCTGCTGCTGCTGCTGCCTTCCATTGCGCTCCACTGCTGGCGGGGCTGCGCTCTAGAGGCGCTCTACGGGCTCAGGGGGGCTACCTGCACGGTCTCCACTGGGGCCGTAGGCGACCCGAAGAGGAGAAGGAGGAGGAGGGGGACCAGGTGGAGGAGGGGGGAGGGGGAGGGGGAGGGGGAGGAGGAGATGGAGGAGGAGAGGAGAGGAGAGGATGGGGGAGGGTAAGGAGGAGGGAGGAGAGGAGGAAGAGAGGTGGGGGAGGCGGAGGAGGAGGAGGAGGGGGAGGAGAGGAGGAGGAGTAGAGAGGAGTAGGGAGGAGGAGGAGGAGGAGGAGGAGGAGGAGGAGGAGGAGGAGGAGGAGGGAGGAGGAGGAGGAGGAGGAGGAGAGGAAGAGGAGGAGGAGGAGGATAAGAAGAGGATTGAGGAGGAGGAGGAGGAGGAGGAGGAGGAGGGAGAGGAAGGAGGATAAGAAAGAGGAGGAGGAGGAGGAGGAGGTGGAGGAGGAGGAGGAGGACGGGTCGCCTAAGCCATTCGGAGAAACCTGCAGGGCTACCCCTGCGGGAGGCTACTGAAGGCTGGGGGATCAGGCCGGGAGAGGGAGGCGGCGGAGCGGGGGCGGGGCACGGGTGGGGGCGCCTGCCCCTCAAGGCGCTCCCCTGTCGCGCCCCTGCTGCGGCACCGATGCCCTGCACAGCGAGGTGTCATCGACCTCCTCCTCCTCCTCCGCCTCCTCCTCCTCTTTTACTCCTCGTCCCTCCTCCCTCCTCCTCCTCCTCCCTCCTCCTCCCCTCCTCCTCCTCCTCTCCCTCCTCCTCCCTCCTCCTCCTCCTCCTCCTCCTCCGCCTCCTCCTCTTTTACTCCTCGTCTTTCTCCACCTCATTGCAATAACTCCTCCTCGTCCTCCTCCCTCATCCCGTTTCCACCCTCCCCTCCTCCGCCCTCTCACCCGGCCCTCCCCGCCCCGCCCCTCCTCGGGAGCGAGGGGCCGAGGTGGAAGGAGGAAGGGGCGGAAGACGAGAAGGAGGGGGAAGGGGAAGGGACGGGACGGCATTATATGGCAACTCCTGGGGGCCTCCCCTGCCATCTTGCCAGCACTTGCGTATCGAAGCTAACCGACGCCACGTCGACGCTAAGAGGCACTACATCTGCGCTCTCTCTCTCTCTCAATCTCTCTCTTCGACTGCCCATCGCTGACACACGCTGATGCACTCTGCAGACGGAACTCCGACTTCCATGAGTTGCTACCGAAACAAGTGGAGCAGGTGGAGGAGAAGAGTCAGCATGGGGGGAATGGGTGCGGTGGGAAGAGGGCCTGGACCATGGACCCTGGGGCCTTCCCCGAGGACCAGCTCTTCATCCCGAGCCGTTTCCTGACTGTCCCACGGCCCGTGGAGGGCCCCCGGAAGCCCAAAACGGCAAAACACCTCAGGACCCGATTCCCTCGGGAACCGTGTCCCTCGTCTCGCCACCGCTCGCACGCCCCTTCCCCGTGCTTCTTCCAGTTTCGGGAGCGGCCAAGAGGGGGGTGTCCAAGAGGGGGGGGTGCAAATCATGACCTGCGGCATGTGCGCGGCCCAGCGGGGGGGCCAGGGACGTAATAAAAGAAGAATAGGCACCACGAAATCTGGGGAGATATCATGGCCCACGCCATGATATCCACCCCCCCTAGTCATCACCCCCCTCTTTTCCGCCCCCGACAATTTCGTGCGCTTATTTTTCGCACGATGATCCCAAATGCTCCTCGATGACCCTCGCCGGAAAAGAGCACGCGTCCGAGCGATGCCGAGCCCATGTTGGCGGCGCGCAGAGGGGGGTCGGGGGAGGGCGGAAGGCTTCTTAGAAGGAGGCTGCTTCTTAGAAGGCGCCGGCCTTACATTCGTAGACAAGGCCCGCGCCTTCTGAGAAGCAGGGGTGCTTCTAAGAAGCCTTCCCCCCCCCTGTAAGAACGGTTTTTTGAAGGCAGATCTGCCTTCAAAGAATGGTCTACTCTGTAAGAACGGTTTTTTGAAGGCAGATCTGCCTTCAAAAAAACCGTTCTTACAGAGTAGACCAGTCTACCCCCCTCTGCGCGCCGCCAGCCATGGTCTGCCAGGCGCCCCGCGGTCTTGCCGGCAGGCCCGCCGCGGACATCCCCACCCCCGGCGGCGACGGCCGGCTCTCCTCTGCAGGCCCGTGTCCTCGAAGCCGTCGTCGGGCTCCTCTTCGCCGCCGCCGCCGCCGCCGCCGCCGCCGCCGCCGCCGCCGCCGCCGCCGCCGCCGCCGCCGCCGCCGTCGTCGTCGTCGTCGTCGTCGTCGTCGTCGTCGTCGTCGTCGTCGTCGTCGTCGTCGTCGTCGTCGTCGTCGTCGTCGTCGTCGCGGCCGCCCCTGGAGATCCGAAGCCTCGGAAAAGAGGCGAAGCGGCCAACAATGTGGGGCCGTGGTCGGCCTCTATGGGGGCCTCGGCTCGGTGGCGAGCCGGAGGGGGAAGGGAGAAGGGGCGCGCCTTCTCAGAATTATTGGAAGTCCGGGGATGGACAGACTCCCCTTTAGTAAAACGTGGTTTAGTGAAAACGACCTGAAGCCCAAACTTGGCGGTCGCAAGCCTGGAAAATAACGGCCACGGCGCCCTCTCGAAAACCGAAAACGGACAATTCACTAATCGACGTGTCACTCTTGGGGGTTCTGTCCACCCCCGAAATTATTGGAAGTCCCAGGACCTTCTCAGAAATGATCTAAACCTTCCCCAACAAAAAACTCTCAGAGAACTCTCGGAAGGCCGGAGGGGCTTCTGAAAAAGACCCGCCGCCTTCCGAGAAGGCCTTCCCCTTCTCACTTCGCACCCACGCTCGCCGCCGATCAACGGGGCCCGGGGCCGCCGAAAAAACTACTCAGGACGAACAGCAGGGATGGGGTCCAGACCTCCAGGTGTCCACGCGTCGCACAATTGGTGAACGTGATCTTGCTCGGCGTTTCGGCATTGGGCGGAAGGGGGGGAGGTCTGGCTCCACACATCTGCTTAAGGCGACTGTTTGCGGCCGTGCGTCCAATGGGGAGACTCCACCTGCTATAAAAATGGTGCCCAACACACGAGATGAACTCCATGGGGGGGAGGGGGTGCGAGAGCCCGCGCCGATCGGCAAAACAATGACTAGGAAAACGATCCCTTGGAGCGCTAGATGTCTGGGGCCGCCTTCGTCGTCCGTCGTCGTCCATCGTCCGTCCATCTTCCATCGTCGTGCGCCGTCGTCCGTCGTGCGTCGCCGACTTCCTCTTTACAACCGTCCTCGTTCCTTGTCGTCCTCCTCATCGATATCTTCCCCTCAATTCATAATCTCCCCTCCTCTTCATTCCCTAACGCCCCCTCCCAGAACCGCCGAGAACCCCCGTGAAGCCCCGGCAACTTCCCAGGACATCCGAACCTTTTCCCCCCTCTTCTCCAATCCCAACCCTCCCCCTCATCGTGGGCGGAGGCAAGGATGAATAAGGAGTAGGAGGAGGATGAGGAGAAGAAGGAGGAGGAGGAGGAAGAGGGGAAGGGAAAGCAGGGAGGGGGGTGAGGTTGGCAAACCAGCAGAGGCGCTCCTCCTCCTCCTCCTCCTCCTCCTCCTCCTCCTCCTCCTCCTCCTCCTCCTCCTCCTCCTCCTCCTCCTCCTCCTCCGCAAATATCCGCACCTGCGTGGGCGAGGCGGGCTATCGGGCCCCTGTCGGTCACTCAATGGGCGACCGGGGCCGATGCGCCCCCCCCCCGCCCAAGGGGACCACATGCGAACGCTACCATCTCGGGGGGAGGAGGAAGGCACGAGACGGGGCGGGGGATGGGAGGAGCTGAGGAGGAGGAGGATGAGAAGGATGAGGAGGAGGAGACGGTGAGGAGGAGCCCCCACGATTTCTGAGGGAGGGTGAGGTTCACTTCGCTCGGGAGCTCCTGGACAGAGTGAACCCCACCCTCCCCCTCAGAAATCGTGGGGGGGCAGGGGTCGGGTTCGCACGACGACCCCTACCCCCCGGGAGCCTATCCCCACTGACGTTGCCCCAGAAGGGTGAGGTGGACAAGACGGCCTCCTAGATGGGGTCGGAGTAGATGGGGTCGGAAGATCGCGACACATCGGCGATACATCGGCGATGCATCAGCGATGCATCGGCGATGCACCGGGGATGCATCGGCGACGTCGGCGATGCATCTGCGACGTCCGCGTGAAGAAAATCGGGCTCCGCATCGAGTCGCATCGGCGATGCATCGGCGATGCGGCGCGATCCTCCGATCACATCTACTCGGACCCCATCTAGGAGGCCTAGTAAAAAACAAATCAGTCGCGAAACATCACGACCAGAGCCCTGGACCCGATCTGTCTGCTCCCTTTTTCGAGCCGCATCGATCTGACCGCCCTCGGGTCCGAAACCGTGCCAACACACCCGGTGTGCAAAGCATGCAATGATGCAACGGATCCCCTGCGAGTTCAACTCGCCGACTTGATCCCTCTCCTCCTTGCCCCCCGGCCTACGGGGCGAAAAATACTAGCGCTTTGTCGGAACCAACTTCTCTCGTGTCTGGCGCCGGCTCCCCGAAGCGGAGCAGCGCAGTCAGGCACTACCCTCCTGTCCCCTCCCTCCCGTGCTCCTGCGCGCGCGTGCTGGCCGGACGGAGGGCCGTGGCCACTTGCACCCAGGACCGGCGGGGGAGGCGACGTGGTCGCCGAAAGCCCACCCGAGCGCCTGAAAGAACGAGCTTATCCCCATCACAGCCTCGAACCTATTCGTTGTTTTGTCGGCCCAACGTCCCAGACATCCAGCGCTCCATGCTGGCGATGCGTGGCCTGACCGAGGCCAGGACTGGTGCTCGTCCCGAGCCGCTCTCTGACGGCCCCCAGGCCTCGTCGAGAGGCCCGGGAAGCCGAACAGAGCCCAAAACATGCCGCTACAGTGTTTCCGCCGGATCTGAGCTGGGTCCCCCCGACGACGACGACGACGACTATGACGACGACGATGATGACACGGACGACGACGACGACACGGACGACGGACGACGGACGAGGGACGACAGCGACGGACGACGAGCGACGGACGACGCATGACAGCGGCGGCGGCGGCGACGACGGTGACGACGACAACGGCGCAGCGCCCGGGCCTTGAGATCATCATGTGCTGCAACTGTGTGTGCCCCGCACCCTTCGGGTCGGGCGAAAGGGGGGGATAGCAAAGGGGGGGGTTGAGAATCAGCTCGCGTAGCTGATTTTCCCGGCGCCTCCCGGCGCCGGGAGCGGCCATGTATCGAGGAATGGGCCCCTCGGTGAGGCCGAAACCAGCTGCATGTAGCAAATTTCGTACCCCCCCTTTCCCTATCCCCCCCTTTCGCCCGGCCCGACCCGCACCCTGTCCAGGCGCCCGGGAGAGCGGTCATCGGGCGGTCACGGCTGCGGGCAGCGGCGAGGGCGAGTGCGGGGGCGGCGAGGGTGCTCCGCCGCGGCGGCTTGCTGCCCCCCCCCCCCCAGGGGGCCAAGCACCACAGGCCGCCACAGCACACCTCATTCCGGCAACTCCTCCGGCCCATCCGTCGTCTTGAATCTACTTGCCCATGAAGCCTTCACCTTCTGCCCTACACCTCCTCCTCCTCCTCCCCCTCATCTCCCTCCCCCTCACCTCCTCTTCTTCCTCCTCCTCCTCCTCCTCCTCTCCTCCTCCTCCTTTCCTCACTCCCTCCCCCTTCCGCCCGCCCCCTTCCTTTTCCTTCTCCTCCATCTCCCTCCTCCCTCCTCCTCTCTCCCTCCTCCCTCCCTCCCTCCTCCCTCCCTCCCTCCCCCTCCTTCCCTCCTCCCCCCCGTCCCTCCCCCTCCCTCCCCCCTCGCTCCCTCCTCGCTCCCTCCTCCTCCCTCCCTCCCTCCTCGCTCCCTCCTCCTCCCCCTCCCTCCTTCCCTCCCTCCCCCTGGCTCCCTCCTTCCCTCCCTCCTGGGGGGGTCCTTGCCCGCGGCAATCCGGGCGGCCGCGCTGTCGGGCTTGGTCTCGGGCGCGTCGAGCTCGAAGCGCCCGGCGGCCTCGCGGCGGCCCCCGGGCCCGAGGCCCCTCGAGCGGGCGTGGCGAGGCAGGGAGGGGGGGGAGGGGAGGGGAGAGGAGCAGGGGAGGGGGAGGAGGAGGAGGAGGAGGAGGAGGAGGGGGAGGAGGGGAGAGGAGCAGGGGAGGGGGAGGAGGAGGAGGAGAGGAGGAGACGGAGGGGGGGAGGAGAGTAGGAGGCGGACGAGGAGGAGGAGGAGGAGGAGGAGGAGGAGGAGGAGGAGGAGGAGGAGGAGGAGGAGCAGGAGGACACATGGCTGGGCGAGGAGAGCGCAATGAGGAGGACACATGGGGGCTGAAGGAAGAGGGGAGGGAAAGGGAAGATGACGAGAAGGAGAAGAGGAACAGGATGTGCACGAGGAAGATCCGCCAGCCCCCTTGTGGGGCAACCAGGCTGCACGGGTTAGGCTTGCTGCTCCCTGAGCCAGTTCCAGTTTTCAGTCCACAATGTTAGTCCTGCTTTCTGCTTCCGACTGCGAATTGCTGAAGTCCGCGCGACGGGGGGGAGGAGCCGAAGAAGGGCATGGATGACCACCACCTAGGCGGGTTATCGGAATCTCTGGGGGGTCCTGGGACACGTAAACATACATGAGAGTCGCGCCCCTGAAACCACACTCCCTGATACATGACACCACATTTTCGCCTCCGATGCCAGAATCCATCAATTACACAAGATTCGCGTCCCCGAGGCCATCCCATCAGCCCTTGCAAATTACTCCGTTTCCCGCTCCAGAGACCATACTTCCTTGTAGAGCAAGCCAAGACTTGCGCCTCCGAAGCAGTACTCTCTCGCAGACTACGCAATGTCTGCGTCCCCGAAGCCACGATCCCTACTGAATTACACGCTGGTCGCGTCTCCAAAATCATAAACCCTTGTGAAGTACGCAATCTTCGCTCTTGCGAGGTGATCATCCTGTATACAAGGTCCCCCAAGACGGTAAAGAGGCCTCCGAGACGGCCCAAGAGTGCTCCAAGGCGCCCAAGATGGTCCAAAAACTGCCCAAGAGGCTCCCAGGAGACCCCCAAGAGCGCTCCAAGAGCACCCCCAAGAGGAACCTAAGAGGCCAACATCTGCGATATTCCTCTGGTGTTTGATGGATTTTGGCACGCTCGCCTCTTCGGGCTTCCGACGCTCCAAGACGGCCCAAGAGGACCCCCGAGACCGCCCCAAGACGGCCCAAAAGGCTCTCAAGAGCACCGCGAGGCGGTTCAAGAGGGCCCCAAGACGGCTCTGGAGGCCCCCAAGACGGCCAAAGAGGGCCCCAAGACGGCACCAAGTTTGACCCCCGACGGGGGGCCCGGGGCCCGAATCCTAGCGGCCCCCGTTCGGAAATCCGACGCTGCTTCACGACGGCGCCCAGGCCTCACAACATAGCTCTTGCATACCCCATTCTCCCAGAGGGGGCCGGCGGCAGGGGGCGAAGCTCTTCCGGATAAGTTTGACGGTGGTGGTGAAGGACAACGGATGGTGAGGGAGGGAGAGCGGCAAAATGGAAGATAGAAGAGCTGGGGGAGAACGAGGGTGAGGTTAGGGGGGGCCAGCGGGAGGGAGGAGGATGAGGCTGGAGGAGAAGGGAGGAAGCGAGACAGGGTGGGGAAGAGGAGAGAGGAGGGAGTCAGAGAGGAGATGCGGAAGCGCAACGAGAACGAAAGTGCCCACCTCAACCAATCCTCAACAGGGCAATGTTGGTCGCAGCTATGAGCAGATATCGGCTCCCGCCCACGCGGGGAGCGAGGCGGTGGTGATCGTCGTCGTCGTCGTCGTCGTCGTCGTCGTCGTCGTCGTCGTCGTCGTCGTCATCGTCGTCCTCGTGCTCGCCGCCATCAACTGTCGTCATCGTCGTTGTCGTCCTTGTCCCCGTCCACCTCGCCGTCTCCGTCCCCCTCGCTGCCGTCATCCACCACCCCCTCGTCGGCGCACTCGCCCTCCTGGTCGGCGTCGGCGCCGCCCTCGCCGTCACCTCCGCTGTCGACGCCCTCGTCGGCGTCGCCCTCCTCACCGTCGCCCCCGCCGCCGCCCTCGCACGACCGCCCTCGCACGCCAGCCGCAGGGCGCGCCTGTGGCTCGTCGCCGGCGGGAGCCTCCATCTCCCCGCCCTTGACGAGCTCCTGCGGGAGGAG
The DNA here is from genome assembly GCA_963575745.1 of Prorocentrum cordatum. Classification (NCBI taxonomy): domain Eukaryota; class Dinophyceae; order Prorocentrales; family Prorocentraceae; genus Prorocentrum; species Prorocentrum cordatum. The sequence continues at coordinate 302,931 of CAUYUJ010015153.1, read as the reverse complement.
GCGCCCCACTGGTGGGAGTGCTGCTGCGGCTGCCCCGCGGCCCTCGCCCTCCTCGTCCGCCGCCCCTGCGCACCTCCTCCTCCGCCGCCTCCCTGCTGCTACCCGTCGCCCTCACACTCATCTAGCTCCGCCTCCTGGCCTCCCCTCCTCCACATCCTGTTCCGCCCCCCCCCTCCCCCCCCCCTATCCTCCTTCCCCCCCCTATCCTCCTTCCCCCCCCTCCCTCCCCCCCCCCCCCCCCCCTATCCTCCTTCCCCCTCCCCTCCCCTCCACCTCTCTCCTCCCCGCCACTCCCCTCCAATTGCAGGCACGGCCAAGTTTATGCCACCCTCACCGCCGCTCGTTCTCCGTCCCCCTCCCCCTCTCCCTTCTCGTCCTCCTCGTCGTCTGCTCTTCCTTCCATCCTTCCGCCCCAGCCTCCTCCCCTCCATCTCTCATCCCTCCCCATGTCTTTTCGTTCAGACCGTATCCTGATCACATTCTTCTTGGTTTTCCTCTTTCGCTGAAGTGTCCAGATGGCGCACCCCCATCACGTAAGAACATAGCAAACGTTCCCGTGTGATGAGGATCACACGGGGAGGACCGGGTCCCTGTTGTTGTATCCTGCCAATGCCCGCTTTAGTTCCGCTCCTCCTCCTCCTCTAGCTCCGACTCCTCATCCTCCTTTTTCGTTCCTCTTCTTCCCTCTCTCTTCCACTGCATGACTTTTGCAATCGTCGCTTCCTCATCTCATCCCCTCGCATCATCACCATCTGCCCTCCCTTATTTCGCTCCCATTCTCTCTACCGCTGCTCACCCCCGCATCCTCATTCTCCTTCACAACCGTCGTCTATCCCCCCATCCTCCTCTTCCTCAATATCCACTGCCTCTGACACAGGGCCATGATTATCCTGCTGGTGTTCCTCCTGATGCTACGTCTGCTTCAACAGCTGATTCTCCTCCTCCCCCTCCTCCTCCCGATCGTCATCCTCCTCCCCTATGCTGATGATATTACTGTTCCTCTCCCCTCCCACATCGCTTCCCTCCTCGTCCCCACCTTCACGACCCCTTCTCCCTGCCTCTTCCTCCTCCGCCCAGCTCCCTTCCCCCTGCCTCGTCTCCCGTGCCCCTCCCCTTTGGACGACTCATTGTACGTGTTATTCGCCGCACCCCCCCCCGATCATGTGCAGCGGCGCTGGTGTGCGCTCCCCCACTCGCTGGAAATTCGTGGCTGGATGTCTGTTCTGCTTTGCCGCTCGGACCGTCTTCGACCTGTGCAGTTGCCCACTCGGACCGTTTCGGGCTGTCCCGACAAGCGCTCTCGCCTGGGCGGCTATCGCAATCCTCCCCTGACACGCCTGGACGCGCTACCGTGGACTGGGGATCTGCGGACCTGGCGCGCGGGCGCCAGGTCCACAGATCTGGGACAGCTTCTTCCCAACCATGGGGGCCAGTGGCGCCTCAGTTAGCGACGGAGCGCGCCGATTCAGTATGGAACTTGGCCCCGTGGCCAATCCACGCGCCTGAATCCATCTTTGCGATCCTTCGATCTAGTTATCGGCGGCAAGCCGGAGGGTGGGTAAGTGAAAGTGGGCGGGCCTTCTCAGAAGGCTCCGACATCCCCCAATCTTCCGAGACATGCCCTAAGCCTTTCCCAAGACATGGACAACTTCGCAGAAAGCCAGAGAGCTTCTGAGAAGTCCCGCCGCCTTCTGAGAAAACCTTCTGCTGTTCACTTCCCCCACACAGCCTCGCCGGCGATCCGTCCCTCCCCTCCCTCCCCACCCTCCCTGCTCCCTGTACCTTCCCTCCCTCTCGAGGGCCCTCCCTTCTCTCTCTCCCTGTCCCCTCCCCTCCCTCCCCTCTCCCCCTTGAGCAGGGACCGCCCGTCACGGCATTCCTATAGGTCTGCCACGAAAAATTCTTGGAACCCAACCATGTTCGAATAACAAACCAATGCTCTTAGAACATAAGCCCGATGCTTTAGCACAAGACAGTCCCGGACAGAAATGTTCTTAGAGCATTCCGCGCAGACCACAAAAGGTTCTTGGAGCATTCTCTGGTGGGCCTACAGGCAAGCCGGGACGCTTCGACACTGTTTGATGTCCCGTTTCCCCTCCAGGCGCGCCGCCGAAGCTACCCGACAGGAGTGCAACGCTCCGCTCCCCTCCCCCGAGGACGGCCCGCAAGGCGCGCGCGGGCGTGCCCCCGAGAGCACCCGCGGACGCGACGAGCCCGCGGCTGTCGCCGCGACTGTCGCCGCGACTGCCGCCGCGGGAACCCGCGCGGACTGGGCCTGACTTAGGTCGGGCATGTCCCCCATACAGAAGGATTTTGGAGGCCAAATAAGTAGTAGTCAACAAAAACTCAAAAATAGTCCACATCCAGAAAATCGTTACGTTAGGAAAATCGTCACCAAACTATATTTGCACTATTTGTGAATTTTCCATCTGTAGAGGGACACGACTTGAGGCCAGACCTCGGAAACAGCTGCCCCGCCAAGGCGGCCCCCCTGGTACCAATTGATTTTTTTGTTGCGACAACGCCGGTGACCAGCCCCGCCCCCCCCCCCATCCCCCCATGTTCACGTCACGGTTCGCGCCTGCGCCGTCTGGGAATGAGCCATTCTGAAACATCCCCAGACGTTGCACGCTCGGATCGTGACGTGACCAGGCCCCCTCAATCCTCCTCCCCCCGCCCGGGTCACGCCCGTTTATCGCAAGGACATGTTGCATATCTGTATTATATCATCGTATATATATTTTCCTTCCGACCCACCTACAGGCATACAGACAGACAGACAAACATGCCTGCATACATACATACACTTAGGAATCGATGTATACGTACATGTATACATACAGACACACATACACATACACACGCACGCATACACATACCAATATACATGTGTACGTACGTACATATTCACAACTGATTTTCGGCCGCTGGCTCGAATCGAAAAGGCTTCGGTGTCACAGCCCATGAATTAAGAGATGCGCTGAACGAGGCATGACTTTTGCCACGCCCCTCGGGTTGGGAATACGTCCTTCCAACGTCTACCGCACCCACCCACATGTAAACTCGTGCGTTTCAGGTCGGAAGCGCCGCCGTCACATGCACGCGATTGCCCGTCGAGGCTGGCCTGGAGCGGAGCTACCCGCATCCAGGGTGTCTCATTGCGCCCGCAGCCGATGATGCCCTCCTGCGCCCATGGTGTCGTGACGGCGGGTCGCCGGCTCACGCCGTCGCACCAGTGGCGACCCTCAGCGCCAGCTTGGGCCGTCCGCTGGCCAGGACGCAGCTCGCCCTGCGTAGGCATCCCGTCATCTCGCGCACTGCCAGGTGCTTCGTTCCCATGTCGGCTGGGTTTTCGCTCCCTGGCACCTTCTCGATGACCAGCTCCCGCTTGGCCACGGCCTCCTGCCGCCAAAGGGTCCGGGCGTTGAGGTGCCTCACCTTCCTAACGCCGCGTCGAGAAGCAATGCCCTTGCTCGCGCTGGCGTCCACGCGCGCGCGGTTTCAAGACCTCGAACAGATCGGCCGCCGTGGCAACGGCGCCAATCGCGCGGCTCGCACTCTTGGTCGAGGCGTAGAACTTCGCCTCGCCAGAGCTCGTGGCCACGACGTTCTGCGTCGCGCTGCTGGTCGCGATCAGACTCCCCGCGGGCGGCAGCTACGTCGTTATCGTGGGGCTCATCGGGATCCTGCTCCCCGTGCTGCTCTCGTTTGCTACTCTGCGACAGCCCCGCCTGGCTGGGCCCGCCGCCAGAGTCGCCTGTGGCTTTGCGCGGCACGGCGGCTGCTCGGTCGGGAACGCCTGGCGAGGCCATGCGCGACGGGGCGGGCCGTGCGGTTGGCCTCCAGGCAAGGGCCAGATCGCCTCTGGCGGTCGGGGCAGAGAGGGGCGCTGCCCTGCGGCGCGCGGGGGCAGGCCCCTCTCGATGGCGTTCGCCAACGGACCTGTGCCTGTACACGCTCGTGGGCGCGCCCCCATCCGTAACCGCGAGGCGATAGCCAGATGTGGGGATGCCGCGGGTAGCTCCGGGCGCAGACGCGATGTCGGGCACCGGCCCTTTCGGGGCGTCCGTCGCCACCCCCGACGAGGCCCCGGCTTCGAGAGGGGCTGGCTGCGGCTCGCTATCCGCATCCGCTCGGGCAGACGCGCTGCCGGGGGAGGGAGGGCGAATGGGCGCGAAAGGGTTTCTGTCGACAAGCTGGCGAATGGCCTCGTTGCCCTGCCTCTGCAAGGCTCGTCCGTTGTTCCTGCGGGGCCCAGCTTCTCCCAGAAGAGGCCCGCTGGCTCGGGCACTGGGATGCGGCGGCAGACGGCCGTGCACCTGCTTGCGTGGCCAGGGCGAAGCCCGGGTCATGGCTGTCGCGGCAGCCCCCGACTTCGGCCACGGCTGCGGACACGGGTTCGCCGTGGGTATTCCTACCTGCCCTGGGCCCCCCGTCGATCGGCAGTTCGCGGTCTCCTCGAGTGCTGGTCGCCCCCCTGGCCTCAGCGGTTGGCCTACTGAGGCCACTGCTGCGAGGCACTGTCGGGCTGGGTGGGCCGATGGGGGGGGGGGGCCGTCCACGTCCATTGGGGGGAAGTCCTCCTGCCCTGAGGGTTCTGCTGCGTCGCCGAGTGGGCGCGGTGCTTCTGACGTGGCGTGGTGGCCCGGGATCGCCGCGCCAGGTGAACTGAGCGGCGGTTCTGCATTGCCCATCGGGACTGGGGGTTCGTCAACGTCACCACGGTCCGGTCCAGGGCGCGGTCTCGTGGCGGGGTCGGAGTTCCCGTTGTGGGGATAAGCGGCGCGTCTTCCTTGTTCGCCCTCCAGATGGTCGTCTGTCGTCGTCGCTGGGCGTCGAGGTGGTCCGCGCTCAAGGCGGTCGTCGGGGAAGGGGTTTGGGCTCGAGACACAGCGGTTTGCATCTGGCCTGACGGGCCCCATCTCACCTTGGAAATTCGATAAGATCGAAACCGCGCTCCCCTCTGGCCTCGCTGGGCCCCATTTCAGCCGTGGCAGGATCCTCTGGATGGTCGTCTGTCGTTGTCGCGGGGCGTCCTGGTGGTCCGTGTTCCAAATTCGATAACATTGAAACCGCGCTCCCTTCTGGCCTAACCAGTCCCATTTCAACGGTGGCAGGATCCTCCGGATGGTCGTCTGTCCCCGTCACGGGGCACCGAGGTGGGTCCGCGTTCAGGGCGGTCGTCGGGGAAGGGGCTGGGGCTCGAGACGCCGCGATTTGCATCTGGCCTAGCGGGCCCCATATCACCTTGGAGACACGATATCGAAACCACGTTCCCTTCTGGCCTAGCGGGCCTCATTTCGACAGTGGCAGGATCCTCCGGATGGCCGTCTGTCGCCCTGGCCAAAACGGCTGGATTCGCTTCGACATTCTGAATTCCTGGCCCAGCGACGGGAGAGGCAAAAGGAGGAGGAGGGGCGCCTTCCAGATCGAGGAAGAGCATGCCGGTGACCGCGACGATGGCCAGGCGAAAGTTGGCGATCTCAGCCGCCAGCTTCGACCGCCTCGCTGCGGCGTCGCTGGGCGTCAGCACCTTCCAGCCGAAGTCGCCCGCCGAGGCGTCGGCGCCAGCAGACTGGTCCTGGAACAGCTCGCAGAGCGTACAGTAGGCCACGACTCGCCCTAAGCCTGCCGCGAGACTTCGGAGATGGCGCCGAGGTCGTTCAGGATGTCCTTGAAGGCGAGGCCCTTGGGCGGTGACAGGGGACCCAGCAGCTCGCGGGTGAGTTCCGGGGTGATGGAGCCCATAGTCGCCACCGTGCTCACGAGGCCGTGTTTCAGCTCTGCCTGGTGCCGGCGGGCGAAATTGCCCACGCTGCCATCCGCTGCGAACCCAGCGGGATCCCAGAAGTCCACGGGGTCCTGCGCGCACAGCGTGCTCTCGACCGTCTCCTGATGAACGAACATGCCGATGATCGCAATCGCGGTCGAGGGAACGATGGCGATCTCAGCCTCCAACTTCGACCGCTTGGCTGCGGCGTCGCTGGACGTCAGCACCTTCCAGCCGAAGTCGCCCGCCGTGGAATCGGCGCCAGCAGACTGGTCCTGGAACAGCTCGCAGAATATGCAATAAGCCGCGATTTGCTCCCAGCCCGTCGCGGGGCCCTTGGACGGCGACGGGAACCCTGGCAACTTGCCAGTGATCTCAGGGGCGATGTTGCCCATAGTCGCCAACGTGCTCGCAAGGCCGCGCTTCGGTTCCGTCTGGCGTCGGCGGGCGTAATCGTCCGTGCTGCCATCCGATGCGAAACCAGCGGGATCCCAGGAGCCCACATAATCTTGCGCGCCCAGCTCGCTCTCGACCGCCTCCCCCACGCCGCCCTCGTCCTGGAAGAACGTGCCAGGCGCGGCCGGCGCCGGGGTCGCCGCGCGGCCAGCCGCGGCAGGCGCCGCCGCGGCCGCGGCGCCGTTGCCGACAGCCCCGGCGGCGAGGCCGGCGGCGCGGGCCAGGGCCGCCACGGCCACCCAGAGGCCCCCGGCGGCCGCGGCCTCGGCGGCGGCGGCGGCGGCGACGCAAGCGGCCGCCGCGGCGGCCCGAGGGGCAGCGGCGGCCGCGGCCGGGGGGCCCCGGCAGCGGCGGCCGCCGCCGCGGCGGCGCCGGCCGCGCCGCCAGCAGCACCAGTAGCACCAGCGCGGCAGCAGCGCCGCCCGCGCCAGGCGCGCCGGCGGCCGCGCGGCAGCCCGCGGCGCCAGCCGCGGGGGCGCCGCGCGGCGACAGGCGGCCGCGCGCCGCTGGCGGCGGCGGCGGGCCGCGGGTGACTCCGCAAGCCAACGGGCCACGCCGGCGGCGCGGGCAGGGACGCCCGGGGGCATGGCCAGGCGGGCGGGGGGGAGGAGGGAAGGCCGACCTCCGTCCCCACCCCCGCGGGCGGGGAGGCCGGAGGCCAGGGGCAAGCCCCCGGCCGCGGCCGCGCAAGCCGGCTCAGCCATCTTGAGCCAGAGCGGCTTGAGCCAAAGGGCTACGGACAGACACACACACACACAGACACACACAGACACCTACAGACACACACAGACACAGCACAGACACAACACAGACACAACGCAGACACACACGGACACACAGACACACACAGGCACACACCACACAGACACACACAGACACGC
>CAUYUJ010015153.1:280824-290824 GCA_963575745.1 Prorocentrum cordatum | reverse complement strand
ATCTTGGAGCCCAGAGAGCGCGCTCTTGTCCCCCGCAACGTTGGCGCCCCAGTGCACGTGCAGGGCCTGCTTGGACATCAATGGAGTCTCCGCGTGCTCGAGGATCGCCGCCAGCAGCGCGCGCCACATGTGAGCCCATGGCGGCCCGTATGGATGATCGCGCCCTGCTTCCTTGCAGCCCTCGCAGTACCGCCTCCCCCCGGCGAGGGTGGCCACTCCTACTGGGCGCGCGGCTGCTAGGATGAAACAGCTGTAGCAAGCGCCAATGAGGTCTGCCATGCCCTTGCTGTTGTTGAGGCGCAGTTCCGTTCGTACTTTTACCGGCGTTTTGAAAGGGCCGAGGGAGTGACTCTGCATCGTGTGCTCCGTCGCGCCCTTGACATCCCGCAGGCGTCGAGGGCTCTTGTTGCCTGGTTATCCTTCTGATCCTCCCTCGGCTGGGCGCGCCTTGGCCTTGCCCGCAACTGGGAGTCCCCAGCTCGGCGCCGTTGCCTTCCACTCCGCCGCTGCAGCTGCTCCGTTGCCGCCGCTGCCCGCTGCTGCTGCTCGCGCATCCCGCGCGTCGCGGACGCTAGGTAGCGCAGTGAAGTGCTCACGAAAGTGCTGATGGAGATGGCCGCGATCGAGCCTAGATGTTTGACAGAGAGGGCGCGAATATGTCGCGTGATCCTATTCCCCTGAACGTGTTCGACCTGCCCTGGCTGCAAATCCCCGTCCCGAACGAGTCCCTGATATGGTTGTACGCCGAATTTCTGGACTCACAAATCTGCCCACAGATAAAGCATTGAGCATCAGTAGTAAGCAGCCCCAGGATGTTGAATAGCCCATGGCGTTGGCGCAGGCGACAAGTAAGCTGACGTCTAGTACCAAACGTTTTATCACAGCCTCTGATACAACATCGATAATCATCACCATCTCGGTGTTCTGGGGGACCAGGTTCTGGTGGATCTGGCCTGGCCTGGAACCCAGGGGGGAGCGCGCGCAGTATAGGGTGCCGCTCTGAGCTGGGCGATGGCACATCGGCCGAACCAGCCCGATAACTCAGGATCACCGAGCAGCTGGAGGGGGCGACGGTCCCAGTCCTCAAGTTTCTTTGCGTGTCCCCCCACCCAATTGGCTCAGACTTTGAACGTCCTGTGCGAATATGTGGGCCCATGGTGACGCATGCTCAGTGAGGTGTCCGTGCTCATCAACAACCTGGATGCCTCTCTCCCTGGTTCAACCTTGATGGCAAAGAAGAGGGCCCCCAGTCAGCAGCGTGGTAGTGGGGTTCACGGATCCACTTTTGGTACCACTTCAGACGGCGGACGCGGAGTTCAATCTCTAGGTGGGCTGCTCGCCAGAGTTGCAGTACGCGTAGTGTTGTGATGGACCTCATGTGCCCATTGTGCCACTCAGTAGCTGCACCACGGAGCGCCCTCCTGCCGTAGTCAACGGCACGATTCTGAAGCCTAGCTATCTGGGATGCAGAGGGGAGGAAAGCCTCGAGTGCCGAAACCGCAGGTCCGATACCTCGGCTCAGAAACATTGCCCTCGTCTCAACATAGGGGATGCGTGGCTGATGCCAGTGCCGCCCCATGGACCAATAACCAGCCGACATCGCCGATAATCGAGCCTCAAATTCACTGCTGAATTTACTACCATACCGAACGAACGATCCGATACATTTAGCGGCATCATTAGGTACTCCAGCCATTGGTAAAGCTCCAGTTTTAATACTCGCCTTCCGAGGTTGCTGCCCAGGGCCCTGCAACGAGATAACACGTTCGTTCTTGGAGGGTTTGAGACGGTAGTTTCGGCGCGCTAGACAATCAGCAAGGATATGGTTGTACAGCAGGGGCTGACGGCTGAGGGAACTCGCTCCATTCTCTGGCGGGTGTGCAACCAGCTTGCGAAGGGCATCGTCGACATAGCTGTGGAGTGAGAGATCGATCTCCAGTACCTCCTGACCCTCGGGATGAAGCTCGACAACGCACCCGTCGGCAGTGGATTCTCCAGATTCTGCATAGGCTGCTTGTGCCTCTTCGGAACAGTCACCGACGTCCCTGACAAAAACCTTCACCGCCCAGGGGCCCCATTGCAACGCGCCAACCCATGGTTTTGCAAACGGGTGCCCATCAACTCCACCAAAGCAGACAGCCGAAAACTCAAACCTCTGCTCTCCATAATAGCGCCCCCCCCGCATGACCTCCTTGTTAGCCTTCTCACGGGCGCCCCAGCTACTAGACCCAAACGCGTTACTTATATCCGTATGGTCGTTCACAAATTCAAGCCCTAATTGCCGCAATCTCCATCCCAGCGCCTGCTGGGCAAGCAGCGGAGTCTCTCGACGACGCCGTGCAATGCACCCATGTGATGACAACGGCTCTTCATCTTTCTGGGCAGGGTCAATGCAAGTCGCGATGAAAGCCTTGCCGAAAGGACAAAGTACACGCACCACTCTTTTCCAAGACAAAGCAGCAGCCTGCGAGAGATGCCAGACCAGGGGGGCCTGCCGGGAGCGTCGAATTGTGTGCATGAGGGAAACCAGAAATCCACGGACGACTTTGAGCTCAATGTTGGGTGCCTCATAGCCTACTCCTCGAAACCTTTTGGAGGTACGCTTATAAGGAAAGAAAATCATCCAGAAGATCTCCACCGGCACGGACCACTCAGGAACAGCTCTGCGACGACTTTTGAGGTTTTTCCGAATTTCCTGCAGCCCAGAGGCCAGCGCCCACGAGGAGGAGGGGGAGGAAAGGAGGGAGAAGGAGGAGGAAGAGGAGAAGGAGAAGGAGGAGGAAGAGGAAGGGGAGGTCTTTGGCTGCACTCTTCCTCCTGCTTCTATTCCTGCGCAGCGAGTCTGCCTCCACTGCACGGCGATGCGGACCACCGCGAGCAACACGAGGACCAGGGGGCGAGCGGCACAAGAGACTGTGCAGGGCGCCGCGACCGCTCATCCCCTTGCAATAGTAAGAGGACTCGTAGATGGGGTCCGAGCAGATGAGGTCGGAGGATGGCGCCGCATCGTCGATGCATCGGCGACTTCGGCGATGCATCAGCACCGTCGGCGTGCAGAACATCGGGCTCCATATCGAGCCGCATCGCCGATGCATCGGCGACGGCGGTGCGGCGCGATCGTCCGACCACACCCACTCGGGCCCATGTAGGGAGGCCTAGATGCCCCCCCCCTTCTCTCCTGGACCTCTGCAGCCCGGCTTTGAGAAACGACTGCAGCGTCCAAGACAGCAGCGACGGAGCCCTGGACCCCGCCTTGCTGCGGCATCCTCTGGGCCAGAGGAGGAGGAGGAGGAGGAGGAGGAGAAGGAGGAGGAGGAGGAGGAGGAGGACCTTGCTGCGACATCCTCTGGGCCAGACAGGTAGCTGATGTTCCCTCCCGGGGCCCGAGGCCCGTGCGAAGACGCCCCGTGTGGAAACACTGCAGCGCCGGGAGCTCAGGGGACCCCCCGCTTCCACCCCCTCCCCCCAGGAGGAGGAGGAGGAGGAGGAGGAGAAGGAGGAAGAGGAGGAGGAGGAGGAGGAGGAGGAGGAGGAGAGGGAGGAACAGAGGAGGAGGATGAGGAGGAAGAGGAGGAGGAGGCCCTCTCCCTGCCGCCCTCGCCCTGCCACTGCGGCGGGGTACGCTTCCTCGGTGACCAGAGCGGCATGCTTCTGCGCGCCTTCGGGGGAGCGCGCGCGCGCGAGGGCGCCTGCCGCGCGAGAACTCATCGTCTTCGTCTTCGTCATTGTCGCTTTCGTCGTCCTCGTCCTCGTCCTCGCCGCAGCTCTCTTTAGTCAATTCGGCGGCGCGCCCAGGGGTAAGGCAGAGGGGGCAGGCCATCTCAGAAGGCTCATCAGGCCCTTGACCTCTTTTGGCCTTCTAAGAAGCTTCTGGGAATTGAGGCCCACCCCCGTCTCACCTCCCGCCTCGGCGAGCCGCCGATCTTAGACAACCTTCTCCTTCATCTTTCCCAACGGTGCATCCCTCATCCTGTCCTCCTCCTCCTCCTCGTCCGCTTCCCCCCCCGTCGAATCCGATCATCCAAACCTGGTCTTTAACAACCATCCCCTCACTGACGCACCACTAGGCGTGTCCTGTAGGTCGGACTCTGACGATGGAGTGCTGGCGATTTCTAACATAAGCCCAGCGACACCCCAATGAGGGTTCGGCGTTCTTCGAAACCAATTCAAACAATATCTGAAGAATACCAGCAAGTCCATCGACACGCGACATTGGGCAACGTAAGGCATTGCTTGGTATAGCTTGGCGTTACTTGGACTCGTTGCTTGGCATTGCTTGGTATAGGTTTGCATTGCTCTGCGTTGCTTTGCATCGCTTGGCGTTGCTTGGCATTGATTGGCGCTGATTAGCATTGCTTAGCATCATGTGGTATCGCTAGACAATGCGGTGCATTTCTCGGCATTGGCTCTGCATTGCTTTGCGTTGCGTGGCATTGCTTGGAAGCGTTGCTTGGAAGCGTTGTTTGGAAGCATTGATTAGCATTGCTCGGCATGGCGTGGCGTTGTTTGGCAGTGCTTTGCATTGCTTGGCATTGCATTGCATCGCATTGCTTGACATTGGTTGGCATTGGACGGGCAACCCCGAGCACACAAATAACCCCGAGCAACCCACCGTTGCAAGGGCAACCCCGAACGACCCACCGTTGCATTGGACGGAACAACCCGGCAGCGCTGGGCGCTGCTTCTAAAATCAAGCGTCGCACCCTCTAGTTCGTGTCGCAACATACGTGAGGGGGGCCTTAGGAAAAACCTCACTGGGAAGTGAAGATCTCGCACCAACGCCGCGCACCTTCGCGGCAAACCCCTCCAACTGCTACAAGGATGGAGGGCCAGCGGTTTCAAAATGCGGCTGCCTCTTGGAGCCGCGAGCATCCTTCGTCCAAGAGAGCTGCGAGAACGAAGGGCCACTGGCTTCCAACATGAGGCCCTCGCCTCAGCGCAGAGCACATTCGCGACAACATATTCCATCATCGAACTGCTACAACTATGGAGGCCAACACGTCTTCAAGCCGAAGCGCACGCCCTCGCGACGCGCACACTCGTCCCAGCAAGCTCGATCAATCACCAAGATTGATGCCCGCTCGTATTCAGAATGTAGCCCTCGCTTGAAACGCGCCCGAAGATCCGTATTCGAAGGATGGCGGGCGTTTCTTCCGACCACTGCCGACGCGAGGATCTCCGGTGGGCCCTCGACACGTCCGCACTGTCTGTGGTCAGAGCTTTGGAACTGCCCAGCAGTTACAGAGATGGCCAGCATACGTTGCACAAGGGGGCCATCGCCGGACCCGTCCGTACCTTTTTCACCCTGCCTCCTCAATTCTTGAGGATGAATCCTTTAGAATGGATTGATCCTTGGATTCTCAAGGATTGAATCCTTCGATTTATCTTTCATCCTCGATCCTCCTGATTGCCTTCCTCCGTCCATAACTTTGTAAGTCGAAGGATTGAGGATGGATCCTTTACAAAGCGGCGCCCCCCGGGAGCGCAGTCCCGCCGGGCGCTCGTCGGCAGAGGGGACGCCTCCCGCAGCGGACCGGAACAGCCCGCCGCCCTGGAGGTCCCAAATGCTTCCTCCGGGGTTGGTTTGCTGTACCGGGCCCATGTCTGATGCCCCCATGGCCCGAAAACGGCCCCTGGTGGCCGAAACCGAGGAGCAAACGCGGGTTGCAGAAACCATGTCGTCGCAGATCTATGGTTTTCCTATCCCTCCTCCTCCTCCTCCTCCTCGCCCATACCTCCTCCTCGTCCTCCTCCTCCTCCTCAGCCTCCGTGTCCAGCGAGATCAGCAAATACTTCCAGGCACACCTCAAGCAGCGCAAGGAGCAGCCAGACACCGACCACGGCCCGCCAGCGTGCCATTGCCTTTCAGGGGCTCTCGACGTTATGCTGAGATACGAGCACAAGGATTCTTCGGCACCGTTTCAGATCATAGTGGCAGGTCTGGCCGGGCTCAAAGTGATGCCAGACGGTTCAGGGCCGGCAGAGGGAGCGAGGTGGGTCAAAGCAGTGTTGCTTCTTCCGACGTTTCAGAAGCCAGGCAAGGAACCCAAAGTGCGTATTATGTTCAGTTGCCGAGGAGAACTTGTGCTGCCCAAGTCGATCGAAAAGCACGGCGAGATGCTGAAGGCTCTGGGCCCCCAGGGCGACGAGAATCCACAGGGAACCGAGAACCCACTCTTCCAGCCGACGCCAGTGGAGATGCCAACGAACCACCTCCAGATCGAAGGCGTGCGCATTCCAGTGGAGGTGATCTTATCAGAAGCGCTCAGATCCGTGGGAGGTCAAATCCTATCAGGCCGAGCCCCACGAGGCAATCTAGTACGACAGCTTGGCCGTGGAGGAGAGCGCCCTAAATAAGTTGTGATGTGAAGTGTGCAGTTGATGGATATCGCCCCTTCCTGAGCTGCTGTGCACGTTCGTAACTGGGCTCGCTACCTTTGCGGAGCAAGATATCATGCAACTTGATTGGACGTATTCATATCTTTGCCGTGGATGGGATTTCTGATGCAGATGTCTCGTGGGCAGTTTCAAGCATTGTCACTATTGATGGGAGTGGTCTCGCCTTATGAGGGAAGGGTACTTCTTGGTGCATCCATATCCATATTATCTCAATGATTGGGAACTCTGCATGCATGGAGTCTCAGTACATTGTGAACTCGTTTGTGACAAAGTTCATAGATCAACCCTGAGGCTGCTCGCCAGGCCGCGCCCCCGCGCAGGCGAGGCAGTACTCGCATCTGCCTTGCTGTCGCCGCGGACGGTAACTGACTAGAGAGGGTAAGGGTTCTGAAGGATCCCCCCCCCACCCAGAGCAAATTTTCAGAAGGACTTCTGCTCTAGAGATTGCTTGAATGGGCAGTGAGAGAGAGAGAGAGAGAGAACAACAAAAAACTCCTCAGCCTCCTCCTTCTCCTCGTCCTCCTCCTCCACCTCCCCCTCCTCCTCCTCCTCCTCCTCCGCCTCCTCCTCCTCCTCCTCCTCCTCCTCCTCCTCCACTTCCTCTCCTGGTCGAGGACAGCGGCGGCGGCGGCCAGGGGGCGAGGAGCGGCGGGGTGGCGCGCGCCGAGGCCCAGGTCGCCGGAGCGCATCTTCGCAAGCATCTCCTCGATCCTCGGGGCCGCGGGCAGCGGCACGGGGCGGATGGGGGCAGCGGCGGTCGCCTTGGCTTGACGACGGGTCGTCAGCCCGCGGCTCTCAAGGGGGCGGGGTCTCTCGGGGGATCGTGTGGGCCCCGAGGAGGCTCCGCCAGCACTGCGCCGGACGGAGGAAGGAGCGCATGCTGCGGGCAGCCTCGCCCTCGGCAGGGCAGCATTGAATCATGCCCACTCGGGAGGTGATGCCTCACGTCTTGGCGCGCCTGCGGCTTGCCCAAGGACGAAGGAGAGAGAAAGAAAGAGAGAGAGAGAGAGGATGCAGGATTCAAATCCATTGGGAACGAGTGGTATGCACAGCATCAAAACTATGAAACACCAGACGTAACAAAATTCTTTCAAACAAGCACAGAGGTAAACTTACGGAATTCCTCCCGATCCCCCTCCTACTAAGAGAGAATGGGCGCCAGGGGGTGACGCAAGAATTCGACAACAAATGGTGAGGGAACGACACCAGGAGTGGGACCGAGGGGAAGAGAGACGAGCAGGGATCGCAGGAGGCGAGAGAGTGTGTAACGCGGGAGGCGGCGTGGGAATGAACGGGGAGCGGGGCAGAGGGGAGGCGGCGTACGGGGGCCAAGGTGGAACACGCGTGAAGGGGGAGGAGTTGAAGCGGATGAAGGTGCGAGTGGGTGGGTGAAGGCTGTGTGTGGTGGGGTATCATCCCCGCCTCCTCATCCTCTTCCCGCCTCCTCTTCATTCCCCTCGCTCCACCTCCTCGAGAATCTCCTCAGAACCCCCTGGAATCCTAGGACATCCTGAAGCCCTGTGCCACCACCTTCCTCGCCCTTCTTGCCTCCCTCCTCCTCCCACTTCCTTCCTCCTCTCCGTCGCCCCAACCTTCCCGACAGGCAGACAGACTGAGAGACAGAGAGAGAGAGAGAGAGACAGAGAGAGAGAGAGAGATAACAAGCGAAAGACACCAAACAGAAGAAATAGAGAGAGACAAAGGGAATGATAGCCAGATCCTGGGCATGATCGCCTTGGTGAGCTTGGGGGCGCCGCCCGCCGTCTTCCTGCGTGGAAGCGGCGAGCGCGGGCCAGGCCCCTCCCGCCCTTACGCCCTCGGGGAAGCGAGGGGAGTGGGGGGGGGAGCCCCGCCCCGAACGTTCGAGTAGGAGATCGACTCCAAAATCGATTTACCCCCAGATCGGTTCTTTCGCCAGATTCACGGAGGATCGCACCATTTTCGTAGATCAGCGGGCATTCCGCGTATCTCTCGTAGGTTCGAAGAGAGTACCAAGCTTGAGGCAAATCAGCTATGCAGTCGATCTCCTGCTCGAACCGTTACCCATCAATTCTCCCTCGTAGTTGTGTCTGCAGAGACTGGTGCCCAAAACCGTATGGTGACAGACCGCGTGGTGACCCCTGAGTATCGTTTAGCCGATCCCCATCCCCAGCGGCGTGGCCTGGGCCCCACTGGTCGATTTACCCCCCCCGGATGGGGATATAGGCCGTTCCCTTCGGGCTTCGAGGGGTGTATCCCCAACTTGGGTAGTAATTTGGCCGGGGTCTCGAAGGGGATGGGGGCGGGGACGAGGATCGGTTACACGATACCGACTCGGAGCCCCCAGCGACCTCACCGCGCGCTCCGTCACTGCACGGTCCTGGGGCCCCGGGGCCCCCGTCGCCCGCGACGTCCTCGGATAACGGCCCGGGAGGCCGAAGACCGTGCGGTGATCCCCGCCTCCCTACCGACTCACCACGGCGGTGCGGTCACCATACCGTTCTGGGGCTCCCGGTCGTGGCGCGCCAGCGTCGCCCACAAAGCCCCTCCGCCGCGCCCTCCGCCTCCTCACAAACCCCCCCCGCCTCCGCCCTCCGCTCCCTCCTCGTCTTTTTCCTCTTCCTGCCGACATATCCCCCTCTTCCCCTGTCCTTTTCGTTTCCGCCTCCGCCACCGCCGCCTCCTGCTCCGTATCCTTCGCCCAATACGTTGTCTCATGATTCTTCTTAGTATTCAGAGTGAAGGGGCCGAACGGTCATTCGTTGTCCCTGGGTGCGTGGCTTTAGTGCGGATCCGTGGTGGGGATTATGGTTGCTGCGTTGTTGTTGCTGTTGCTGTTGTTGTTGCTGTTGTTGCTGTTGTTGTTGTTGTTGTTGTTGTTGTTGCTGTTACCGTTGTTGTTGATGTGGGAAAATCATTACCGAACAATTATTATGGTTGGCCCTCTTACAGGCGCCCTGGCGCTCTCGCCGAGGCGCCGGCTGCATTTTCATTGAAAATGAAGCCCGCTCTCAAACGGTTTGGGGGACCACCAAAACCGGCCCCACCACAACAACAACAACAACAACAACACCACCACCACCCCCACCACCACCACCACCACCACCACCACCACCACCAACCACCACCAACAACAACAACAACAACGCTCCCGGTCGAGACTTCCTTCTTTACTTAGGACTGGTGCCCTTGTTCGCCGCCGAAACTAGCCGTCTCAACAAGACCAGCGCTCCCGCTCGAGACTTCCTTCCGTTTTACCTTGGACAGGCGCGCTACTCTTTCTCTCGTCGGCGCGACTTGCTCCCGTTCTTTACTCAGGGTGGAGCTCTTGCTCGCCGCCGACAGCTCCCGCCCAGACAAAAACCAGCGCTCCCGCCCGAGAATTCCCCCTGCTTTATTGGACTGGCGCCATTTCCTCCTCTTCCTCCTTTTCCTTTTCCTCCTCCTCCTCCTCCTCCTCTTCCCTCCCCCCCCTCCCTTCTCTTTCTTCCTCCCCCTTCGTCCACCCCCTCCTCGTTTCCCTCCTCCACCCCTCTTTTCTCCTCCCTCCTCCACCTCTCTTCGTCCTTCCTCTCCTCCTCCTCCTCGTCGTCGTCGTCGTCCTCCTCCTCCCCCTCCTCGC
>CAUYUJ010015153.1:235385-280724 GCA_963575745.1 Prorocentrum cordatum | reverse complement strand
CCCCCTCCCTCCCCCCTTCCCCTTCCGTCCTCCTTCGTCGCCCCCGTTTGATATTTCCTCGCCTTCTTCTCGAGACCGGGGCCCTCGTTCCGGCATCGCCTTTGGGGGGTTCTTCCAACAGTCCCTGTTAATGCTTGATTGTTAAATGACCAACACGCTTGGAAAGCATAGATTATGCGGAGGAGGAGAAGGACGGATGACTTCCAGGGGCTCCAAGGATCGAGGGTCGAAGGATTGATTTCCGGGATTCCTCGAGAGCGCGTGGAGGGGCAGGCGGAACACGCGCGCATGGGAGCGGCAGCGCCTGGGGGCGCGAACGCTCAGGGTCACGCGCCGAGGCCGCAGGGTGGCGGCGCAACTGTTCGAACGAAGAGTAGTAACCACCTCGTCCTCGGAGGTACTTCTACTACAACGGTTCCTCCTTCCTTCCCCTCCCCCTCCTCCATCCTCCTGCTCCTCCTCTCCCTCCTCCTGTCCCTCATCTTCCCTCCCCTCCTCGTCATCCTCCTCCGTGATGCGGGGCGTGCGCAAGGCGATTGCGATGGCGATGTGCCGTCCGAACTGTGGATGTCGAAGTTCATCGGAAGAGGCGGTGGCAATGCTTTCATGCTTTCTTGGGCGGGCGATCTGGGCGAGGGAATATCGAACCCCGTATGGCAGAGAAATCCCCCCAGGATGGGATGTGGTATCAAGAAGAATGCATGTGACAAGTGGAAACACGACGCATGATGATGCAATGATTGTTGTTGTTGGTGTTGTTGTTGTTGTTGTTGATGCTGGTGTTGCTGCTGTTGTTGTTGGTCGTCCCCCCCGCGACCCGGCCCGCGACCCGTCCCGCGACCCACCCGCGACCCACCCAGCGTCCCACACACGACCCACCCCGCGACCCGTTTGCGACCCACCCGCGTTTTAGCCCGCGACCCACCGTCGACCCAACCGCGACTCCACCTGCGACCCAACCCGCGGCCCACCTAAATCGGTTTAGCAAAACATCGGCGCCTACGGCGGGCTCGTTGTATAGCTTGAAAGGTTTGCGCCTGCGGCGGGCTTCTTCTGAGCCTCGCAAACTGCAGACGTCCCCGCCGCCCCCTCGCTCTGATCCGCAACTGCGAGGGGCTACGTATTCTGATGTGTGTTCGTTTTCGCCTTCGTCATCGTCCTCTTTTTTCATTTTCTTATGAATGTCAGTATTCGTATGTTGCTGCGCCTCCCCCCATCCTCGTCCACCTCCTCCTCCCCCGCCTCCCCCTCACGTCCATCCCTTGTCATTGCAAGAAAAACCTCCTTCTCATCCACTCCAGCCTTGGCTTGGGCCTTCCCTTGTCCCCTCCCTTCTGCCCCCCGTCCCCTCCGTGCCGCCTTCCGCCGCCCCCCCCTCCCTCCTTCCCCCTGGGCGGAGAGGGGAGGCAAATGATGAGGGAGCGGAGGAAAACGACGAGAAGGAGGAGGAGGAGGAGGAGGAGGAGGACGAGGAGGAGGAGGAGGAGGCGGAGGAGGAGGGAGATAGCGGAGACAATTGGAGTGATGAAGATGGGCCCCCGCAGCCCGCTTCACGCCGCACGCAAGTGTGGGTCAGCTCGGGGCACGCAACTGCCGACGCTGACTTCTTTGAGCCTTTTGGTCGAATGCGCTTCCGCGGCGTCGTTTGGTGGCGGGGGGGCCTAAAATAACCTAAGGGGGGGGGGCAACGGCCAGGGGGGAGGGGTCTGCTCGGTTTCCTTCGGAGCCGTAGGCGACCAGAGGAGGAAGAGGAGGAGGAGGAGGAAGAGGAGGAAGAGGAGGAAAAGGAAGAGGAGGAGGAAGAGGAGGAGGAGGAAGAGGAGGAGGAGGATATGAGGGTGGGGAGGAGGAGGAGATGGAGGAGGAGGAGGAGGAGGAGGAGGATAGGAAGAGGAAGAGGAAGAGGAGGAGGAGGAGGAAAAGGAGGACGATGAGGAGGAGGAGGAGGAGGACGACGACGACGACGAGGAGGGCGGAGGAGGAGGAGGAGGAGGAGGACGAGGACGGGTACCTTCCCCCCGTCCCCCACCCCCCTTTGCGCGCGGCTGACTCCTAGTGGCGAGGACCACCATAGGCCTCACAAGTGAGGACTGCCACGAGGCCTCACGCTCTTCGCAGCTCCCATCGTGGGGGCTGCGGGGTCGAACCAGATCACCGCGAACTTTGCACCAAACGTGTGCAATGCCTGGGGTGACGGCCCGTCTTCCCATCCCACCATCGTAAAAAAGATGCGAAATCCCTGACGACGGGACGGGGTGGGCACGAGTCGGCATCATAGCCGGCTCAAAATCAAAAGATGCATCACAACCTTTATCATAACACGTATCATTGGCATTCGTTTCACGCGTAGGCACCATGTTACCATGCTCTCGTCTGGCAACGCCTCCGGCGCCGCCCCTAGCGCGCTCCGCGCGCCAGGGAGTGGGGTCCAGCGCCGATCCGACAAATCAGCGCGAAACTCTGGAAAATCATGCTTCTGTTGTTGGTCTCCGGGTCACAAGACGTCCATTGTGTCAAGCAGTTGACGCCTGCCGTAGACTTCTTTCGGGGCTGCTGTTGCTTGCCATCTTGTCCGGGTAGCTCCTTTTGCGAGGCAGGGAGATGGGAAGCCAACGCAACAAGAGGCTACACGATACTGCGAATGCGTTTGTCGCACTCGAGTGCGAAGTTGCTGCAGATCAGTCGTTCGTATATACAACTAGAACCTATGCGCGCGAAGCGAACATGTATTGAGGAAGTAACCAGACTGCGGACCGAGCAGGCGCACATGACATGCAAGGATGCACCCGCGCGCTCCAAATTCGAAACAACGCAACGACATGGGTCATTGGATCGACCTCTTTGGGGCGTCATGACGGCCTCTGGAATTATCCAAGCGGTTTCTTACGCAGTGTCTTGGCTCTCTCGGGCCGTCCTCAGGCTCTCATCTCGCCCAATTGGTAAGATTTGGGAACGGGCCTCTTTGGGGCCTGCGTGGGCCCTCTGAAGGGAGCTTTTGGGGGCCTCTTGGTCGCCCATCGGGCGCTTCTCGGAGCCTCTCGAAAACCTCTTCGGGCCTCTGGGGGGCCCTTCGGGCTGTCTTTGAGCGCTCGCGGTCCGAAAGGGGCCTTCGGAAGCCCTCTTGGATGTCAGTCGAAAATCTATGGGCGTTCCTAAGGCGTCTTCGGGCGGTCTCGCTGGCCTACTGGGCTCCTCTTGAAGGCCTCTTGGGCCATCTTGGCGCCGCCCTGGGCTGTTTTGATGCCCCTTGGGGGCCTCCTGGGCCGTCTCCGAGCCATCTTGGGGGCCGCAAAGGCGGCCGTGGCTGCTGCAGAGCAAAAATCGTGCATGATAGAATTGTTGAGAAAAAACGTGTTTGATACTTCTGGCCTGTCGGAAGCTTCCTCGGGGGCCTCTGGGGCCGTCTTCTCGCCGTTTTCGGCCGTCTTGGGGGCTTCTTGGGCAGTCCTGCGATCGACGCAAGCCGCATTGGCGCCGTGTTGGCGGCCTTCGAGCGTTCTCTGGGGCCCTTGAAAACATCTTCACTACTCCGCTCTTGACCCCGTCTTGGGGAACTTGTGGGGGGGGTGCCTGGGTAGCGCCGTTTTGGGAAATAGTCGAACCATCTTGGGGCCTCTCGGGGCTTCGGCGGGCAATTTCGGGAGTCTTTTGGGCCGATCTCTGGGGCCGCCTGGGCCGTCCAGAGCGTCTTGAAGCTCGACGACGCGAGTGCACCAAAATCCTGCCGCTGGGTTGTGGGTCAGAAGCCTGTTGGATGCCTGTTGGGTCTACGCATTGAGAAGCCTCTGGGGGGCCTCTTGGAGACAGCGTTGAACTGGGGGCCGTTCTGGGGGCGTCTCGGGGGGCCTCTTGAGGCGGAGGGCTCGAACTGTCAATGTACGTTCCCCCTGTTGGGCCCCTCTCGGGGCCCTCTTGGAACGCTCTTGGGACCCGCTTGGGCACGTTGGGCGCCGGCAACACCAAGACGACGAATTCTACGCCCCTTTTCCTAAATTCGCCAAACTCGCGACGAGATAACCCATCGGACAACAGTGCGGATTCAAGACGCCGCGCCAGCCAGACACTTGAAACGGCGCCGACCCTTGCCTGGAATTCGCGCGCCGAGAGAACTTTCACACGAACGCAGAATGGATACTACGTGCAACGTGCGCGTCTGCAATATCTGCAACGCGCGCCGAATCCGCAGACCAACCGAACTTCCCTCGCCGACCCGCGCCCAAAGGTCGACCTCGAGCCGTAAGCGCCGGCATTGCGCTACAGGAGCTGCGGCGAAATCATAAAAAGAATACATGGTTTGACCCGCCCTCTTTGAAGCCTGCGCCTCGCCTCCTTGTCGGTTCGCCGTCGGTGCTCCTTATGGTTGCGCTGCCGGTCCCCTCTTCGGATTGTCTCTCGAATACCTATTTGGGGTCATGTTTCCAAGTTGGGCCATTTCCCCAATCCTACTTCGGATGCGGATCCGAGTGCGATTTCCAGTCTCCTCTGCGCCCCCACTTGTAGTCGAAGAAATCGGTGACGAATACGTCTGCGAAGTATGCTTGTGACCATTGGGAATGCTAATGAGGATGCCACTCCACCACAGACTGCCCACCTCCCCGCGGACATCGGCTATGATTCAGGCTTATTTGGGTTCGGCTGAGAGGGCTCCAAGACGCCTCGATGATGGTTCCAAGAGGGCCAACTAGCTGCTCTTGGGCTCCTCTTGGGTTCCTCAGAAGATTCCGAAAGGCTCCCGAAAGAAGCCCAAGAGCGCCTCAAGAGCGCCGTCTGACAGTGGCGCCCAAATGGCCCTCTTGGGTGCCACTGCTGGGGTGCTCTCTGGGAGCTTTCTTGGGGCCCTCCCAAGCCTTTCTTGGGCTTCTCTTGAGCTCCTCTTCAGCCTCTCTTAGGCCCCTCTCGGGTTTCTTCTCGGCGCCTCGTTGCGCCTTCGCGTGTCCCAACCCCTAGTCCAGAGGAAAATTTGAGAGATATGAAAACCTTAGAGGAATGCAGCGGGCAGGATGCAGCGTAACGTAAAGAGAGACATAAACGACTCCAAAGGGATGCTCAAGATGAGGCCATGGAAGTTTCAACTTGGGCTCTAGATTGAAAATCCTCGACAAATCCCAGACTGGCCTGTTTCACTGTCTGGGATTTGTCTGGGATTTCATGGGCCCTCCTGGGGCGTCTGGGAGACCTCGGTAAGCTCCCGAAAGCGTCCCAATCCCAAGCAGGCCTGTCGAGAACATGATTCATCGGGTCCCCATTCAACGCGGGCGGCGCCGACGACGGTCGACGGAGCACCCCAAGCAGCCCCCCAAGACACCCCCAAAAATCATGATCCCATCAGGCCTTCCGGGACCATGATTCATCAGGCCCCCAACATGGCTCCCCGGGAGGCGACGCCGACGACGGAACGCCTTAAGCACCACCCCGAAGCACACCCAACAAGCACATTCAAAGGCCTTCGGGAATATGATTCATCAGGCCTCCAACCAGGCTCCGCAAGAAGCGACGACGACGATGAAACGTTCCAAACAGCACACCACAAATCCTCATTCACAGAAAACCTTCCAGGAACATGATTCATCCAGCCTCCAACATGGCTCCAAGAGAGTGTCCAGACAGGAGCCTCGCCAGGACAACCAGAACCCTTGAGCTCCCAGACACCCCCAAATTCCCCAGCAACCCTCAAGACGTTTCCGAATAACCCCGTACAAAACCGAAGAGGCCCCCGAGGCTTCAAGGACTCACCAAGTCTTCGAAGAGACCCCTGGGATCCTGACAAACTCCCGGGTGCGCGTTCGCGAGCATGTTTTGCATGTCGAATGGTTTGGCTTGTATGCCGTAGGAGC
Source organism: Prorocentrum cordatum (assembly GCA_963575745.1). Taxonomy (NCBI): domain Eukaryota; class Dinophyceae; order Prorocentrales; family Prorocentraceae; genus Prorocentrum; species Prorocentrum cordatum. The sequence goes on along the minus strand of CAUYUJ010015153.1, from coordinate 274,890 downwards.
TGCTGATGGCAAAGGTACTATGAGGCGGGGGACCTACTTCTGGTTCCAACCGCACGTGTCTCATTGCTTCAGTGGAACTGCGAAGTCGTTAAGGCCTGGAGCCTGCTAGATCCTAAGGCGCGAAAAACGCGCATGGTTCTATACATATACAAATATCTATATATATATATATACATGTATTATTGGTAGGGGGTCCTGGGCCCCCCAAAATGCACAGATTTATCTTCTGGCCGTTTCGGGCCCGGCGGGGGGCGCAACAAAAACGTCGAAGGGGACAGGAGGGCGCCAAGATGGCCTAAGAGAGCTCCAAGAGCGCCCAAGGCCGCACAAGAGCGTTTCAAAAGTGGTCCAACATGGCTTGAAGACAGCCCAACAAGGCTTCAATATGGCCAAGATGCCTTCAAAAGGACTCCCACGAGGCACTCAGGAGGCGAAACAAATGGTTCATCTCAATGGTTTGTTCCCAACCATCCTGTGGTGTTGGGTCCTCGTTTTGAAGAGACGGTGCCCCGCGTTCCCGCCTCCTTCCTCCCTCCCTCCTCCCCCCTCCTCCCCCTCCCACACCCATTCTGGCACACCCCTCACACGCTTCGTGGCCCCATAGGGAGCTCCACCGAAGGCCCCAGTGGCTGCGCCCGCATGCGGTTCCACCCCCCATTCTGGCACACCCCTCACACGTTTCGTGGCCCCATAGGGAGCTCCACCGAAGGCCCCAGTGGCTGCGCCCGCATGCGGTTCCACCCCCCATTCTGGCACACCCCTCACACGTTTCGTGGCCCCATAGGGAGCTCCACCGAAGGCCCCAGTGGCTGCGCCCGCATGCGGTTCCACCCCCCATTCTGGCACACCCCTCACACGTTTCGTGGCCCCATAGGGAGCTCCACCGAAGGCCCCAGTGGCTGCGCCCGCATGCGGTTCCACCCCCCATTCTGGCACACCCCTCACACGTTTCGTGGCCCCATAGGGAGCTCCACCGAAGGCCCCAGTGGCTGCGCCCGCATGCGGTTCCACCCCCCATTCTGGCACACCCCTCACACGTTTCGTGGCCCCATAGGGAGCTCCACCGAAGGCCCCAGTGGCTGCGCCCGCATGCGGTTCCACCCCCCATTCTGGCACACCCCTCACACGTTTCGTGGCCCCATAGGGAGCTCCACCGAAGGCCCCAGTGGCTGCGCCCGCATGCGGTTCCACCCCCCATTCTGGCACACCCCTCACACGTTTCGTGGCCCCATAGGGAGCTCCACCGAAGGCCCCAGTGGCTGCGCCCGCATGCGGTTCCACCCCCCATTCTGGCACACCCCTCACACGTTTCGTGGCCCCATAGGGAGCTCCACCGAAGGCCCCAGTGGCTGCGCCCGCATGCGGTTCCACCCCCCATTCTGGCACACCCCTCACACGCTTCGTGGGTGGCTCCATGGGGAGCTCCACCGAACGCCCCAGTGGCTGCGCCCGCATGTGGTTCCCCCCCCATTTCGGCACACCCCTCACACGGTTCGTGGCCCCATAGGAGCTCCACCGAAGGCCCCAGTGGCTGCGCTCGCATGCGGTTCCACCCCCTTTTTCGGCACGCCCTTCACACGTCTCGTGGCCCCATAGGGAGCTCCACCGAACGCCGCAGTGGCTGCGCTCGCATGCGGTTCCACCCCCCATTTCGGCACACCCCTCACACGTTTCGTGGCTCCATAGGGAGCTCCACCGAAGGCCCCAGTGGCTGCGCTGGCATGCGGTTCCACCCCCATTCTGGCACACCCCTCGCACGTTTCGTGGCCCCATAGGGGGCTCCACCAAAGGTCCCAGTGGCACTGCCCGCTTGCGTCCGCCACCACCCAGCACAGCCCTTGTTCCCTGCGCTTCACCCACCCAGAACAGCGCTTTGTAGCCCTATAGGGAGCTCCACCAAAGGTCCCAGCGGCACCGCCCGCATGCGTCCGCCACCACCCTGCACAGCCCTTGCTCCCTGCCTGCGCTTCACCCACCCAGTACAGCGTTTCGTGGCCCCATAGGGAGCTCCACCGAAGGTCCCAGTGGCACCGCTCGCATGCGTCCGCCACCACGCAGCACAGCCCTTGCTGACCGCGTCTCACCCACCCAGTACAGCGCTTCGTGGCCCCATAGGGAGCTCCACCGAAGGTCCCAGTGGCACCGCCCGCATGCGTCCGCCACCACCCAGCACAATTGCGGCATTCACAACTGCATATGGTTGGGTCCTTCGCCAGGCTAATTGAAGGTTGTCCGTGTTCTCGCTGTTTCGTGTTTCCGACGGTACAAGACAGCCCACGAGGCCCCAGAGACCAGCTCAACACGGCCCAAAAGGCACCCAAAGAGGGCGCCACGACGGCGCAATAGAGAGCCCCAACACGGCCCAAAGAGTGCCCCAAGGCGGCCCCAGAGGCGCCCAAGATTGCCCCGAGAGGGCCCCAAGACGGCCCCAAGAGGGGGAACACGAATCGACAATTCGAGCCTTTCGCCCCAACAGGTCTCCAGGAGGCCCCAGACGGCAGAAAAGAGCCCAAGAGGCCACCTAGAGGCCCCCTAGCTCCACGAGGCCCCACAGGGGCCCCCAAAGACGCCCCACGAGCATCCGTAGCCATTTTGGCTCAAGGTGGCTCTGACTGCAGCGCGCAAGCGCTCATCATATAGTTGCCCATCACCATGCGGACCCCGCGACCAGGCCCCTGGGGCCAGAGGCGGCGCACTCACTTTTCCCAAACTCCCCCCTCCCCCCGCGGTGCCCACTGTGTCACTCGGGGTCCGGGACTCATTGCGGGCCTTCGGGGGACTTCCGGAAGGCCCGAAGGCGCTACCCAGACGGTCCATGAGACTTCCGAAACGGTACAAGAGTGCGCCAAGACGCCCAAGATGGCTTCAAGACGGCCCGAGAGGCTCGCCAAGCGCTTCAAGAGGGCTCCAAGATGACAATTATGCGGGCCGCACGAAATACACATCGCCCTAATTCCTCGGGCAAACGTATATGTTTGGCACATTCGTTTTTGTTTGTAACGTTATATGTTTGGCACATATGACGGCCTCAGGGAACCCCAAAATCGCCGCAAGACATCCCAACAAGGCCTCCAAGACGGCCCAAGAAGCCCTTAGGATCGCCCCCCAACGTCCCACAAAGCCCTCCAAGACGGCCTCCGTAGGCGCCTGTGGATCCCAGAGCGCTCTGAGACAATCCAAGAGGAACACAAGACACCCCACTCCGCACCCCTCCCCGCTCCTCCCAGATCGTTCCCATTCCTCCCCATCCCTCCCCGCTCCAGGCAAGTGTGCGCGAGGCGGTTGCGTCTCTAGCCGCGAGATCCTGCCAGTGCATACCTACATGTACGACCAGCCTTCGGGTGATAACGAGGTTGTGTGTGTGGTGGTGGGGGGGGAAGGGGGACAAACTGGAGCTACAAGATACTTAGCATTGCATCGCATAGCAGAACAGAGAATAGCACCGCATAGGATCGCACAGCACATAATAGAAGAGCATAGCATAGCATAGCATATCATCGCATAGCATCGCATGTAATAGCACTTCATCGCATGGAACAGTACGGCGTAACATGGCAAGGCATCGCATAGCATGGCATGACATCGCACAGCATAGTATCGCATCGCATCACACTACATAGCTTAGCACCGCATTGATGACATAGCGTAGCTTTGTACAGCATGGCATAGCATAGCATAGCACAACATCGCATAGCACCAAACACGACGGGACACCGCAAGACACCGCGGGACACCCCCAGCCCACGGCCAGCCAACCGGGGGGGACACCACGGGACACCCCGAGGCCACCGCTGGCCAACCGGGGGGCGCAGCAAAATTTGGCCCGGTTTTGCCGTAAGCGCAGCTGGTTCATTCCTCTCGCCCGCCGACGCCGCTTCGCCTCGCCCACACGCATGAAGAGAACACGACATCGAAAACAATTTCCTGGCGGGGGGTCTCTTGTTCACCTCGATCTCTTTCCCAATCTCGGATTATATCTTATTGCTGCGGAGACAATCGTTTGTTTCGCTCCGCCTGGCCCCTCCCCCCCCCTCCCAGGGCCCGAAGACGGCCCAACAGGAACCCCAAAACGGCCCCGGAGGTTCCAGAGTCCGCCCAAAAAGGCCCCAAGAAATTCGCCGACCATTTGTGGGTCTCTAGGCGTGTGAGATAGTTCCCCCCCCTACCACCCCCCCATGGGACCCCACACCGACGATTCGACCCCCCCCGCGGGCCCCCCCCCGGGCCCCTCCCCCCGGGCCCTGGACGAGCGCACCACGGGCTCTTTTGGGCCCAACAGGAGCTCACGACGAGCCAAGAAGGCCCCAAGACGTCTCCAACACGGCCCACGAGGGCCCCGAGACGCCAAACGAGCGCTCCAAGACGCCCCATAAGGCCCCAAGACGAGCCAAGACGCCTCCAAGACATCCCAAGAGGCCTCCAAGAGCAGTCCCCAGAAGGGCCGAAGAGCCGAAAATCGTCAAATTCCTATGGGAAGCGTACATTTTGATCACCTACGACTTTTCGGCTCTCACGGCGTTGAAGACGGTCCATAAACACCCCATGTTCGATCCAAAACGGCCAAGGAAGCCCCCAATAGTGGCCCAAGCCGGCCCAAGAGGGCGCCAAGACGGCCCAAGAGACCCCCAAGACGGCCCAAGACGGCCCCAAAAGGAACCCAAGAGGGGGAGCCCGACCCGACAATCCGAGCCTTCCGCCCCAAGACGGCCGCAAAAGGCTCCAAGAGGCCCCAAGAGACCTCCAAGACGCCCCCAAGAGGCCCCAAACAGCCCCTAAGAGGCCCCAACACGGCCCCAAAACGGCCCCCAAGAGGCTTCGAAGCTGCCTCCAAGAGTACCGCAAGCAGCCCCGCAAGAGATCCCAGCCGTGTCCGTAATCGGGGGTGCCAATACCGCCCTTGAGTGCCATCTTTGGGATCGTCCACGAAGTCTCCAAGATGACCCTCAGGACATCTGAAAGACGCGCAAACTACGCATGTCATTACATGTCCATTGCGTTTTTGGCCTTTTCGCCTTTTCGGCGTCCCGACGCTCCAACACGGCCCAAGAGCCTTCCAAGACGACCCCAATACGGCCCAAGAGGCCCCCAAGATGGCCCCAAGACGGCCCAAGATTGCCCCCAGACGGCCCAAGAGGTCCTCAAGACGACCCATGAGGGCTCGAAGACGGCACCCAGAGGGGCCCAAGAGGGCGACAAACAATTTTCAAAAATCCGCCGGCCCCTTGTGGGTCCTCAGGCGTGTGAGATTGTTCCACCCATAAAATCCCCCCCTGGGGACCCCAAGCCGGGAATTTGACCCCTCCCAGGCCGCGCCAGGTCCCGGACAATGCGCGTCAAAGGGGGGGGGCGCCCCAAAATATTCCAAGACAGCCCCAAGACGCCTTCCCACGCGGTCCAAGAGGGCCGCGAATCGCTGGAATATCGACCCCAAACGCCGGCGATGGCCCCCAGACGCTCTCCGCAGCCCCCAAGACACCCCAACGTGCCCCGAAGATGTGTCCCAACAGGGTCCCAAGACGCAAAAATGGCCCCATTCCTTTCGTCAAACGTACATTTTTAGCAAACTCGCTTTCCCGCCTGTCCGACGCTCCAAGACGGCCCATGACGCCCCCGAAATCTCCCCAAGACGGCCCCAAAGGCCTCCAAGAGGGCCCCAAGAATGGCCCAGGGGCCTCAGACCACCCAAAGAGGCGACAAGACCACTGCGCGATTCTTCATAAGGGGTCGGCGGATGTGGCGTAAGCCTGAAGAATCCCAACGAGATTTCAAAAGAGGGCCAAGAAAGTCCGCTGGGCCGTCTTTGGACGGTCTTGGGGCGTCTTGCGGCCGTTTTGAGGCGGTCTCTGGCTGAGGGCGCCGTGGAGCCGTGGAGCAAAGTGCAGAGGGCGCGATGTTGTGCAGATGCGCGCGGCAGGGGGGCGTGGCTCCCAGAGAGCAGCAGAAGCATGTCACGAAAGCCAGCAAGCACTCTCACACGGCCCCAACGTGCTTGCGACAGGGTGGCGGAGTTTCACAGTTGGCGTTCCAACGTTCAGAAAGGGAATTGCTCGGCGCCGCAGTATGTGTGCCGTTCGCGCCAAGGCGTGTCAGGGTGCAGTGCTGGTTTGCGGGCGACGTCCGCCTGCGATCAGCCCAGTGAATTGGATGCATTTCTTCTCTTTCAAGAGCTGGTCTTTCAAGCGCTGGTCGATCCACCTTGGGCCATAGACCAGGCAAGTGCGCGCGAGGCGGTTGTGCCTCTGGCCTGAGACCCCGCCAGTGTAGCTTTTTTCTGTTTCAAGACGGCCTCGATGGCCTCCAAGGCGGCCAAGATGGCCCATGATGGCTTCCGAAATGCCTGCAAGAACGCTAAGATGGCCGCAAGAGAGCCCACGATGGCCCCAAGATGCACCCTACACGGTCCAAGATGGGGTCCAGATAACTCCAGATAGCCTCCGAGGCGGCCAAGACGCCTCCAAGACATTCGTTGGGAAATCCCGAAGAAGCTAAATTCATCGATTTCCCGTTGGTTTGTGAAGATTGTTGCACTTGTTTCTTTCGGCCTGCCGACGGTCCAGATGGCCCAGGAGGCTCCCAAGATCGCTCCCGGAGCACCCAAGAGGCCTCCACGATAGCCCCGTGACGGCCCAAGAAGCACCCAAGACGGCCCCAGGAGGACCCCAAGACGGCCCAAAAGGACCCAACACGCCTGAGATTGCCTCCAAGACAGCCCCGAAGCGCTCCAAGCCGGCTCGAAGACGGCGAAGACAGGCCTCAAAGACGACTTCGGGCAACGTCCGACGGGCCAGGAACGCTTTAAGACAGCCAAAGAGGCGGGGTCAATGCGGAAAGATGGCTGCCGCGGGGCACGCGTGCACGGGTGCGCTGAACTCCTTGTGGGGCACGATCCGTGTGAAAGGCCGCGCGAACACGCCCACTGAGGGTGCAGTTGGACCTCCTCCGCGCACGCCCCGTGCCAGGCATGTTCCGAAATGGGCGCGGGGGCGCCATGCAAAGGTGCCCGTTCTGGAGCATGATTCGCGTGACAGGTGTGCCGACATGGGCAGGGGGGGGCGGTGTTCGAACTTGCCGGGCCTTTAATTCGGTGGGGCATGGGCGGGGGGACCCTTAGCCAAGCCTGTCTGAGGGGCCGCAGGTGAAGCCCCCTGATGTGCACGATCCTTGTGACAATATGTGTCCTCCGATGCCGAACATGTTAGACTACAACTGGAGCGCACACGGGGCGCGCGCGTGCTTCTAGTGTGTGTCTTTATATATATATACACACACACATACACATACACATACCGGGAGACGTGGCCGTGGGGGTCCCGCCCAGGGACCTCGGCTGGGCATGGAGGGCCCTGGGCCTTACTTCCCTTGTGTTTGACAAGGCTTCGGCCACCCGGAGCCACCAGAGCCCCGGGGGACGTGGCCATGGGGGGCCCGCCCAGGGACCTCGGCGGGGCATAGGGGGCCCGTTTTTTTTTTTTTTTTTTTTTTTTTTTTTTTTTTTTTTTTTTTTTTTTTTTTTTTTTTCTCTATATATATATATATATATATATATATATATATATATATATTTGTATGTATATATATATATATTCTCATACGCACCTCTCCGAGGGAGTAGAGCTCAGAGGCGATTAGTGCGCACACGTCCGCGATTTTTCTGGGCGTTTCGCTCGGGACATCCTCGAAATTCTGAAAATCGGTGGCACCCCTCACGCAGATCGCGACGTCAGGGTCCAAAAACACATGGAAAATTCAACATTTTAACGTAAAACCTTCAAAAACACATGGTAATTTCAATAATTGTGACCCCGATTCTCAGTGAATGGCGGTTTCGCTTGAAAAATCATTCCAAAATGGAGCCCCAGACCCCGCCTCGGAGCCTCCTGGGGGCCTCCTGGAACCTCCTGGGGCCTCCTGGGCCTTCTGAACCTTCTGGCACCCCAGACCCCGCCTCGGAGCCTCCTGGGGGTGTCCTGAAACCTCCTGGGGCCTCCTGGGGCCTCCTGCGGCCTCCTGGAGCCTCTTGGGGCCTCCTGAAGCCTCCTGGGGTCTCCTGGGGCCTCCTGAGGCCGCCTGGGGCCTCCTGGGGCCTCCTGGGGCTTCAGAACTACATGCACACAGAGACACAAATCACGCCCAACACATCACACGCTAGACAAACATAACACACACACACACACACACAACACCTACAACACACAAAAAGCACGCACCACACGAAACATACATCACAAACACACACACACACACACACACACACACACACACACACACACACACACACACACACACACACACACACACACGCACAACACTCACAATCCTGGGGCCTCCTGGAGCCTCTTCTGGTATCCAAGTCGGGCCTCCTAAGGCTTCCTGGGGGCCCTGGTGCACACATCGCAAGGTGTGGCAACCCCACTTGCGCTCGAGTGCGACTTCGATGTTGCATTTCACTCCTGCTTCAAACGCCCCTTCAATTTTTTGTATGAGCCTGGGCACACACGTGCCACTTGTATATATAAACGTCGCCCACCCGGAGCCACCTGAGCCCCGGGGGACGTGGCCGGAGGGGTCCCGCCCAGGGACCTCGGCGGCGCATGGGTGGCCCAGGGCCTTACTTTCCTTTTGTTTTTACCAGGTTTCGCCGGCCCGGAGCCACAAAAGTCCCAAGAGGTTGCAAGGAGTTTCAGGGGTTGCTCCCGCCCGGTGCCCCAGGTCTCCCACAGGCCTCCTAGAGGCCTCCAGGAGAGCTCCCCCAAGCTCACACACTTGGTTTTCCCATAGTTTTTGTCCACGTTTCTCTCCATGCAGCCTGTTCTGCATCCCCACGCTGCGCGGCAGCCCCAGAGGACGCCCAGACCGTCCCGGTTCGGCCCCTGACGTTCCCAACCTTGTCCCCAGATGGCTCCGCGTGGGGGGATCCGCGCGCCCCAGTATGGTCACAGAGCGGCCAGGGACGCTCCGAGATCCCTGCGACGCCGACGATCACCCCAAGACAGCCCCCCGAACGACTTCGTCGACACGTCATGCTTCCAAGAGGCCTCCCCGGAGTGTTCTCTGAGGCCTTACTCTTCGTTTGTGTGCCCATGGTTTCTACACGATTTCACGCATCCAACTTGTTATGCATCCCCACGCTGCACGGCAGCCCCAGAAAACGTCCAGACCGATGTGGTTCGGGCACCTGGGTTTCCCAACCGCGATCCAAGACGGCTCCGCATGGGAGGACCAGCGCCCCCAAGTAACCGACTGCCCCAATAATGAACCATACCCCCCGCAACCCGTCTTGCATGTTTATCCCGTGTCAATTCGATTGTAATTGTGGAGAGGGCGCGGAGGCGGAACTTGATAATCCCCGGGGGGGTGCGAATCGAAGTTAATATCATTTTATTTTGATTCGCAACAGCATCAAAAACGTTGAGCATGGCAACAGTGATCTCACCATCTCAGCTTCTGCAGTCACGAGCGCGTGGCAGATCTCTCGAGCCACTCTTGTGCCAAGATCTGCAACGTCGGGTTGCACGAGCGCCCAAGATCATTATCACCACCATCGTCATCATCATCATCATCATGGGAATGGGAATGGGTATCTGGGGGCGTCCACAGAAAAGCTGACAAACAAAAAGACAGGGCCTAAAACCCTTTGAGTTTCAGCTTGTGTCACTTCGCCCTGAGGGCCTACAGGAGGATGAGCTGGCCCCGAACGCTGGGGATGGGGGCCCACAGGCGGTTCGCGGCGACTCGTTGGTGGGGGGCCCGAGAGCCACGACGCACCACCGATCTGAGAGGGCCTCAAATTAGACCAGCAATCAATCGTGGAGGAGAGAACAGGCACAGGGGGGGAGGCAGGCGCGAGGAAGAAGGGTGCTCCACAACAACTGACAGGCCTGATCGAATTACGAATTACAGCTCCCTTCATCATCATCGCTCTCTCGGGAGGCCCCGCCTAGGCGTACAGGCCGTCGGGAGTGAAGAACGGGGCCCCGTAGCAGATATCACCAATGCCTCCCATGATGTATAGCTGCTCGGAAGGCAGTTTGAAATAAGATGGGGGGGAACCTCTCGCAATGGCCAAGCGTCACGACACCGTCGTGCGCCAGAATCGCTGCTTTCGCAGACTCCACTGAACCGACGAGAGGCCCCCAATACTGTATCCACCAAGTTGGGGGCGCCTCTCGCAGTGGCCAAGCGTCACGACACCATCGTGCGCCAGAAATGCTGCTCTCGCAGACTCCACTGAGACGACGAGAAGCGCCCCCCAGTACTGAAGCCACCAAGTTGAAATAAGATGGGGGGCGCCTCTCGCAGTGGCCAAGCGTCGCGACACCGCCGTGCGCCAGAAATGCTGCTTGCGCAAACTCCACTGAAACGACGAGGGGCGCCCCACCAGTACTGAAGCCCCTGGAGGTGAACAAACCACTCCATTGCCGTACTGAGAGATTGGACCATCGCCCAGAGATGCACTTCTCCATGGCTTGAGTAGGAAAAAAAGAGTCCACTCTGTCGCTGTCCAGACATCTGCATACTGGATATCGCCAAAAGCCTTCCACGGCGACAGTCTGGACCAAAAAGGGAGAGCAGCTCATCACAATAAAATTACTTCTTCCGAGTGTGAATGTGTCGGCGGACAGGTACTGTAACCTTTGATTGTGCCGCCATCCTCGAGGCCGGTTCGAGCGTCACGATGCCCTGCTCCACCAATTGCAATAATATTTCGCTGTGGGTGCGTAGCATCAACCTCTGGTGTGCGCTGAGCCGTGGAGGTGTCACATCTTCTCGTACTCGTCCAGTAGTTTCTGTGCTGCTCTCTCATCATCATCATCATCATCATCATCATCATCATCAGCAGCAGCAGCAGCATCAGCAGCAGCATCGTCATCATCATCACCATCATCATCATACTCATCATCATCAACATTATCAACATCATCATCATCATACTCATCACCATCATCATCGTCATCATCATGTGATCACGGTCCAAACTGGAACATTCTAGAAGGTAAGCGGGATGTCGTGAAACCGTACCTCACGGCTCTTGGGGCTCACTGCACGCGCAATAGGAGCCGGGCATGGGCCCGAGAGAGCTGAGAGGGGTGAAGGTGTAGAGATTTCGTGTAGGTCGGGAGATGGACTGGGCAACGCGTGTTCCTGCTCGAGCGAGGCTGGCATCACACTATGCGCACACGGAAGGTAGGACACATTGACGAAATGTGTTGCTCAGGATTCGCTGATTAGCAAAAGAACACTATACGATATTTGGCGCGGTGTGACCGACTTGCCCAGCATCCCATAAGCATGTGTATCGAGCATTCTAACAGGAACTGTGTTTGGCTTGAGCGAGGTCTGGCAGTGACATTCGAACGATGATGACACATTGTAGGCGACATGTCTTTGTTGCAGATGAAGCTCAATCATTACGGCAACATCTGTTTATGGAGCATCTGAGTCCGTGCATGAACAAGGATCGGATCGAGTTCGATGTGGTGAATCCTAGGTTCCATTGGGGAGAAGAGCGAGCAACAACGGCCGAAGAGGGCCTCGTAAAAGAACAACGGCGATGCATTGGCACAGACTATGGCGGTTTAACTCGACGCTCGAGGTGCGTATACGGTCCGGCAGTATATCACGACTTGCCAGGTCCTCATTCCGCACGATCACGCGATGGTGACGGACGACCAGAACGCATACCAAAAGTACCTGGCGACGGTCAAGGGCGAGGCAGCTCCACACGGTCGCGGCCCTCGAGCCGCATCGGCGATACATCGGCGATGCAGCGCGACACTCCGACCCCATTTGCTCGGGCCCCAACCGAGAGGCCTCGAGCTCAGCCACGTGATGCAGGAGCGTGGAGGCGAACGCAAGCCTGAGCAAGCTGCCAGGGGTGAGATGGCCGAGCAGCTTATAGAGGGTGGAACCTCCACCCCCACACGAATCACCCCGACACACGAAGCCATGGAGTACACGCGGCCGGGGAAGGAAATCGAACTGGGCGGGGCCGTTTAGTAAACGCCCAGGGCCGTTGAGTCAACGTCATTTGTCGGCATTCTGTACTTAACTCGAGCTGTAGCACAGCTACAGAGCTGGTACGCACAGAAACCGATCCAGAATCATCAGGGGCGTTCGGCTGAAGCATCCAGAGCTCGGAACAATGTCTGCTACTCGAGCTAGGTCCGCAAAACTATTCGTATGCGACCGTTTTCGTCCCTGGACAGCTGCAGGGGGAAAACGCAAAGCTGAGGCGGCCGACTTCGAGACGCGGCGGGCGCGCGGGCCGTTAGCGGGCTGGGGCTCCGGAACCGTGCCGTTCCCCTCGGGCCCCGGGGCCTGGGAGGGAAGGAGGGAGGGAAGGGGGGGAGGGGGGGAGGGATGGGGAGAGGGAGGAGGGGGGGGGAGGAGGGGGGAGGGAGGGGGGGGGGAGGGAGGGAGGGAGGGAGGGGGGCTGACCGAGGGGCCGTGCAGGTCTTTCCCGCGGCCGCCGCGCCTCCTGTGCTCTCGAGCGGGACTGGCCGCGAGGCGAAAAGCACAGCTCTTCTTATTTTAGAGCTGCCCAGCGCCGATGGGATTCGTGCGCGGCTCATTGTGGCGTGAATGGGAGGGCGGATGGAGCCAGGAGGGGGGGAGGGCGAGGAGGGGAGGGCGAGGAGGACAGGGAGGGCGAGGGGAGGGCGACACCGACGACGGTGAGGCCGCACGGCGCCCCTGGCGGCACGACGACGGCGGGAGGCCGTCCAGGCGCCGTTGGCGTAGCGCTTGACGGATGCGTCCTCGCCCGCGCGCGCACGCCGCGCCGCCGCCGGAAGCCGCCCGCATGCGGCGCCGGCGCCCGAGGCCGAGGGGCAAAGACCAGGCCAGGACTCGTGGGATCCGACGGCGAGAGTGGCCCGCGACGGAGAGACCCGCAGAGGCCTCCCGGGGGCTGAGGTCGGGGACGTATACTGGCCGGGGTCAGGGCAGCACCGGGTAACTCAGGCCTGGCAAGATGCTGCAGGATCCTACAGCCAAGCCCAGGTCAGGGCACCCCTGGCCCTGCAGGATCCTGAAAGACCCGGCGCTCTGACGAACTCCCGCTTGAGTTGACCGCCGTCCCCTGAGCCCCGATGAGAGACCCGCGGAGGCCTCCCGGGCGAGGTCCCAGCTGATGGGGTCGGAGGACCGCACCGCATCGACGATGAATCGGCGATGCATCGGCCACGCCGACGTGGAGAAACTCGGGACCCACATTACGCCAGATCGTTGATGCATCGGCCGCGCTGGGATATCCGTCGACCACATCTACTCGCGGACCCCATCTGGGAGACCGACCGGGCCCAAACTCGTGAGATCCGACGGCAAGAACGGCCTTGCGACCGGGAGACCGAGCAATTGGAAGACGGTTCCAAGCTGGAGGCGCGGCGCCGTAGGTCATGAACGGCGCCGGCTCTGCAGGGGGGATGCCCCCTGACATTGTTGTATGATTCTGGGTACCGGCCGTTCCCACAACGGGGTGGGAACGGGGGTCGGGAGCGGCCAAGAGGGGGGTGTCCAAGAGGGGGGGGGCAAATCATGACCGGCGGCATGTGCGCGGCCCAGCGGGGGGGCCAGGGACGTAATGAAATAAGAAGAGGCGCCACGAAATCTGGGGAGATATCATGGCCCCCGCCATGATATCCCCCCCCCCTAGTCATCACCCCCCTCTTTTCCGCCCCCAAGGGGGGTGGGGCTCCTGGTAACGGAAACGTTTGGGCGGGGTGGGGCGCGTCCGGGCGGCCGAGCGCCAGCTTCTGGGCGAGGGCCCTGGCCCGTGCGGTCTGTACAATTTCCCGTGGCGCGCCACTTTTTTTTCTTTTTGGTTGGTGGGGAAACGAACTCTCTTGCCCAACTGGGACCCCCAAAGTAGGGGGAAAACAAACCTACCCCGCTTTTGACCACCCTCGCTTCCAAGAGATACCAAACGATGCCAAACTACGGGCTGTACTGGTCAGGCCGCGTGACGAGGAGGCGCGTGGTATGACTTGGTTTTGTCTGGAAGCGAAAGCGGGGTAGGTAATTCACGCTCTGACAAAGGGAAGACCATAGGGGTCCAGCAGGAAACACCCCGTCAGAATGATGCGGAAAAAGAGTGGGGAGGAGGACGTCAAACACTGGCTTCGCAATCTTTTTGAACACAAAACGGGTTCCCCCTGTTTCCGGACCCGGTGCCATCACAGGGGTGGTCAATCCTGCTCAGGAAATATCGCTGAACACTTTATCTGAAGATGCAATCTCGCGTTCCGTGGCGATTTGTCGCGATGCCCCGACGCTTGTCAGACCTGGCCCGCGGTGCCGACTTTTCGCCTGTCCTGTAAAAAAACAGAGATTGCGCCAGTTTGTACCAGCGCGCCTGGAGTTTCTTTCGGGTCTAGCTGGGCGCGTCGCATCTGGGTGCGGAACCCAAGTCCCCGTCGCGCCAGCCGTCAAAGAGGCTTGCGCAATTCTCGTGGGAATGCGCCAGCCTCGCGGACGCGCGAATGGCGAATGGCGCCAATGCCGACCGCAAGTTCAGGCAAGCAGATCAGACAAACCGCATATTGGGTTCTGGCCCGTGCCATCATTAGCACCTGGGGCGCGGATTTCCCATGCCGACGGACCTAGGCCAGAAGAGTATCCATCACAAACATGAAATCTTCGTCGGCCAAAACAAACTGAACATCCAAGGGTGCCGCCCCCATGATGCACGAGCACCCAACAAGTACAAATAATACCAGGGTGCCCTCGATCTTACATTGCGGTCCGACTGAAGATTTAGGGTGGGCGTGTCCCCCTACAAGGGGGATTTGGGAAGAAAGATAAAACATAGTCAGAACACAATCCAACTACAGCAAACAAAGGTCGTCACCGTACCACTTTTCGACTATTCTTGAACACTCCTCCTGTGGGGGGACAGGCCCGACGTCACTGTAGATGATGGTCTGCGCGGGCCGTGCCTGGCCAACGTGGTCAGAGGACGGCGCTGCTTCGACGGCTACTCGTGCGTGGAGCTGCCCGGGCGGCCGCCTCCTCCGACCAGGGGCGGAAGCAACTCGCCACGGCCGCGCCTGGTGAGCGTATTCCCCAATCAGTGCTTCCACTGAAGGGGTCCTAGCGGAAATAGGAAGATTTGGCGACAATTTCCCGCCGATTTTGGTAGCAGGCTGGGCTCCCAGGTTCCAGGTTCCGGATTCCCGGATTCCTGATGATTGGTTCCGGGCCGATTTCGGTGTGTTCTGGGTCCTCGGGCTCCCCGGTTCCCTGACGATCTCCATCCACTGATTGGGTTTCTCTCCGTATTCTTTATTCGGCGTCTCAACATGGGGCGTTTCGACAAGACGGCCGGTCCCCGCCCGACAGGCACCCTTCGCGCGTGCCCGTCATCTGCGCGCGGGCCCCGGCGGCGGACGGCGGCGCTGCCGCGGAGTTGCCCCGCGGCGCTCTGGGGCGCAGGAGGAGGAGGAGGAAGAGGGGGAGGAGGAGGAGGAGGAGGAGGAGGAGGAGGGGGAGGAGGAGGAAGAGGAGGAGGAGGAGGAGGAGGAGAAGGAGGAGGAGGAGTGGGGCGGGGTGTCTGGCTCACCTCTGCTGAGCGCAGCTGTTTGCAAGAGCGCGGCCCTTGGGGGAGGCCCCGCGCGCTCGGCGCAGGCGCCAGCAAACAGCCAAGATCCACTCCAAGGGGGGGGGGGGAGTGCGAGGGCCCGCGCCGATCAGCAAAACAACGAATAAAACAACGATCACCAGTGCTGGGCGCGTCTGCTTCGGCAAAGCGTTGCCTTGAGCGTGCGTTTCTGTTCGCGCGCGGGCCAACAGGGCATCATTCAGAATTGCCCCCACGTCGCATGCACGGCAACCGTGGGGGCGGCTGCAGTGAAGGCTGACACTTCACAGCTGCCTCCATGCATAGGTTCTTTGAGGTCGGTACCGTATGAGGCCCCGCATGAAGACCAATCGCGTTGCATGTGGCGGAGCATAGATAACATAGATCCTACTATTCCCCTGGTTGTGCATGTTTGGAACAACCTCGGGTGGACCCCCAAGCTTGGAACAGGCAAATGGGTTTGATTGGATTAGTCGTCCGCGACATAGCGTCGGGAGAGAACAACGCTGCCACTGAACTCTTGTGATCGAACCGTCACTGGCATCTTCGCCTGTGGCACACCTGCAAGAACGCCCATTCCCACAGACTCTTGGAGCTTGTTTGTGGAATGCCGAGCTAGACCTCTCCCTTGTAAGGAGTGATTCGCGTCTGCGCCCCTCGCCCTGCAGCGCGGTAGGCACCATCGGCGCTCTGACGCTTCCAAATCCGTTTGATCTAGCGGCGCAGTTGAAGGGCAAGGCTGTGCAACCTCCTTGCGCTTAACGGCACGCACCTGCTGCCCACAGTCGAAAATTGCTGTCCGCCCCCGTCTGAAAATCCAAATGTGCGTACTGCTTGCTTCTTCGGTTGCAGTCGTACGTTGGAGGCGCCCACTAGGTCTCTGTTGGTTGGGGCCCCAGATCATCGATCAAGAGGGAGGATGAAACCAATTCCGAGCAAATCGGTCCCCAGACCCCTCCTGGGATTCATCTAGTGAGATCGTGTTCCCTGGATCCTTGCGCGGCGGCCCCGAGGCCCGAAAGCGGCTCTGGAGGCCGAGGCTGGAGAGGGGAACAACAGACAATCGAACCCAACACCTCCAAAATGCCCCCCCCTCTCCCTGCTGGCCTCTCCCTCGATTTGTCTCACGTGACTGCCGCCCGACAGGCCGCGCAGATCTGGGCTGGCGGCTTCGATCGAGCAAGGCCGAAGGCAGAACAGCCAGAACCTCCGCGAGCCCCAGCCGCGAGGGCAGACTGTGGGGAAGGGGCGGGGTGGAGGACCTTCTCCTTTGCTTAGGCACGCTGCAAGGCGCCTCTCCGCCTTGGGCGTCAGGAAGACTGCACGCGGCGAGTGCAGAGAGAAGCGGGCAAGGCGCCTCGGGCACGGCAGCACCGACGACCTCCTCCTCCTCCTCTTCCTCCTCCTCTTTCTCTTATCATCATCATGAACCTCACCACCACCATCATCATCATCACCACCACCACCACCATCATCATCATCAACATCATGATCATCATGATCATCATGATCATCACCATCACCATCATCATCATCATCATCATCACAATCACCATCATCATCACCCTCACCATCATCATCATCATCATCATCATCAGCATCATCACCATCACCACCACCTTCACCATCACCATCATCATCATCATCATCATCATCATCAACACCATCACCATCACCATCACCATCACCATCATCGCCACCACCATCACCATTACCATTACCATCACCATCACCACCACCACCATCATCATCATCACCATCACCATCACCATCACCATCATCATCCTCATCATCGTCATCACTATCATCATCATCATCATCATCACCATTATCATCATTATCACCATAATCATAATCACCATCATGACCATTAGCATCATCATCATCATCATCATGTTCATGATGGTGTCCGTTTAGACCCAACCCTGGCATTTTTACAATTGGAAGCGAGGAGTTCGATAAAACCGCTTGGCTTGCTAATTACAAGCTCGCCGCCGAGCTCGGCTCGGCGGGGGGCGGTGGGGGGGCCGCGAGAATCTGAGACGATTGGAGCCATGATACGGTTGCGGAACAGGCCGCGCGGCACACGCGAGGGCAGGGTCCTTCGGGGACAAACTGAACGCAAGCCACCGAACCCTCCCGTTTTGCGGGGCCGGGGGCGCTAGGCCGGGAACCTGGCCCAAATCCGCGCAACCCTACGGGCCCCGAGGCTCCAGACAAGAAGTTTCCACGACCCAACCTCAAACTGTCAGGTCCCACATGAAGACTCATGCTCTACGATTATTACCCCATGGTGGTGTCCGTTAAGACCCAACCCTGGAATGTTCAACATTGGAAGCGATAAGTTAGATAAAATCGCTTGGTTTGCTAATTGCAGGCTTGCCGCCGAGCTCTTCCCGCCTCCGCTCGCGAGCTATCAATGACGCCGGAGTTTGGCCCTGCGCCCGGCGCACAAAATGCGCTCGGACCCCTTCGCAGTGAGAAGGGATATTGGGACACGCGAAACTGAAAGCAAGCCCCTCGCCCGCCCTCCCCAGTGCCCCTACAAGATCACTATTATTCGGTGACTTGGCTCACTGTCCGAACAGGAATAACTGGAGGACGCTCTTGATTGCCAAATAGAGAGCTCGGAACAGTCTACGGCCCACGTTGATCCAGGCCCCCGGGAGCTCGGCTACTTCGATCTCGCGGTCGCTCATCGACATGTAGCGGATCGCGGGGAGTCGGGGCCTGGCCAGGGTCGAGTTGATGTGGGGGGGGATGGTTTCCCTCTCCGAGCCGAGGTCGTACTCGAGGCCGCCCCGCAACGGGTTCGACCACTGAGCGCTGAAATTTTCTGCGCGGTCGACAACATGGACGCCGTAACACCCCGTCGACAGTGAGTCGTATGTTATGGGAAACACTCTGTACTGACCAGGCCAAACCAACATCTGCCAGCTCTCTGTCGCGTGTGGCAGCGTCACCGAAGCCTCAGCGATCGCGCCGGCGACCTGATCGGCCCCGGGCGGCCGCGGCTCCACTGGCAAGAACTCTCGCTGGACCCATTCCTGCAGGAGCACGGGGACGTCCGCGATCCGCTCGGCGCGGCGCTGGTGGATCTTCGAATCGGCGATGTCCACGCCGCGCCGAGCCTCCTGCAGGATGCTCGCCGAATGGCGCGTCGACGTCGCGGCGAAGTCGGACACGCCTTGGGCAGCCGCGATCACTGCTCCGAGGCTGTTGTCGACCACCCCCCCGCCGAGACCGACGCGCTCGCCGCGGCGCCCATCGTGGCCCCGAGGTGGGCCAGCGGCCCTGCCACGTGCAGCCGCGAAATCAGCCAGGCGGCGATCGCCGCCCACGTCACGCCCCGCGAGGTCGAGCGCCCGCACCACCTCGCGGTGCTCCAGGCCGCGCGCGCCAGCGCCCAGCCGCTGACACCCGCGCGCCGCTGCCCTGCCGCCGCGCCCGCCGCCTGCGGCCGCGACGCCGCCGGCTGCAGCGCCACCGGCGCCGCCGCGCCAAGCTTCGCCGGCGCTGGCGCCTCGGCCACGGCCGCGCCCGCTGCTGCATCCACGGGCTGCGGCGGCCCCGCCATGAGCCCGTCCACCAGCGCGCCCAGGCCCGGCGCTGGCGGCGGCTCTGGCGCCTCCGGCCGCCTCGCCACTGGCGCTGGAGAGGCCGCTCGGCGGCCCCCCGACAGTGGGGCTGGCGGGCGCCAGGGCGCAGGCAGCGCCTTGGTTCCGCCCTGCCCCTTGCGCCAGCCAGACGGCGGCACGCTGGCCGCCCTCGCCCTCGCCGAAGATGCCCTCCGGGAAATAGCGGGGCAGCTTCTCGGCCGCCTCGCGGACGAGCGGTGCGACTCCTCGCTGCTCAGCCTGCGCCGGGACCCTGGGGGCGGTGACAACGCCCACGTAGACGCGGAGGCTGGACTCGGTGAACCACCGCCCTGCCTCCTTGATCTCCCGGAAGGGGATGCCACGAGCCAATGGATCGCTGGCAGAGCCCGCCCGCGCCGAGGGGGGCGCCCAGTGGATGTCGAGGCCCAGGGCTGCTTCAAACTGCCTGAGCGAATCGACGAGCAAGTAGGGAAAGAGGGGGCCCTCGGGCGGTGTGCCCAGGACCACTCGATGCAGGATGTTATCCAGCACTCCGTCTCGCTCCAGTACGATGGCAACCTGCATCCTCTCGGCCTTTGCCTCCGCCTTGGCCCGCAAGTTGATTACCCAATTCGGCTGTAGATCAGGCCCCCCTCTCGACGATGGCAGAGATATATTTTTTTGCGCGTAATTGCAACATTTCTGATGGTCGCAGGCCGCGGTCCACCTGCAGGGGCAGGCCTGCTCCCAGCCGCGGCACGCCCCAGCAAGCAAAGCAGATCGCGGCTAGGTTGGCTGGCGCGCGCCCGAGCGGCGGCGCGTGCTTGACCTCAGCCGCGACTCGCCATGCGACAATCGCCGAATGGGACCGCGCAAGCTTCCTCCTCAGGCGTGGGAAGACGAACTCCACCGCGGCGACGGCATACTCGAAGTTGCACTTGGTCATACGCATGTCATTCTTGTACTCCACCAGCAGGTCGCCCCGCTGCTCGGGCCCGTTGGGAACAAAACCGCGCTCGTCCAAGTAAGTCACAAACTCCAACGCCGCTGCCCTGTAAGCTGCCAGGGTGCGCGGCTTCACCTTCTTAAAAGAAGTGCCGTCCAGCTTTCTCGGCCCCGGCATGAGGTAAGCCGCGCAGCTCAGCACGGTTCAGGCACCTCGATATACTATCGCGTCTCCACCCATGGAATCAAAATCTTTGTGCGAGATGCTATCCCCGCCGCGGTCTTCTGTCGCAACAGGCGGTTCAGCTGGTGCGCAGGGGGGCCTCCCTTTGTTCACGGCGCCTGACTTGGGCTGGTTGTCCTCCAAGATCGGCGGCGCGGTGCGATGGAGGGCGGGCGTGGCGGCCGCCAGCCTACTGATCTTCACGACGCAGCGCCCCTCGCCCAAGGTGATGTGGTCGGCTGATCGCCACCCCCCCTGGCCCACGATCGCCCAGTCCTCGTCGGGCTTGAACGCGCGGTCGGGCAGGAGGCTGAAGGGCTTCGTCCTCCTGATCACCTGCTCCGGGCGCCGCAGGCCAGTCAGCTCGCCGTCCAATCTCGCCGCGGCGCGGCCCAGGCTGCCGCCCGCGTCAATGAAGTCCTGCGCGATCTCCCTGCTCACGTCGGTCACCAGGCCCCCCCGGCCGCCGTCGCCCTCGGCGTTGGCGCCCATGGCGTCCCCAAAGTCCGCGTGCATCAATGGCGCCGCCGTGGCCATGGCCCGTAGCTCCCTACGGACGGTCGCCTAGGTGTTCACCCGCTGGCACGGGTACCTCTCCACTCTCCAAGAGCCGGAAGACCGCGCTGGGGATGCGCAGCACCTCGCGCCTCAGCAGCGCCCCCCAGATCCAGACCCCCATGAGCGAGCGCAGCTCCTCGGTGCACACGGTGCGCGCGGCGCCCATCATGTCCAGCTGCCGCGCCAGTTCCCAGGCCCTCGCCGGCGGCAGCCGAAGTTGCGCTGGCCGCGCCTGCGGCGCATAGCCCAGCACCTTCAGCATGTCGCTGGCCTCGGTGCGGGTGGGGGACCGCGAAGCCCGCCTCGGCCAGGGCGCCCGCCACCCGGTGCGTCGCGCTCGTCGCTCGTGAGCTGCAGTCATTGCCCCCTGCCATCGCCGCGCCGTCGTCGACGCGCAGGTCGAAGGCCATTTTCGCCCCGTCCATCGCAAGCCCACGCCCTCGAAGCACGTCCTCGTTCCGCGCGGCCACGGCGGATGCAGTCGTGCTGCGCGCGCCCCAGGCAGTCGCCGCCACGTCTGCCTCGGGCGGTCGTCGCCGGCCCGAGCCCCCCAAACCGCTCAGCTCGAAGATGGCAAGGGTCTTCGCCACCATGCCCCCCAGCGACTCGCACATCGCCTCAGGGCGCTGCGCGAGGGGGCTCGCGAGGAAGGTCCCGTCGGCCAGCTCGCCCTCGGCGGACTCGTGGACGTGGGAGTCGTCGCACTTCAACTCGCTCAGGTCCTCCAGCCCCTGCAGCGCGCCACTGAGGCAGGTCGGCTTCCGCGCGCGCCCGCCCGGCATGCACTGGCCCAGGCGCGCCCGCTGGGAGGGGCGCCGCCCCTCGAAGTCCAGCATCTCTTCGGCGTTCCAGATGGATGGGTGGGGCTCGTGCCCGGGCCCCCCCGGGCGCTCGACGAGGAAGGCGCCGCCGCTCTGGCCGCCCGCCTCTCAGGGCGCCAACGGGCCCAGCGTCGAAGTGTCAACCCCGCGCCGACGATAATGAAGAGCCCCCCCCCCGTTAACGCGCCAGAGTTGATTATCCACGGCCAAGAAGAGTTTGGACAGGGGCGCGGAGGCCGAACTTCGTTATCACTATGAAAAGTTCGCCATTGAGATTAACTTCCTGCTCATGTTGAGATAGCAGCATCAAGCGAAGCGTTGACGTTTTCGAATCTAATAGGTTTGGAACTTTGGATTGTCTCCTCCTCCTCCTCCTCCTCTTCCTCCTTCTCCCCCCTGGCTATATATATATATATATGTACATCTATATATATATGTGTACATACATACATTTACTATGTAAATATAGCATAATCTCTCTCTCTCTCTCTCTCTCTCTCCATATATATATATATATATCTACCTCTCTCTGTCTGTCTCTGTCTCTCTGTCTTTTCCCTTCCCCCCCTGGCCCCCTGTTTTTCCCCTGCGGTTTACTATCCACGGAAACCGAAGCAAATGAGGCGCCCTACACGAGCAGATGAACATCTCAATTTCCATCGTTTGATTACCAATTAACTTAAATAGGTTTGGAATCTCTCTCCTTCCGTCTGTGTTCTCTCTCTCTCTCTCTCTCTCTCTCTCTCTCTCTCTCTCTCTCTCTTTTTTTTTCTCTCTCTCTCTCTCTCTCTCTGTCGAACTACCAGAATATGTATGTCTCTGTCTCTATATGTTTTCCTCCATCTCCCCCTGGCACCCTGAATGCGTGCGTCGCTGTGGTTTACCACCCACGAAAGCCGATGCGCGTGAACTGCCCTGAACGAGCAGATGACAATCCTAAGTTCCACTGTTCGTTTACTGATGTAATGCAATAGGTTTGGAACTTTGGCATGTCCCCTCCTCCCCCCCATCCCCTCTTTCTCTCTGTCTGTCTATATTTATCTACTTTTTATAGTTTTTCTTCTGTCTCTCTCTCTCTCTCTCTCTCTCTCTCTCTCTCTCACTCACTCACTCTCTCTCTCTCTCGCTAGCTATATGTATCTCTCTCTCTCTCTCTCTCTCTCTCTCTCTCTCTCTCTCTCTCTCCCTATCGCTATCTCTCTCTCTCTCTCTCCTTCTCTCTCTCTCTCTCTCTCTCTCTCTCTCTCTCTCTCTATATATATATATATTTGCCTTCCCCCTTCCCCCCTGGCACCCTGGACTTTTCTATGGCTGTGGCTTGCTATCCACGGAAGCCGAGGCGCGCGAGCTACCCTGCGCGAGCAAGGATGTCAAGGGAAACAAAATGCGTTAGGGGATCATTTTTATGATAAAAAAAGCGCTGACGTCTCAAGCGAACCGAACGATTGCTTTAACATGTCTGAGACGAAACGACCAACGATTGTATAATGTCTCAAGCGAAACGAACAGTAACAATATCCGCAGCCACTTGGTGGCTCAAGATATCGAGCTCTCCAAGATAGTCAGTTGCTCCAAGCCGACAATGGAGCAGCGCGCCGCGCTCGAGAAGTCTCCTCGGCTTTCGGCTCTCTTAACATCATCTCTTTCTCCTCCCACATGGTCCGGTAGGCAACGCTCATAACCCCCCCGCGACCCCGAACTGAATTCATCCCTGTGGGATCATCTCCGGGGCACAAGGTCACTTCCTGCTGCGTCGCCTCGACGTCGACGGCCAGCAAGGGGGCGCATCGCCGCCGTCGCCCGCTCGCCCCCCCTCTTCGCCGCCTTCACAGCCTCGATCCAGTCGGCCACGCTGTAGCCGCCCAGGCTCGGCGGCTCCGCGCGGCAGCTTGACTGCTGCATGATCCAGTCGTCGTCGTAGCGGCGCCGCTGCCCGCGCTCCGGCGCCCCCCCCGCTCTCGCCACGCCCTCCAGCCCCCCGCCCTCGGGCGGCGAGGCGCGCGGCGCGCCGTCAGCAGCGGCGTCGGCGGGTGCCGCGGCACCCTTGGGCGCCGCCAAGCGCGCCCCCACGCCCAGCAGCGCCCTGCCGATGATCGCCGCATTCACCGTCCTCAGCAGATGCACGGAGTGCGAGTCCCCCATGGCCAGCCGGTGGTAGCGCGGTGCCACCCAGCCTGCAGGCGCCACCAGGTCGCGGATCCGCTGGCCCAGCTCCCCCCACACCCAGCAGGCTCGCAGCGGCGGGCACGCCTGCCACTTGGCCATCCAGGCGGGCGCCCGGGGGCGGGTGAAGGCAGTGTCCTCGTCGAAGGACGCCGCGCCCCACTCGTCCGTCGGGGCGCGCATGGAGGCCATCGCCGCCCCGCCGTGCATCCCGTGGCCCCCGCGCTGGCCGCTGCCTCGTCGGGCATTTCTTCGGCGCGCAGCTGAAGCCGCAGTAGGCCTGGGCGACGCGGGGGGTCTCGAGCGTCCACGTATCCTTCGGCAGGTCGCCCCGCATCAGGTAGCGGGCGCACTCCGACGTCGAGCCCCCCACGAACGCGAAACGCTCCTCCAGCTCCTCGAAAATGGCCCCCGACTTGCCGCTGTTGTCGAGGACGCCCCGCTCGTCCGTGTAGCACTGCCGTTCACCGTCTGGCAGCGCCTCCAGCAGATCCACGACCTGGTCGTCAGGCGGCTCGGCCACGGCCGTCGCGCACATCATAAGTTTGCTCGCGCTCTTACGCTCTCCGGTGCAGACGCCCTGCGGCCCCCCGTCGCGAGCGAGCTCCACCCCTTGACCGCCTGTCGGGGCAAGCCCCCGGCAGTCGCGCTCATGCCGCGCCGCCCCCTGCAACGCGCACTGCCGCGCGCGCTTTCAGGCAAGCATCCTCTCGTCGTCGCGCGCTCCTCGCTGGCCCGCCGGTCTCGCCTCCAGGGGTCCGCAGTCCATCCCGCTAATGAGCTCGATGAGCCCGCAGGCCCCGCGCCAGACGCAACTTCGCCGAACCCATCTTGTCGTCGACCTTCCGGAAGAGGTGCATCCTTGTAGTGGCCGAGCTGGTGGAGGAATGGGGGTGAAAGACCTGGCCGCGGCCCCCTTCCACTGCGGGGCCCGCGCGAGCGAGCCGGGCAAACCCGTCGCCGGCACCTCTGGCTGCACCCGCTTCTGCGGGGCGCAGTCACGGACCGAGGGGGGGCCACGGGCCCCTCGGTCCGCCAGCAAACATCACGCCTGCGGCTGGCCCCGGCCCGAGGGTTTGCCCCCTCGGCCGCGGCCGCGCCCCCCGCCTTCGCCCTCCCTGCCTCTGCTGCCTCCTGCTGCGTCGCTGCCGCCGCCTGCGCCTTCGCCAGAGCTGGCGCCTCTGCCGCTGCCCCGGCCCTCGCGCATGTCCGCGACGGCGACCCGCTCGAGCTCGGACTTGCTGTGGGCGGTGGCCCCTGTCACCAGCCAGGTGGGCGCCAGGTCCGCGGCGGACCCTGGCGGGCGCACCGCCGGCATCGCCGCCGCGCCCGCCGCGTCCATAGCCCGCAGCTCATAACCGTACCTCGCCAGCCGTCGCAGGTGCAGCTCGAGCGCATCGTCCGACGCCAGGCGCGTGAGCACCTCCGACTGCGTCCTGCAGCCGCCCAGCAGGTAGTCCACGTTGGTGGCCGCCGTCCACAAGTCGGCCCAGACGGCCGTGCGCCGCTGGCCCGTCACCTCCGGCGACAGCCAGCCCCGCGCGCTCGCCGCGCCCCCTCCTCGCACGGAGCGGTATATCTCCGGCGCCGCCCGCTTCAAGTCCGGGGGGGGGGGCTGAGGTTCCAGCAGCTGTCTTCCTGCTGCTGCGGCGCTGCCGGGGCCCGGGCCCACCCGGGGGCGGCGTGCATGCCCGCTCCGTGCGGGGCCGCGGCCGTCGCCACCAGCGTCTCCAACTCCTGCGGGAGGCTACCGCCGGGGGGCGACTTGGCGCCCGCGCCCACGTAGCCGCGCGTCTGACGACCTACCAGACCACCCCAACCCAACCCGAAGACCCGAATTTCGGGTTGGGGGGGCAAGCAAGGGTTCCACACGTGTTTTTTTTATATGTTTCCCGACCCCCCCCCCAACTGGAAATCGAGGGTAAATCTGAGCCTTCGGGTTGGGTTGGAGTGGTTTGGTGGGTGGTGAGCGTCTGCAGCAGCCGCCTCAAGTCCTGGTGGAAGCCCTGAGATGAGTCCACGGCGGCGATCCTCTCGCAGAAGTGCCAGGCCCATGGGGCAGTGCACGTTCGTCGCCGACTGCGCCTGGAACTCGCTGAGGGTCGCCCGCGCCATCTGCGCCCCCCGCCCTAGCTTCACGGCGTCGGCGGGGGAGTGCGGCACGTGGACCCCGATGGGCTGCGGGCGCCCCTGCCGTGGCGGCGCTCGTGCCACCGAGCTGCTGGGCCGCCGTCTGGCTCAAGGGGCCCGCCACCTCGTCGCCTTGGCACAAAGCCCGCAGGGCCGCCTAAATCCTGGGCCCCAGGCTTCACGGGTGCCGCCCAGGCGCCCGCGCCCTCGGCGGTCGGGGCCCAGGGCGGCGTCGGGAGCGCGGGGGGTCCAGGTGGAGGCGCCGTCGGCCACGCAGGGGACCCCCCGCATTGCCAGCACTGTCGGCGGCCCCGACGTCGAGCCCGTCCCCCCCGCTGCTGAGGACCGCGGCAAACGCCGAGCGGCGCCCCCAGCGGGCCCACCAGGCGGACACGCGCTCGGGCAGTCGGCGCCACAGCAGAAAGCCTCCGCACAACGCTCCTGCGGCTCCGGCCAGGCGGTGTCGCCCCGACTCCGCCAGCATCACGACCAGCCCGCACGCTATGAAGAGCCCGGCGCCGATGTGCAGCATCCAGTCCATGGGCTGCTCGTCGCGCTCCGTCCTCTCCCGTCGCGCGGGCCCAGATCCTGTCTGCTACCCGCTCCCAGCCAGCTTCATCAGCGCCCACTCGTCGTATTCGGCTCTCGGCCTGGGTCCCGAAGGTGGCGGCCCCCGCGAACCCCCAGAGGGCGCCCGCCATCTCGTTGCCCGGGAGCTCGGGGCTCCCCAGTGCCAGGCGGACGGCCACCTGGTCCAGCGCCAGCTCAAGCCGCTTCGCCTCGTCGTTTTTGGACCGCGGCGCCCGCCCGGCGTTGAGCGTGGAGCGGACCTTCAGCACGAGCTCGGCCACGTCGTCCTCCGAGACGTCCGCGCCCGCGCCCCTCAGCGCCTCGGCCCCGGCACGCCTCGCCTGCGCCGAGACTGGCACCACCATCGCCAGGCCAGCCCCAGCAGGCGCGCCACGCGCGCCGCGCCCGGCGCACGGCACACACCGCGCCGCGGCCAGCTGCTCCCTGGGCAGCCCTGCCGCGGCCTCGCACTCGACTTCGTTCCACGGGTGGAGACACGGGCTCCCTCTCAGGGCGCCATCGCCGCGCCCTGCTGCGGGGTGGGCCGCTCGCCCTTTTCCCGCGAGAATCTGAAACGATTGGAGCCATGATACGGTTGCGGAGCAGGCCGTGCGGCACACGCGAGGGCAAGGTCCTTCGGGGGCGAACAGAAAGCAAGCCACCGAGCCCTCCCGTTTTGCGGGGCCAGGGGCGCTAGGCCAGGAACTTGGCCCACAATCCGCACGACCCGACGGGCCCCGCGGCTCCAGACAAGAAAATTCCACGACCCCACCTCAAACTGTCAGGTCCCATATCAATACTCATGCTCTACGATTATTATCCCATGAGCATCATCATCAACATCATCAACATCATCAACATCATCAACATCATCATCATCATCATCATCATCATCATCATCATCATCATCATCATCATCATCATCATCATCATCATCATCAGCAACAGCATCAGCATCAGCATCAGCATCAGCATCAGCATCATCATCATCATCATCATCATCAGCAGCATCATCATCATCATCCTCATTAGCAGCAGCAGCAGCAGCACTGTCCTCCTACTCCTCACTCCGTTCCTCCTCCTCCTCCTCGCTCTGATCCTCCTCCTCCTCCTCCTCCTCCTCCTCCTCCTCCTCCTCCTCCTCGGTTTCCTCCTCCTCCTCCGCCTCGATCTCCTCGCTCACCTCCTCCTCCTCCTCCTCCTCCTCCTCCTTCTCGCTCTCCTCCTGCGCCTCCCTCCACCTCCTCCTCCTCCTCGTCCTGGTTGTCCGTTTCCCTTCCCTCCCACACCTTCTCCTCCACCTCCTCCTCCTCCTCGTTTTCTGTTCTGGTTGCTGCTCCCTCATCCTGCTCCCGCTCCTTCCTACCTCTCCCATCTCCATTTTTCACATCCCTCCTGTCTCCCAAGCAACGTTTTGTCACAGGGCTCTCGCAGCGGTAACCAAGGGACGCAGAAGAGTCCCGCAACGGTGACGGGGAGCCTGAGGATGCCCGGTCTGGCAGCCGATTCCCGAGACCTCCTCACAATTGATTTAGGATGTATTCGGCGTTTCGGCATTGGGCGGGAAGGGAGGGAGGGAGGGGGTCTGGCTCTGGACCTCTGCCTAGTGCGATTGTTTGCAGCAGTGCGTCCTATGGGGGGAGACTCCACCCGCTCGAAACAGGCGCCTAAAAACAGCCAAGATCTACTCCACTTGGGGGGGAAAGGGGGTATGGGGGCTCGCGCCGATCGCCAAAACAATGGATAAGAAAACGGTCACGTTCTCGCCGCAGTGCTGCCTACGTGTTCGAACTAGGCGGCCACGATCCAGAAAAAACACACACACACACACTAAGGTGCACATGGCCGTGCTCCCATGTCTGTCCCAACTGCATGTGTTCATGATCAAAACTTCCCAGCCGTGCTACTCCTACTCCTCGACCCGCATCTTCGCCTTTGCTGCTATCAGGGTGCATTGCTGGGATAATCTTTCTCCTCCCCCCTCGTGTCCGCCTCCTCCACCCTTCCCCTTCCTCCGCCCCCTCCTACTCCGCCACCTCCTCCTCCTCCCCCGCCTCTTCTCCCCTTATCCCCTCCATCCACAAGGTGAGGGCATGCATACGGTTAGGGCATTGGGTGATGGCCCATTACAATCACACTCTTTGCGGACGAGCGGCAGATAACTCCAAACGCGGCCAGATATCGGCAACCGATAAGCAGCAGAGAGCAGCACACGCCCCCCCGCCCAACCGCCCACCAGCGCCAGCCCCGAGGACACGGTCCTTGTCCCGCGCCATGATGAACAGGAGCACCAGCACCCCCTCGCGCGTGGCCTGCGGGCGGCGCCGTCCGCATGGAAGCGCGCGCGGCCGGCTCGTGGGGGGGGGGGGGGCGGGGGAGGAGGGGGGAGGAGGGCAGGGCCTGGACCTTGGCGAGAGAGGAGGGAGGAGGGGATGAGGAGGAAACGGAGGAGGGAAGATGAGGGCTAGGGAAAGAAGAGGACAGGAAAGGAGAGCAGGAGGAAGGTGTGGGTGCGATGGAAGGGGAGGGAGGGGGGGAGGTTGGAAAGGAGGGGGAGGAAGGGGGAAAGGAACAATGGGTAAAGGCGGGGAACGCATGATGGAGGACGGGGAAGGTGATGCGGAGGGGAACCAAGAGGGAGGAAGATGGGGAAGAATGATGAGGACGTGGGGGGGAGATTGAGGACGCAAAAATGAGGGGGGGGAGGAGCAAGGGATGGTGCAGAACAAGTGTTTTTTGTTTGGGTGGCGAAGAGGATACAAAGAAGAAGGAAGAGGAGGAGGATGACGAGGAGGAGGCAGCGAGATCTGTGAAGGGAAGTAGGGATTGAGAGAAGAAGATGAAATAAATCAGGGAATATTGGTGGTGAGGACCATGAGGGCAGCGAAGACTCCGTGGATCTCCGAAACCTTGGACGCCAGCTTGGGAACCCGTCAACTTGGCCAACGCACAACGCACTTGGAAAACCAGCGCCAAGGATGCACCAATCGACAGTAAATCAAGGCAAGCCGACAACTGCTTTTGTCCAAAACAGGCACGGCTCACTCGATCGCAGACCTCCATCTCCTCGATGGTACGATCGACAACCTTGAGCGACGTGATGGCGCTCCAAGAGCCTGTTGACTTCAAGACGTGTGTGCTGCGCCTGCCACAGCAGTAAATTCTGCCCACGCACGCGCGCAGCTGCCATTCTCCATCTGGTTCTCATGCTCCGACTGCCGCTGCAACAATTTCTTCATCATCGCCTCCGTGATGCTTCGGCCTGCTCAGCCGCGAGCTCCATCGTTGTTGGGCTCGCCAGAGGAATGTTTCAAGCGCCTTCTTGGCCAACGCCATCGCCTGCTCCTTCGTGAATGTCGGCGTCGACGTCGACCTGTTGCCGCACTGCAGCTGTGCCCGCGGAGACTCGAGCATAACTACCGGCTGCTGCGTGCCTCGCGCCAGAGTATGCGCTTGGCGCCCACGGTGGCCCCCGCATCTCCAGAAGCCTCCCAATGCGGGGTGCGAATAGGTGGGGGCGGAGGATCGCGCCACATCGTCGATGCGCCGACGGTCCATCGACGACGCGTCAACGACGACGGCGATGCCTCCACGACGTCGGCGTGGAGAAAGCCGGGCTCCACATCGAGGTGCATCCCCGAAGCAGCGGCGACGTGGTGCGATCCGGCGACACCACCCCGCCTATGGAAACCGCGCGTGAACATACATTAAATCCGCCGACCCCTTGGGGTCACGGCGTGTGAGATGCTTCCCCCTCCCCAAACCCCTCCCCCGGGAGCCTGGCCCGGCCGGTTTGGAGGGGGGGGGGGGGGGGGCAAAATTGTCATCATGCCCCACGAGGCCCCAGAAGGCTCCAAGCAGCCCCCACGACGACCCAAGAGAACCCGAGACGCCCAAAGGTCGGCCCAAGACGCCCAGGATGGCCCCAAGACGGCCCCAAAAACCTCCCAGACAGCCACCTTTCAGGGCCACGCACCCTGCAAAATCCTCGCCGGGACCCCCCTTTCCACCGCGCCCCACCACACCTGACACCGCCAGCCTCCTGGAGCCTCTGGGCATCGGTTTTCAGAGCCACACACCCTGCAAAATTCTCGCCGGGACCCCCCCCCCCGCCGCCTTTCCACCGCGCCCCACCACACCTGACACCGCCAGCCTCCTGGAGCCTCTGGGCATCGGTTTTCAGGGCCACACACCCTGCAAAATTCTCGCCGGGACCACCCCCCCCCCGCCGCCTTTCCACCGCGCCCCACCACACCTGACACCGCCAGCCTCCTGGAGCCTCTGGGCATCGGTTTTCAGGGCCACGCACCCTGCAAAATTCTCGCCGGGACCTCCCCCACCACGCCTCCACAGCGCCCCGCGACGCCTGACACCGCCAGCCTCCTGGAGCCTGCGGGCATCGGTTTTCAGGGCCGCACACCCTGGAAAATTCTCGCCGGGACGCTCCCCGCCGCACCTCCACCGCGCCCCACCACGCCTGACACCGCCAGCCCCCTGGAGCCTTTCGGGCATCGGTTTACAATGCCACACACCCCGCAAAGTCCTCGCCGGGACCCCTCCCACCGCGCCTCCACCGTGCTCCCACCACGCCTGACACCGCCAGCCTCCTGGAGCCTCTGGGCATCAATTTTCAATGTGCCGCTGGGGCCTTCGGTGGAGCTCCCTGTGGGGCCACGAACCGTGTGAGGGGTGTGCCTAGGTGGGTGGCGGGCCCCGCGCGCGGACCCTGCCATTGGGGCCTTCGGTGGAGCTCCCTGTGGGGCCACGATCCTCGTGAGGGGTGTGCCTAGATGGATGGCGGGCCCCGCACGCAGACCCTGCCATTGGGGCCTTCGGTGGAGCTCCATGTGGGGCCACGATCCTCGCGAGGGATGTGCCAAAATGAAGGGCGGTCCGAGCCCACCAAGATGGCCGGAGTTGGCTCACAGCTGGCCCAAGACGGCCCAAGAGGCCTCCAAAAGGGCCTCCAGGAAGGCCAGAAAAAGGCCCCAAACACAGATGTTCCATAGGTTTTCTAAGGATTTTGACATTTGCTCGTTTTGGCCTTCCGACGGCCTCCAGCCACCACTACAGTGTTATCACCACCACTGCACCAGAGTAATATTTCGACTTCGATCGCATGTCACGAATACATTACTACTACGGCAATACAGTGCTAGGGTACGGCTACCCTGCTTGAGCACTCCAATGTTAGAGCTCCACTGCAAGTATTGCCCGTATCAGGGTACTACCCGTGCAGTTCTAGAGTACCACGACTGCAGTGCTACAGTCCCGATCCTGTACTACGACTATCACAGTGCCACTGCTACAGCACTACAGTACTATAGTGCTACGGCCGTGCTGCGAGAATACGGCATTTGGCAATTCTTACTACACTACTGTAGTACACTCACTGAAAACAACCGTACAGTACTGCTCATACGAGCAGAGCACTAGAGCCCTGCTTCTACGGCAACACTACTACACTACAGTACAACACGATCCCAAAAGCATGCAACAGCATTGTCTTACAGCGCTACCACTAAACCGTTACAATCCGAGGCTAATACTTCTGCGCTCGACTGCTACAGTCGTGGACTACTTCTACTGCAGCAGGACAGCGCGACTACTGCAGCAAGCACTAAGGACTACAAACTTTACTGCAGGACCTGAGTACACTGCAACTACAGGGCCACTACAGTGCTACCACTTCATTAATGCAATACGACTACTGGCTTAGAACGGTATCAATACAACCAGTACAGTTCTAGACGACCACTACTGCAGCACTACTGCTACAGTCTTGTACCACGTCTATTACAGCGTCACCACCACAGCACTACAGTACTGTAGTACTATGGCAACGCTGCGGTACTACACCATTTGAATACTTCTACGACAGTACAACAGTACAGTCGCTGCAAGCAATCGTAGAGTACTGCTCGAACGAATACTGCACTAGAGTACTACGTCTAAAGTGCCGCTGCTGCAACAATACAGCGCGACTCCCCAATACCACAAATTTTATCACATCGCCCTTCCTACAACACTACCGCTAAACAGCTCGAGCTCGAGGATACGACTACCGTGATCAAGCATTACAGTGGTGGACTACGTGGACTACAGCACGACAGTGCGACTAGTGAAGCAAGCGCTAGACTATAACCTTTACTGCAAGGCCTGCGCGCTACTGCTACTATTACCACTACGATGACTAGTACAGCTACGACTGCAGGACTACTAGAGTGCTGCCACAACATTAATGCAATACGAGTATTGGCTAACACGGTATCGGCGTATCCCAAATACAATACTAGAGTACCACTACTGCAGTACTCTTGTTCGAGTGCTGTTCTACGACTCATACAACGACGCCGCTACAACACAAGAATACTATAATACTACAACGGTGCTGCGATACTCCGGCACTGGAGTAGTTTGCTGCAGCACTGCAGTACAACCACTGCAGGTGAGAGGGGGGGGGGGGGAGAATGGGAGGTCGGGGGGAAGATGGGAGAGGGGGGGGAGGGGGGGGGACAAAACAATAAGACAAGAAAACACAGTCACCATGTGTTTTGGGTTGTTCCCCCCCCCCAGGTTGTAGACCGTTCCCCTTCGGCCGCGACTCTGCGGGGTCGCGACGCAAACGGAAACGCAACTAGATTTTACTGCTAGGCCTGGACACTACTACAACTAGTGCTACTAGTGCTGCTACGACGACTACCACTACAGCTACAACTACAGGGCTACTACAGTGCTGCCAATACAACTATTGGCTAAGCGCGGCATCGACGTATCGCCAACGCAGTGCTAGACTACCACTACTGCATTACTCTTGCCAGAACAGTGTTCTACGACTAGTATAACGCCACCGCTACAGCACCACAGCGCTAGAATACTACAACAGTGCTGCGAAACTGCGGCACTGGAATATTCCTGCTACAGTGCTGTAGCACACCCGCTGCAAGGGAAGGAGGAAGAGGAGGAATGGGAGGTAGGGGGGGGGGGGGCAGGGGGAGGAGGGGGGTGGGGCAACAAAAATGCTGATCCCCCCCATCCAAAAAGCAACCGCCCCCCTTTTGCTGCGAATTCTGCGGGGCGCGCGACGCAAGCGGAAACGCGGCGAGCGTGGGCCGCGACGCAAACGGATTCAAAAACGGCCCAGACAGAACCCCCCCCTTCCCCGCCCCGGCGCCCGGGCCGCGACAAAAACAAAAAAACGGCACCGAACGGCAGGACAACAACTTCAAAAACGCAGGGGGGATTTGGCCCCGTAACCTACGTGTCCACCTTTTCGCGCTGCCCGACGTCCTGAGAAGCGGACACCCCTCTTCCATTCCTCCCCCGAATCTTCGGCGTTCGCGACATCGACGCTGGCCCAAAAAGCCCCCCCCCCAACCGTTCTCAAAAGCTCCCTAAGAGAGCCACCGAGCGCCCAAGACGGCCCAGGAAAACAAGTCGAGCTTTCCGCCGCAAGCTGCTCTCAGTGGACCTCCATCAGCCCCCACAGGGCTCCAAAAAGCAACCTAGAAGCCCCGACAACGGGATCCAAGGGAGCGCATCCTGTTTCCAGGAAGCCCCCCAACAATTCTGACCAAACGGTCTTAGGGAACTGGTGCCGAACATAGCCCTGAGAAGCTTCACGACAGACCCTGATCAAAAATCCTGGCACGCTGCATGGGTGGGCCGACCATTGGATGTTTCGCGGCGTGACAGCCCGCGCGAAGCCTCCTCCTCTCCTCCTCCTCCTCCTTCTCCTCCGCACAATGCGCAACTTTGTCGACCTCGAAGTCTTCCGCGACCTTCGACTGTCGAGAATTTCCCCGAGGTTTCACGCCGTCCGATCCCGTTTTCGGCCCGACACGAGACCACGCGCAATGCCGAAACTTCTTATTGTTCTCCTCCTCTTGCTCCTTTTCCCTCTGTCCTCTTCATCATCCTCCTCCTTATCATCATCATCCTCCATTCCCGTTGCTACCCCTGAAGATCGTAGCCCACCCTCTTCCTCTCTTTCCACGTCCTTCTTCCCGAGACCTCGCTCGGTGTAGCGCCATTGCGGAATCCATCTCCAAAGACTAAGAAACGCCCACAACAACTCCAGACGCCAGAAGAAAATTGAAAGGGTCGGCGGACGTGGCGCAAGCCTGGAGAATCATCATCATCAGCATCTCCCAGAGGCCCCCAAGAGGCCTCCAAGACGCCCCCGCAAGGACCCAAGAGGCCCCAAAGAGGCCTCCAAGGGGCCCCCAAGAAATTCCCAGAGGCCCGACAACGACAGGACTGTACGTGCTCCGGACGTGCACCCCGCGAAGCGAGATTAATCATCATCAGCAGCAGCATCACCATCATCAGCATTAACATCATCAGCGTCAGCATCGCTGGCAGCATAAATACCATCAGTATAGGCATCACCATCATTATAATCATCATCACCACCACCACCACCACCATCATCATCATCATCATCATCATCATCATCATCATCATCATCATCGCCATCACCCTCATCACCCTCATCACCCTCATCATCATCATCATCATCATCATCATCATCATCATCATCATAATCATCATCATCATCATCATCATCATCATCATCATCATCATCATCATCATCATCATCACCATACTCATCGTCATCGTCATCGTTATCGTCATCATCACTATATTTCTCGACAGCTTCATCGTCATCGTCATCATCATCATCAGCATCGTCGTCATCGCCACCGTCAACGTCATCGTCATGATCATGATCATGATGATCATCATCATCATCATCACCATCATCATACACCTCATCATCAATATAGTAATCACCATCGTCATCATCATCGCCCGCATGATCATCACCATTATCATCATCATCATCAGCAGATTCATCATCATCATCATCATCAGCAGATTCATCATCATCATCATCATCATCATCATCATCACCTCAAAGTCCTCCCTTCTACTGCTCTTCGTCCTCCCCCTCCTCTGCCCACATGCTCAAGACCTTTTTTCCTCGGCACAAGCTCTTTCCTCATCTTCAGCCCTCTCCTCCGCGTGGCCGTTCTTCCTCGCAGTGGGGCGGCGGGGAGGGGTGAGGGGTGAGGGGCGAGGGGGAAGAGGGAGAGGGCCGGAGCGGGGACGAAGAGTGAGGGATGAGGGGGAAGGGCGTGGCGGATCAGGGACGGCAGAGGCTGGGAGCGAGGATGGAGGTCAGCGAGGAATATGCTGAGCGACAGGAGAGAGCCGTGGCCTACAGAGGCCAGTCGGAGGAAGAGGGGGGGGGAGCGGGGCGGGCGCGGCGGCGGACCGAGGGCGGTCCTGCTGGCCGCGAGGTGGGGCGGGGAGGGGCGGCGGGAGGCGGGCGGCAGCGGGACCTCGTTCCGTCCTGCTCCCGCCTCCTGCGCCCTCTCTGCCTCGTCCTCGTCCTCCCCAGCGTGTTCGCCTTCTCCCCCCTCCCTTCTCGGCTTTTCCCTGCTTCTCCCGCTGCCCGCTGGCTCCCTGGCCCTGCCTCCTCACCCCGTCGCCTTCCTCCTGACCCCTCCTCTGTCGCCTCCCCCTCTCCCGCAGACAGCCCTTCCTAGCTCCCCACCTTATTCCCCTGATGCTCCTCCTCCTCCTCCTCCTCAGCCCTCTGATGTATCCCCCCTCCTTCGTTCTCAATACCTTCCTCCTCCCACCACGACGACGTCCATTGGCGTCCACCCACAAAGACGATGTCGGCGGCCTTGTCGGAGCAGTCGTCAGTGGACAGGAGGTCCTGCCCAAACTTCTTGTGCTCCTGGCCGGCTCAACACGCATCCAAGAGCGACTCGCTCCCCCATCCTGCTACAGCAGGGGGGGAGGGGAGGTGGAGGAGTGAACGCGTCGGAACGACTTGGCAAACACGGCGTGCTGGAGAAAGGAGGGGGAAGATGCAGAGGAAGGAGGGGAGTTAAGATTTATGATTCGGAGGGAGAGCGAGGAGATATGAAAACAGAGAGGGGGGGGGCATGAAGAGGGGCATCAGGAGCAGGACGAGGCGGAGAAGATTATCACCCTCCCAAATGCCACTACCCCTGCTTATGGTAGGTTCGCGCGGCGCGGGCGCGCGCAAATATTTTGGACACCGCACCGTTCGTTCCGAGAAATTACGCTCCGTCGGGAAGTGTGGCGCTACCGTTTCCCTCGGAGCTTCTGCGTCGCCGTGTTCAATTCAACCTGTGGACACACAAGGCGCCTCAGGAAGAGCGCCGCCCTGGAGGGATCGACGGGCTGGCCGACATGGCGCCCTCGGCGGGAGCTGGCGGAAGGCCGGCAGAAGCCAAACGAGGGCGGCTCCGCTGGCAGAAGCACACGAGCTTGAGCATAGCAAGTACCGGCGACACGCTATGCCCTGGAAGTGGACAGCATGTCGCTCCGCTCCGCGGGGCTTGGAACAGTTCGGGACGTTGACGCTTGGGAAGAGGGACGCGGATAGAATCACGGTGGGCAAAATTCTGGACTATATGTACACCCACTCAAGGTCAACGTTTTGTTATGAAACAATTCTGGACAAGACCGTGCGATGCCGCGCTCGATCGGGAAACCAGCTCTGGCGAATGGTGAGGTTGCTGAACAATCTCTATAAATCTGGGGTGGCAGACAGGTCCGTGCTCCTCACCTGCGCAGACTCCTCCCCCATTCGGTCCAAGATCTTCTCGGCCATCTTTCCCAACAACATCGCGGCCTTGTCACGCACTACCTGGCGCCGGCCACGCCCCAACCAGAGTGCTTGCAATTACCCCTCGGCCCCTCGCTGACGGAATCGAAAGGGGAGGAGGGAAGGGCTCTAGCCTAAATCATAGTTGACTGGTGATTATTTGCAGGATGGCCCTGAGCAGGCATGCTAATCTCGACAAGACTCGCGCTTGAGACAACCTCCAGGACACGTTCCCTCCAGGTTGGAGGCGGCAAGGGTTCTGAGATGGATGGGCCCCGAGAAACCCGGTCAGGAGGAGGAATGAAGCCAAATCCGTTCAAAACGTGTCCCGGGAACCCTCCCCAAATCCGCCGATCCGGCGTGTGAGTTTCTGAGAGCGTGGTCTTGAGCTCGCTCAAGCTTCGCTCTGCAAGGGTGGGGGGAGGGACGCCATTTCCGACGCCAGAGGGGGGGGATTCGCTACTCGGGAGCCGTGGACAGGGGGGGGGATGCCAATCCTCGGGGCCCGGGGGGTGTTCGCTGCTCGGGAGCCGTGGACAGAGGGGGGGGGGCACGAAATTTCCTACACCAGTCAGTGCTCGGGGCCAGGATGGGGGGATTCGTTACTCAGGAGCCGTGGACACGGGGGGTGGACGCCATTTCCGACGCCATTCAGTGCTCGGGACCCACGGGGTTCGCTGCTCGGGAGCCGTGGACAAGGGAAAGGGGGGGACGCCATTTCGGACGCCGTTTCCAGAGCCATTCAGCGCGCAGGACCCAGGGATAGGGTTCACAGCTCGGGAGCCGTGGACAGGGGGTGGCGCCATTCCCGACGCCATTCAATGCTCGGGACCTGGAGGGGGGGGGGTCGCTGCTCGGGAGCCGTGGACAGGAGGGGGGGGAGGGTACGCCATTTCCGACGCCATTCAGTGCTCGGTGCTCGGGACCCGGCTTCGCTGCTCGGGAGCCGTGGACAAGGGAAGGGGGGCAGTGCTCGGGACCCGAGGGGGGGGGGGGGGGGTCGCTGCTTGGGGGCCGTGGACAGGGTGAGGGGGGGACGCCATTTCCGACTCCATATGGTGCTCGGGACCCCAGGGGGTGTTCGCTGCTCGGCAGCCGTGGACAAGCCGGGGGGGGGGGAGGACGCCAGTTCCGACGCCACTCAGTGCGCAAGACCCAGGGATAGGGTTCGCTGTTCGGGAGCCGTGGACATTGTCCACGGCGCCCTCCCCCCCTTGCCAAAGGGGGTGGGGCGCCGTTTCCGACGCCAGTCGGCGCTCGGGACCCGGGAGGGGGTCGCTGCTCGGGAACCGTGGACAAGGGGGGGGGGGCACGCCATTTCCGACGCCATTCAGTGCTCGGGACTCTGGGGGGGTTTGCTGCTTGCGCCCTTTCCGATGCCATTCAGTGCTCGGGACCCAGGAAGGGGTTCGCTGGTCGGGGGCCGTGGACAGGGGGGGGGGGGGGGCATTTCCGACGCCGTTCAGTGCTCGGGACCCGGGGGGGACGTTCGCTGCTCGGGAGCAGTGGACAAGGGGGGGGGGGGGCACGCCATTTCCGACGCCATTCAGTGCTCGGGACACGGGGGATATTCGCTGCTCGGGAGCCGTGGACAAGGAAAGGGAGGGGGGGGCGTCATTTCCGGCGCCATTCAGTACTCGGGAACTGGGGGGGGGTCGGTCTGCAGCGGGGGGGGGCGCCATTCCCGACGCCATTCAATGCTCGGCAACGGGAAGTGTGTTATCTCTGCAGGAGAGGGGCGGGGGCTCGCCATTCCCAACGCCACTCCTTGTTCAAGAACGGGAGGGGAAGGGGGGGCGCTCTGCAGAGGGAAGGGGGAGGGGGGGACGCCATTCTCGCCGCCACGCAGTGCAGTGCAGCGGCTCCAAGACGCCCCCAGGAGGCCCCAACAGGCCCCCGAAAAGCCCACAAGAGAATCCATGATGCCCTCAAGAGGCCCAAGATGTCCCAAAACGAGCCCCAAGACGCTTCCCGAGGTCCGTTGCTCAATCCCCTGAGCCTCAGTCCTCAAGCCAGTGGATCCTTCGTGGGCTCGGGCCCCAAACCTTTCAAGTCTCTCGGGCCTCTCCGCGCGCCCTCTGGGGCACCCGGAATACCCGCGCAGACCTTTGCCCAGCCCGAGGAGGGCCCAAGACGGGCCAGCAGGGCCCGAAGAGGCCTTCAGCACGACCCACAACGGCCCCGGATCATTGAAATATCGGTCCGAGACGCACAAGATGGCCCGAGTACGGCCCGACTAGTTTTCGAGACTCCCGAAGAGCCCCACGACCTCCCCAAGAAAGCTCCGAT
>CAUYUJ010015153.1:160385-230385 GCA_963575745.1 Prorocentrum cordatum | reverse complement strand
CAAGCGCTCCCAGAGGCGTCCCCAGGCGGTTCCCAGCCGCTGCCCAGCGCTCCAGACGCCCCCAGGCGCTCCCATACCCTGGCGCCACATTCAGGTTCCTTTCTGCAGTGCTTTCCCTCTAGATCGTGCTTGCCACACTGTGACAATGGAAAAGCACCTGACGGACGGAAAGCACTGTAGAAAAAATCCTCTGCAAGAATGATTGGTTGAATGTCAGAGTGGGGTTCTTAAACGATCAAACTCTGCAATCACCGGGGTGCCATGCGTGAGGAGCGCGACCGCACTGCCCAGACGCGCGACTGCGCCCCTTCCCAGCCAGGCAGTCCAAAGGCTCACAAATCGAGCCCTCGAAACTTAGAACTCGCAGCGCCCCCTCCCAAGCCAGAAAGTGTGTGTCTGCGTGTGTGTCTGTGTGTGTGTGTCTGTGTCTGTGTCTGTGGGTGTATGCGTGTGCCTGTGACAGAATATGTGTGTGTGGGTGTGTCCGTGCGTCAGTGTGTGTTTGTGTGTGCGTGTGCGTGTGTGTGTGTGTGTGTGTGCGTGTGTGCGTGTGTGTGCGTCTGTGTGTGTGTGTGTCTGTGTGTGTCTGTGTGCGTGTGTGCGCGTGTCTATGTCAAAATCTGTGTCTGTGTGTCCGTGTGTGTGTGTGAATGTATGTGTGCGTGTGTGTAGGTGTGTGAACAAGTGTGTATGTGTATGTGTATGTGTGTGTGTCCGTGTGTGTGTGTGTGTCCGTGTATGTGTGTGTGTGTGTGTGTCCGTGTGTGTGCGTGTGTCCGTGTGTGTGTGTGTCCGTGTGTGCGTGTGTGTGTGTGTCCGTGTGCGTGTCTGTCCATGTGTGTGTGTGTCTGTGTGTGTCCGTGTGCGTGTGGGTCCGTGTGTGTGTGTGTGTCAATCAATGTGTGTGGGTGTGTCCGTGTATGAGTGTGTGTGTGTGTCCGTGTGTGTGTGTGTGTCCGTGTGTGTGTGTGTCTGTGTGTATGTCCGTGTGTGTGTGTGTGCGTGTGTCTGTGTCAGAGCCTGTGTGTGCGTGTGTCTGTACCTGTGTCGGTATCTGTGTCTGCATATTTGTCTACGTGAGCGTGTGCGGATGTGTTTTTGTCTGTGTCGGTGATTGTGGCTGTGTGTCTGCGTTTGTGCCTGTGTCTGTGTCGGTGTCTATGTTTTTGCTTGTATGTCTGTGTCGGGGCCTGTGTTTGTGGCTGCGTCTGTGTCTGTGTGCCTGTGTCTGTGTCTGGGTCTGCGGCTGCGTCAATGGCTGTGTCTGTGTTTGTGTCTGCGCCTGTGTGTGTGCCTGTGCCTGTGCCTGCGCCTGTGTACGTGTCTGTGGCTGCGTATGTGTCTGTGCCCCCGTGTCCGTGACTGCGTCTGTGTCTGTGCGTGCGTCTGTCTGTGTATGTGTCTGTGTCTATATCGGTGTCTTCGTGAGTGTCTGGATCGGTCTCC
This sequence comes from Prorocentrum cordatum, assembly GCA_963575745.1. NCBI lineage: Eukaryota > Dinophyceae > Prorocentrales > Prorocentraceae > Prorocentrum > Prorocentrum cordatum. The sequence continues at coordinate 228,939 of CAUYUJ010015153.1, read as the reverse complement.
GCGTCTGTGTCCCTTAGTCTGTGTATGAATAGGTGTCTCTGTCTGTGTTGGTGTCTGTGTCTGTGTCTGTGCCTGTGCCTGTGGTTGTGTCTGTGTCAATGCCTGTTTGTGTGCATCTATGTCCGTGTCCGTGTCTGCGTCCGTGTTTGTGTCAGTGTCTGCGGCTGTATGTGTGTGCCTGTGTCAGTGTCTGTGTGTGTGTGTGTGTCTGTGTCTGCCTGTGTCTATGTCTGTGCGCGTGTGTCTGTGTATGTGTCTGTGTGTCTGTGTCGGTGTCGGTGTCTGTGGCTGTGTGTGTATGTGGTTGTGTGTGTTTGTGTGCGCGCGCGTGTGTGTGCGTGTCTATGTGTGAGCCTGCGCGTGTGTGATTGTGTCGATGTCGTTGTCTGTGTCTGTGTGTGTCTGTGTGTGTGCGTGCGTGTGTGTGTGTGTGTGTGATCGTGTCCATGTCGGTGTCCGTGTCCATGTCTTTGTCTGGGTGTGCGTGGGCGTGCGTGTGAGTGTGCGATACTGTGCAGGTGTGCGTGTGTGCGCGCCCGTGTGTTTGTGTGTATGTGAGTGTGAGTGTGTGCGAGTGTGTGTGTGGGTGTGTGGTAGTGTGTGTGTGGGTTGTGTTTTGGTTGTGTGTGGGTGTGCGTGGGTGTGGGTGTGGGTGTGTGAGAGTGTGTGTGCAGGTGTGTGCGTGCGTGCGTCTGAGTGTGTGAGTGTGAGTGAGTACGTCCGTGTGTGCGAGTGTGTGTAAGAGTGTCTGTATGTGTGTGCATGGATGTGTGTGAGTACGTGTGAGTGTGCGTGAGTGTGTGTGTGTGTGTGCGATTGTGTGTGTGTGCGCGAATGCGTGTGTGTGCGTGTGTGCGCGAGGAGTGTGCGTGTCTGTGTGAGGCCGTGTGTGTGTGTGTGAGTGTGTGTGTGGGTGTGTGTGGGTGTGTGTGCGTGTGTGTGTGTGCGTGGGTGTGTGTAGGTGTGTGTGAGTGTGTGAGTCTGTGTTAGTGTGTGTGTGTGCGTGTGTGTGTGTATGTGTGTGTCTGTGTGTGTGTGTGTGTGTGTTCGTGCGTGTGTGTGTGTGTGTGCGTGTGTGTGTGTGTTTGCGCGTGTCTGTGTCAGAGTCTGTGTGTATATGTCGGTGTGTCCGTGTGTCCCTCTGTGTGTGCGTGTGTGTGTATGAATGCGTGTGTGTGTGTGTGTGTGTGTGTGTGTGTGTGTGTGTCTGTGTCTGTGTCTCTGTTTGTGAGGCGCGCGACTGCGCCCCCTCCTAAGCCAGAAAGTCTGAGGGCTCGAACATCGAGCCCGTGGAACTTACGAGCTCGCAGCGCCCCCTCCCCAGCCAGAAAGTTAGAGGGATCGAAAATCAAGCACTTGGAAATTACGAGCTCGCAGAGCCCTCCCCAGCCATATAGTCCGATGGCTCGAAAATCGGGCCCTTGAAACTTACGAGCTCGCACACTCTGACGAGGCAAAAGCACGTGCAGGACAGAAAACCCTGTAGAAATAAACCTGTGCTAATATAGATGGTTAAAACTGGCAGTGGGGTTCTTAGCCGCGGGGCGTGCTTACGGGTGTTCCTCGGCTTCGCGTTTGCCTCGGTTTGTTGTTTTTGTTCATCGGTTTATTAGGGCCTTGTCTTTTCTCGGTTTGCCGGCGTTTTCCTCGGTTAGGGGGTGTCCCTCGTCATCACCATCTTCATGCTCTTCACCATGGCCATTACCATGATAAACATCATCACCATCATCATCATCATCATCATCATCATCAGCAGCAGCATCATCAGCATCAGCATCAGCATCATCATCATCACCATCATATTCCTCAATATTACAATGAATATCACCATCATCATCATCATCATCATCATCATCATCATCATCATCATCATCCTCATCCTCATCCTCATCCTCATCCTCATCCTCATCCTCATCCTCATCCCCATCATCATTATCTGGAGCGCCCCGGATCGGCGGCACTGGCCGGAGGCCAGCACAATATATCTGGCGCAATGTCTCACATGGGATGCATTTTTGACGGTCCCCGGCTCCGCGAATGGACCCAGAGGCCGACCAAGACAAAAAAACAGTCTCGAACCCACAAGCTCGAATCTCGCACCCCCATTCCTTCCTGCCCGCCAGAGCCAATGCCGGGCCTCCGCAGACCCCCAGCCAGCTTCAATCTCCAGGACCCAGTTCCTCAAGTACCCTTTTCCTTCATACTGAAATTTGAAGGAGAGAGGGTGCGAGGGACCCCCCTCGGCGAGGACATTGGCATCCACTTCCCGCCACTGCTGCTGCTCTTGCTGCTGCTCCTCATCCCTTCGCTCGGCGGCGAGCCCAGGGGGGAAGTGAGAAGGGGCCGGCCTTCTCAGCGGGCTTGGAAGTCCCCGGGCCTTCTGAGAAGTTTCCTAAGCCTCCCCCGAAGACACAGAAAACCTCTCAGAAAGGGGCCTGCTGACAAGCCCCGTCGCCTTCTGGAAAAGCTTTCTTCTTCTCATTTCCCCCCTCGCTCGCCACCGTAACAAACTCACCGTCCTTTTGCATAGACTTTTGACAAGGACGGTGGGCCGCTCATCATCACATCCGCTGCTACTGCACATCCAATCCATATCGTACTTCAACCCCCTCCGGCCTGCGAACCGGAGCCCCTGACCCAGACCGAAGCGGAACGCACAAAAGACCTCGCCGCCGATGAATTTCGAACTTCTCCGCGCACGTCCCTTCTGTTCTGTGAAAGGTGTCGAACAGATATCTATACCTATGTATATATATATATATATACACTGCGCTTGGGCTGCCATTTGTAACTGAGTGGTGGGAACATGAAATGATATAGTGGACATGCTCCTAGCCCGACCAGAAGGGCCTCCCAGCGGCAGGGTGCTCCCGCAGCCCCGAAGCCCGCCACCCAGAACTCGTTGGCGAAAACCATGCAGCCGGACCTAGGCCAGAAGAACATCCTTCAACGACATGAGACCCTCCGCAGGCCAAAAGACACAGAACAGCCAAGGGTAATTCATGAGCCTCCCCAGGACGCCCAAGAACACCCGACAAGCACGGAGAACTCCAGGGCACCCTCCCCGAACGGGCCTCGATCTCGCGCCTCGGTCCGACTGCACGGTCCTCGCGCTACCACGAGGACTGCTGAAGCGGGAACGGCCGGTGCTCTCTCGGCCCCCGCGCGCCTCGGCCACGAATGGGCTCCGCGCCCTCGATCGAAGGAGCGGCCCGAAAACCGGAGGCCCTCCAGGGCCCCCAGTGGTCCTCGTCTCGTCCTTGTTCCGGGGGGCCCTGGACACACAAGAAAATACACACGTCCCAGGAGTCCCCATATTTTCCTATATGTTTTCTGGATTCTCGTCTCCACCCCACTTCCCATAGTTTGTCACACTTTCCCAGGAAGTCGACGACCAATTGTGTCAGTGTGCATGCTTTTGTTTGCCGGCGCTGCTTCCCCCCTGGCGCTCCCCCCGCCGCAGCCGGCAGCTCTGAGTGGCCCTGCTTCTCTAGGGGGCAAACAAACCTACCTCGCTTTTGACCACCCTCGCTTCCAAGAGGTACCAAGCGATGCCAACCTACGGCCTGTACTGGTCAGGCCACTTGACGAGGAGGCGCGTGGTTTGACATGGTTTTACCTGGAAGCGAAAGCGGGGTAGGTAATTCACGCTCTGATTCGCTTCCCGTCGCGCCGGGAGCAGTCGCCCTCTGCCCAGCCACCGATGCAAAACATGTGTATGTCTCCCTCCTGGTGTATCCGTGCCCGCGCCCGCGCCGGCCCGGGCCCCTGGGCCGCGGTCCCGCGGATACGGGGCGCTTCTTCGCGGATGCCCCGCGCGGAACGCATCCGCACGATCGCGTATCCGCAGGATCGTGCCCTGGAGGTTGCAGGCCGCGAGGGCGCGGATACGGATAACCTCCGCTGGTGGGGCGTCCCTCGCCATCGCTCGTACATCCGTTTCGTGTGCGTATGTTTCTGCCTCGTGCGTGCAGTGTCTCGCAAAGCGACCTTGGAGGCTCCTCGAGGGTCCTCGCCGAGAAAAAAACGCACACGTCCGATGGATTCTCGAAGTAGAGAGGCGCTTGAAGCAGATTGGGGTCTGGGAATCCAGAAAGTACCTGCTTTCAACGACGGGACGTACGAATAATCCCCGCTCGTGCAGCACCCACTGGGGGACACCCCTCGGGCGCAGCGTGGCCGAACTTTGCCACCGATCTTCGCGCCCCATGCCCCACCACGCGCACTTCCCTCGGAGCCTGCCCGCTGTCCCGGACTCCTCGCCGTGGGGCCCGGCAGTCACGCCAGACCGAAGTCGGGCCTGTCCCTCTACAGGAGGAAAATCAAAAAATAGTAAGCAATGATCTGGGGACAATCTTTTTGACATGGTCTGCAAACTTTTAGATATTTGCGGGGTAATTTTCATTTTTCGTCCAATATCTCCCTGTAGGTGGACATGCCCGATCTAACGCCAGACGATGAAGCTGCGATCGAAGACGCCGTCGCCCGTGAGGGCTGGCGGCGCGCAGAGAGGGGGGTAAGGAGGGAAAGGCTTGTCGGACGGAGGCTGCCTCTGAGAAGGCGCGAGCCCCACATCTACAGACAACGCCCGCGCCCTCTCAGCAGCAGCCTCCGTCCGAGAAGCCTCCCCCCTCCCCCTGTCCCGTCGTGCGCACCGCCCGTGAGGCGGCCCAGGCCAGACGCCCTCGCACCATTCCCGACCCGAAACACGGCAGCGGCCACCAGCCCACCAGGCCATCCGGCGCTCCGATGGTATCCGATGCGTGGACCTCCAGAGGTCTGGCCAGCCTCCCCAGGGCCCGCTTTTCATCCCGGGTCAATGCTTGACGGCCCCAGGGCCCGCTGGAGGCCCCCGGAGGCCGACAACAGCCCCAAGCCGGCCGTTCCAGTTTCTTCCTGAGCCGCGGATCTCTGGCCAGCTCGATCGCAGGGTCGCTGGGGAGCTCGTGGCGGCACGCTGGCCGATGTGGCGGCCCCCGACTCTGCCCTCGAAGCTCGGCCCGAAAACCAGTGGACGATGTGGTGGCCTCCGACTCTGCTCTCGAAGCTCGGCCCACAGCGTGCGCGCGGCGCGTCGCAACAGACCTGGTCGCAGGGCCGCTGGTGAGCTCATGTTGGCCTGCCGCTGGACGATCGAAGCTCGGCCCGCAGCGTGCGCGCAGCGCACCACCGGGCGGCCTGTGCCTCTGTTTTTTTTCCGCAAGGACCTGCACGGCGCGCCGGCGGCAGCGCCCTCTGCGAAAGAGCTGGCACGAGGACGCATGCCGTCCTCCGCTCGGGTGTTGCCAGAAGCGCCCCTGGCCCAAGGTGCCCCCAGCTTTTCGCCCAATGTTGGAGCCCTCGGGGCCCTCTGGGACTCGTGAGGGGTGCCCTGGAGGCCGTCGGGGCCTCCTTGGACATCCGGGGGGGAACCTTGGGCCAGGGGCATTGCTAACAACACCCGATCTGCCGCTGGTGCCGCCGACCACGCCGGCGCCGGCGCCGGCGCTGGCGACGTCGGCGGGCCGTCGTCGGCGCCGGCGCCGGCGTCTGCATCGTCTGCAGCGTCGCTGGCGGCGTCGCTGCTCGGAGCCGGCGACGAGGCGGCCTGCGGTGGCTGCGGCGGCGGCCGCAGTTCCTTCGTCCTCCTTCGGCCTCGTCTCCCCCTCCGCTTCTCCAAGGCGCGGTGAGTCGAGTCGAGGGCCAGTCGAGATAACGGCGGCCTCCTGCAGGAGGCCGCCGCGACGAGCGAAGGCCCCCATGGGGGCCTTCGCTCGTCGCTGCGGTTGCATCCCCCGCGAGATGCGGGCCAGGACAGGACGGACCCCGGGAGGGGCCCGAAGACCGAGTTTGAGAGGATTTTGAACGGATCAGGTAGGGCCGCCGCTGCTGAACTGTCCCTCTCCGAGAGGGGAGGTTTGAGCAGGCACCTACAACACCTCCTTCTAGAAACAATGTTCTGACAACAAAACAACGCACTTCGAATGTAACACCAATGTATTCAAGCAGGACTGTCCACCATAATTGTTCGAAAATTACATCGCACTAGCCACCAACGGTTCTGATATCATTATTTAGCGGGCCTGCAGGCAGGTCTGGACGATTCGCCACTGCTTGAGAGGTGGGGCGGGAACACCGCTGGCCCCCCGACGTGCTCGACGTCGTGTCACACCGCGCATCTGCGCCCCGACCAGGGTGGCGTGGATCCGCTTGATGACGTCCTCCTGGCTCCAGCAGTGTGACGCCAAAAAACACATGAACCTAATAAGTCCGGATGTTCGCGCGGATTTTTTTGGCGCGCCAGGGTCGGCGCCAGCGGCGCCGCAAGGAGGCTCCAGCGCCAATCCAACAGATCCGCGCGGGTTTTCACAAGCCCACCAGCCCTCTGGGCGCAGGTGGTCTGGGGCGCTTCCTTTTCCAACCTCCTTCCTTTCCCTGCTTGGGAAGTCTATCCATCGCAGCGTCCAAGATGGCCCAATATGGTTCCAAGAGGGCCCCAGAGAGCGCAAGATGGCCTCCAAGATGGCCCAAGATAGCGGTAGATGGGTCAAGAAACGGTTTCAAGTGCTGTCCGGGGCCTCAGACGATCCCCCCTAAGAAGCCAACAGTATTCAAAAACCTATGAAAACAAACCATGTGTTTTGCCTTCTCGCCTCTTCGCCTCCATTGGGTTCTTGAGACCTCAAGATGGCCCCAAAACGGTCCAAGATAACCCCGGGAGGAGCCCAAAAGGCCCCAAAACGGCCCCAAGAGCGCCCAGGAGCGCTCCAGGAGCGCTCAAGCCGGGTGGCCTAGGAGAGCGGGAACTCCAAGGCCCAGGACGAGCCAACAGCCCCAGCTGGGCGCGCCCAAAGCGGCACTGGCGCACGAGGGGTGTGCAAGAGGAGCCGACCAGCGTAGCTTGGCCAGGAGGGATGGGGCTCCGTGGGGCACACTGATGTACACTGTGGGGCGTTCCTGGCCAGGCGAGTGTCGCGGCGCGCGCTCGCCTGTGTGGCCTGGGCAGAAACTTATTGGTGCACCCAGTGTTAGGAGGAATCGGCTTGCGGGGGGGGTCGGGCGCGCGGGAGGCGGGCGGAGGCGTCGCCGGCGCCCCGCGCCCCCGGGGGGCTCCATGTTGGATTTCCCAGGCTGCGCCAAGCGCGCGTGCGTTACTTGCCCGCGCGCTCACATTCGCGCAAGCGCATCCTAAGAAACTATGATTTGGATCGGAACCGGGCGACAACGGGCATGGGGCGCCTGTCGAGGCTGCTTCTGGGAGCGATTGCTGCTGACTCGACACGCGCGATATGCATGTGACGACTTTTGGAGGACGGGCGCTGCGCCGTCCAAATCCAACGCGGCAGTGGCGCGGTCTGGGGCGCGCGGCCGTCGCGGCACACGGCGGTCGACGTGGCCGCATGGGGCGCGCGATCGGCCGCGCGGCATTTGCGGGTCATTCGGCCGACGCTGCCGGGTCGCCCTCAAACAGCCCGCCAGGAATGCGCAAATGCGCAATGCGCCAGCGCGCCGCCAGGAAATCGCACTGAACACAACCTGTTCACTCTGAACGCCGACCGCGCGCCTCGCTGAACCAGCGAAGTCGCGAGGCGCGCCCGCGCCGCGGACCCGCCGCAATGAACTTGCGGGAAAAAGGCCTCTCTCCATGGGTCCTGGCACCGATTCTGGCCTACTTCCCCTTTCTGGCCGATTCTGGCTCCATCGCCGATTCCTCCTTTGACTCCGTATTGATTCCGTACTGATTCTTTTGATTCCGCTAGAATCAGGGGTCGCAGTTGCGCCGATTTTGTTTTGATTCTGTAACGTTTCCGCACTGATTCCTTTGATTCCCCTGTGCCCCGGGGACCATCAGGCCGCGGCCCGAGCTCCCGCCTCGGCGGCGTGGTTTTTCCAGGAGCGCGGAAAAGTTTTGAGGGCGAGGGGGGCGGAAGGGGGTAGCGGAGCGATTTTGGGGGCGCATCGGGCGGCCGAGCCACAGATTTCCGGGCCCAGTGCGCGCGCCCAACAAGGCAGGCGCGGGCGCCCGCGCGAGTTCTCGACTGTCGGCGCATCTGTAAGTGCATGCCCCGCCCCGCGCGCGGGAATGGAAACTTGCGTTGCGGTTTCCAATTGAACGCGCGGCCGTCGCAACTGCATCGCATTGCTCAGCGCGCAAAGCGCGCGAGCAGCATGGGGGGCTTTGCGTGCTCGCATGAGAAGTGCGCGGAACCGAGCCGAACGGTCGGCGGCGCCCGCTCCTTCGCCGCGCGCGAGGCCATCGCGTCAGCGCGGGAGGCTACAAGGGCCTGGGCCGTCGCCCTGGGGCGCGGGCACAGCGCGAGGCCCGCGCGGGTCTCTCGCGCCAAACATGTGCAACAAGGTCGGCCCGCCCGCCGGCTGGCGCTCGCGGGCGACGCGACGCCGGCGCCGACTGCGAGGCCGACTGGGCCCGGAGGATTCCTGAGAGTCCCGGGAAGGGGCAGCGGGCCGCGATGGAATCGGCGCGGTCGTTGGCGCCCCCCCCGCGCCCGCCCCCCCCCTGCAAGCCGACTCCTCCTACCCAGGGTTGGCGCGTGCCCACGGCCGGTCGTGGTTCCACCGTCCTCGTCCAGCGGGAATCGCTGTCCTCTCGGGGCCACTTGCCGCTGTCCTTGCCAGGGGTGCCCTTGGCCCGGGCTCTATCGTTGAACTGAATGCGGACTGCGCCCCAGTTGGCCCCCAAGACGAAGCGATTTGTCCGTCTTCATGACATGACAACCGGAAACGCACGCAGGAATCGGGGTCCTGTCGCGTGGGGGCAGCGCAGATGTGGCCAGGACTTGGTCGTCCACCGGTGCCATACTTCGTTGAAATATTCACCCAGGTCCCTCTGGAGTCGCTTCGCGGTCTCGGCCGGAGCCTCGCCAATGGGGTTCAGAATGTCGTTTCGCTCCAGTGGGGTTGTGTAGATGTAGAATCCGGTGACTGGGTCGATTAGGTTTGCGAGAGGTCGGCTTTGTGCACTTTGTAGGATGGCCAGGGGCCTGACCGGGGAGCGGGGCGTTCGTCGAGGATGGGGCGTGCGTGTGTACGCGCGGGCCGACCCCAGCGGTCGCCGGCCTCGCAGCTGGACCATCCTGTCCAGTGGCCGCTGCAAGGGCCACTGCGGCTGGCCTCGCGGTGGCGGCGCGGGCGGCGCTCACCCCAACCTTCGCCCCAGTCAAACTCATCCCGCGTCGCATTGGCAGCCAGGGGCTGCCTGGGGGCGCTAGAGGATGGCGGGGCTCTTCGCTCTGAAGGCGCGCGACGTTTCCGTCGTCTTGCCCAGCCAGCACTGGGAGGCGCATGGACGGGGCGCCCCTTGGCTGCCTCGGCGAGGGGCGGGTTTGTCGTCGTGGGAGCCAGCCAACGAGGCGTCGGAGGCAGCGCCCCCGCGGCCGGCGGCGCCGTCGCCCCCGCTGGCGAGGGGGGGTTCGCCAAGTTGGTCTCTTGCGGGGGGGGGGGGTCGGGACTACTGCGTCAATGCCAGATGTGTCGGCGGTTGGGCTCGCGCGCCGTGGGCGGTTATCCTCAGGGGGGCGAGAGCTGGCTCCACGGCTGCAGGGAGGGCTGGTGCCGCCCCGCACGGGCGTCGCGGGGGGGGGCACCTCGCTGCCCCGGTCGGGAAGTTCGGGCGTGCGGGCGGCGAGAAAATGGAATTCGACCGGTGGGTCCGCCGTCTCAGTGTGCTCCTCGCTGGACCGTGGCCACCAATCGTTGTCGCTGTGCTCCCTGACAGAGGTTTCGTCGATCTGCCTGCACAACACCTGCGCGCGCGCGAAGGGGGCGTCCTTGGCCAGTTCACGGAATGACCCGGTGGCGAGCTCATTGGACCAGACCTGTGTCAAGGATCCCACGAGGGCTTCCAGGGCGCGGCGTTGAGGGGACAGGCCGCGTGGGCCATTAACTGGCGTACAGGAGCCATTTGGGCAGCATGGTGGGGTCGGTCGAAAGAACGCAGCGGCGTGTGACCACGCGGGCGGCGGCGAGCCGCTTGCCTTGCCAATGGAAGTCGTTTGGGGAGGTGGTTCGGCGCAACCCTGTCGCCGTAGACCCTCTTCAGGAAGAGGCGCAGTAGGGGCGGGTTCGAGCTTTCGGGGGCCTCGGAGCCTTTCGCGTTTCTGCCCTGCTCTGCGGTGCGTGCGTTCCCTCCACCGGGTCCAGGTCGCGTAGGAAATCGACCAGTCTGCCCTCGATGGGCCTAGCGTTCAGGCGGCTCCGTTCAGGCTCCTCCTCAGCCTCCACGCGATCAATGACGATGCACTTCAGTGCGAGCCCCCTGGAGGGGGGTCCACAAGAGGTAAGAGGTCGCGCACTTCCTCGGCCCCGCGCGTTGTGATGGGGGCGTCCGCATTGGTCCAGGGCGACCAGGCCAAGGGCGCCGCCGTTCGGGACAGGCTTGGTAGCGGAGGCTCGATTGGGCACGAGCTCGCTCGCTGGACGACGACGGCTGGTCAGACACTGGCGCGGCGGGGCGGAGCGTGGCTTGGAGGTTGGGGGGCGCGGGTGGACCAGGTGAGCGCCCCGGTCGAGCATGCCGTTAACGGCGCCAGGCTTGCCGCCCCATGCGTGAACGAGGCATTGGCGGCGCATCCATGCGGCGTTCCAGCTGCGGTTGTCCCAGGTGACGGCGCGGCCCCCCCGCGCCGGAAGGCTGCCCGCACTTGTTTGCTTCGACTCCGTGCCAGCCTTCCATGCGAAACAGTCGAGCGCAGGCGCCCTTGCCGGCCAGGAATGGGGGCCCCGGGTGGGCGCCCGTCGCTCGTGGCAGTGTAACACTTGGATTTATCTTTCCTGTGCCCATATCCGTCGCCCGGCCAGGCGGCGCTGGCATTCTTTGGGGCATGGGGGCCTGAGGGCCCCAGCAGGATGCCCCCGAGGGCGACGGGGGCCGCAGCGCAAGGGAGCGCCGCGCACGTGCGCTGGGAGGCGGCCAGGGGTAGGGCATCCACGGAAAGGGGCCTGGATGGGGTTCCTGGCGAGCGCAATGGCCTGTGCCTTCAAGTGGAGGGAGTTGTCCGGGCACAGCTGGTGGCCCTCCTTCTCGACCACGCGTGTCCAGCATTGACCGCGCAGCCATGTGCAGTCCAACCCGTTGGCGTACGCCTGCAGGCGGTTCTGGGCAAGATACGAGCGGATATTGCTGTCGCGCCGAGTGCCGTCCATGCGCTGGAGGTTGGGCTTGTACGGTAGTCGCACATGTGCCCGGCCGCCTTCCGGTCGGCGCTGAAGCGGGCGTCGCCAGTGGGGAGGTAGCAGGGGGTCTGGGTCACGCCAGGGGGTGGAACGGGCGGTGGCGCCCCGTCCAAGGGGGCGAGCCCGGGCGAGACGCCCCCGCTGAGGAGGGACATCTCTGAGGGGCCGGCGTCGGGCCCCAGCCCGTCGTCGGTGCCCGCGAGGCCCCAGTGCAGGAGGCAGATGCTGCATTCAGACCGCGAGAGGATGCCGCTGCATGCGGGCCGCCGCCATGCGCCGATATCGCACGTCATCAAGTTCATTGAGTGGGCAAAAGGTGGTGCGTCACAAGGATATCGTCGCGCCGTCGCGCGCCCACTTCGGACAAGCAGCGCTCGCGTTGCTAAAGATGTGTTGAAAGAAAGTAAGGTCACCGTCATTGTCTTCCATTACCTACGGTGTTGTTGTACCCTGGTGTTCCCAATCTTACATCTGAGAGAGGTGCGTCGGCTGGAAATGGCTGCAGAGTCATGGAGCAAAAATGTTATCACACACGGTAGCTGGGGACTCCTGCTGGAAACTCTGGACATCTGGCATGGCAATATCTACATGTAGCATATATATATATATATATATATATATATATATATTATTACCGAACGTGGGAACGGAACAGGCGGCGCCCACCGGGGCCGAGAGGGTTTTCCGAGAGGCTCAGCATACTGTCATATTTAAGCCGTCCCTGAACCAGCGCGGGATCGTAGCTGGCGGCAGGAACTGGCGATGTCGCCCCTTCCGAACTCATCCAATCCAAAGCTCCTTCATCCAGACCGCTGATGCGTTTGAGAGGCGGCGTGGCAGGACAACGAGAACACATTTTCCGGCATGGTGCCATTCTCCTGCTAGCCGAGCCCGAATCTAATTGTTGGCGTAGCCTCGCGAGGATAATCGCGAGCATGATCGCCAGCGCGGCAGAAAAGCATCCCGAACCAGAAAGTGGTCGACGCCATCCGGTCTTGAAGCAATCGAGTCCGAGCCCGCATGATTGCATTTGCTTGTCGCGTTCTGTCAACATGAACTAGCGACCTTCCTGCATGATAGCAATGCTGTGTCAGGGCCAAGTTGCGTCACGCGTCGCCCGGTCACGCTCCGCAGCCCCATTATGTGTCATTGCCGCGTCGCGATTTCAATGCGGAAGTGGCTGCAGCGGGTGCCGTGGTTGCACTCTCGCCGCTCTTCTGGAATCGCTGTATTAAGAATTACTGTCGCAGCGATTTCCGCCCCCTTTTGCGTGCGGTTTCAGAGAGATCTCGGGAAGTGCTGAAAGACGCGCGTACGCAGTTTCCATGGCACTCGACGGAAAAGAGTTTCTTGCCTCGCGGGCAGGGCCACGCGTGCACTCTTCTCAGCTGTATCCAAGCTCGTTCACTTCCGGACCTACCCGCGCACTGGACAGCTACTTCGCGTTTCCGCCCGCTTCCTGAATGCGCTGCCCATGGAATCGCTCGCCCACTGTCGATTTTGCGGCGCAACCTCGGGCAAGGAAACGATTCGGAACTGAACCGGATCCGGTCTACGACCCAATCGGCTGTCAATCTCATGCGCAATTTCCTTGTGTCAACACTGCACGCATATTGGCTTCTCAGATTTCTGCCTTCTCGTGTGGGCCCGTGGGCCCTGCCAAGGGCGAACTTGCCATCTTGCGCCCTTTGCATTGCCGCTAGGCTGCTGCCAATTATGGAGAGATCAGGGTGCGTGGATGCATCCGTGGAACAGCAGGCTCGTTTCCATCGGGATGTCTTCGCGTGGCCGAACTGACTACCTACCAAACCACCCCAACCCAACCCGAAGACCCGAATTTCGGGTTGGGGGGGGCATGGGCTCCATATGTGTTTTTTTCGATATTCCCGGACCCCCCCCCCCGCTAGAAATCGAACTGCCTCTACCGTTTGACAATTTGTAAGTTGGCAGCTGGTTTAGAGAACAACAAACATCGTTTGTCGCTGCGGGTGAAGATGAAGTGCCGGACTTACTGAACTTTCGCCCCCTGGCATCTGACCGTCAACACCATTGGAGACGACTTTTTGGGCATTCCATGCCGGCGTCTAGACTTCGTGCAGGGGCATTGTTGCCAGGGCTTCGCGGCAACGTCGCTTGCGGACCTGAAGGCGACTTTCAGATTCTACGGCGCGCGGCCTCGGAGCGGGGGCGACTCTGCAGGACCTCCTCTGCGCGTGCACTTCGACGACGTCGAGAACTTTTTCGCGCAACTGCCAAGACATAGCGTCATAACTGAGATACCGAGGGCTTTTGACGAGCTTGCTCGCCAGATTGGTTGGGTCTACATCTGAGTACCGCGAGCTCTGGCATGGGCCGACTGGCCGCGCATTGATCTGCGTTCTCCATGCTGTTTGCTGAAGCCTGGTGGCGGAGCATTCGGGGGATTGCATATCTTGAGGCCCCAAAGCTACTTCAGAACAACCGCCTGGGCAAACTTCGCAGGGCTCGAGACGACCGGGGGGGGCAATCCGCCATTGGACTTCTGTCCGCAAGCTCCTTCGGCAGTAAGCAGGCTAGGTATGGCAACCTTTTGGGCCTCATTGCTCGCGTGCTCGATTGCGACGTCGGAACTCCATCGCGCTGTATACCGCGCTGCCGAGATGCAGCAAACCTGATGTTCGCCACTGCTGTTGCGGGGAATGCCGTTTGCATTGCGCGCGAAAGCGCCGGTGCTGATTCTGGGCGGCACGGCGCGAACTTGCGGGGCGCAGTCGGCACGCCTGTCCCAGTACCACTACCCAGTCATCGCCATCATCGAGAGTAGGTCTTGGCCGTGAAGCTTGACACTGCGCTATGACACTGCGCTAACTTCACGCTAATCGCAGCGAGGTGCCATAGCGTAGCGTCAAGCCCAGGTGCTCCCAGTGCTACGCCATGGCGTTGCCCTAACCGCAGCGCTGTGTCATTGCGTACTGTTTCGCCCATGTGTCTTCAACGACATGCTACGACGCTACGCTAACCGCGGCGCTAAAGTCTCTGTCGCGGAGCAAAATCCAGCGAGGTAGAACCTCAAGGAAAAGCAAAGCCAAACAACTCTTTCTGCTCCCCCCGCCTCAACCGCATCGCAGTGTCATAGCGTAGTGTCACGCCCGGGCGCCCCCAACACATCGACATGACACAACGCCAACCAAAGAAAAGAAACCTCTCACGGAGCAGAGCCACGCATGACCTTGAGGAAAAGGAAACGAACAAAAAAAAACACACTCCGTCTCCCAAAGCTCAACCGTTGCGTACTCTCATAGCGCGGTGTCACGCTCAGGCGCCCCCAACGCCACGCTATGACACTACGCCTCGGGCATCGCAGTGCCCGCTCTCTCACGGAGCAGAGCCATGCAAACCCTATGGGGGAATATATATATATATATATATATATATATATAACGATTCCTTCTTCCCCCGCTCAACCGAGGCGTAGTGTCATGGCGTAGTGTCACGCCCAGGTGCCCCCCACACTACGCCATGACGCTACGCTACCGGAAGCGCGGCGTCCTCTCTCACGGAGCAGAGTCAAGGACAACCTTAAGGCACAGCAAACGAAAACCAAAAAGTCCCCCTCGTCTCCACCGCAACGTTGTGTCATAGCGTAAGGTCACGCTTAGGTGCTCCAAACACTACGCTATGACAGTACGCTAACGGTATCATAAGATCCTCTCTCAAGGAGCAGAATCGAGCCAAACCGGGAAGGAAAGCAAATGGACAACAACAACAACAACAACATATTCCTTCTCCCCCGCCCCCACGGTAGCGTAGTGTCATTTCGTAGTGTCACGCCCAAATGCCCCCAACACTACGCTATGACACTACGCTTCCGGCATGGTAGTGTCCTCAAGCAAAAAAACCCAAGGAAGAGAAAGCGCAAAACAATATATTTTTAATCCCCCGCATCAGCCGTAGCGTAGTGTCATAGCGTAATGCCACGCCGAAGTGCCCCCGACTCTACGCTATGACACTACGCTAACCGTAGCGTGCTGTCATGGCGAAGTGTCACGGCCAGGAGCCCCCAACACTACGCTATGACACCACGCTAACTGTTGCGCGCTGTCATAACGTAGTGTCACGCCCAGGTGCCCCCAACACTATGCTATGACACTAAGCTAACCGCAGCGTAGTGTCATTGCGTAGTGCCACGCCGAGGTGCCCCCAACACTACGCTATGGCACTGCGCTAACCGTAGCGCGTAGTGTCACGCCCAGGTGTCCCCAACACTACGCTACCACACGTCGCTACCCGTAGCGTGCTGTCACAGCGTAGTGTCGCGCCCAGGTGCCCCCAACACTACGCAGCGACACGACGCTCGCCGAAGCGTAGTGTCATACCCAGGTGTCTTCAACACCACGCTGTGACACTACGCTATGGTTAGCGTAGTATCATAGCCAGTTGGCCTCAACACTGCGCTATGACACTACACTAGCTTCATCTTAGAGCTAACTCACGGTTAATATTGACACTTGCCACTATCCGACGTGCCTTTACCACTTCCTTCCCGCAACTTGCTCTCTAACCTGTCCGTATTCGAGGGGTCGATCCGTGAGTATGGCGTCGTAAAGCCGATGGTTAGGTGGCAGTTGATTCCCCGATGATGAGTTCGTGACGACCGAAGTACTGTTTGCCTCTTCGTTGTCTCCTGGGCCGCTGCTGCGGCCGCAGCCCTGCTAGTGTGTCTCGCTTTTGTCCTCCCTCTCATCCTTTCCGCCTGTCTTAGACGCGCGCCCGCCGAGACTCATCGACACCCGCGGTGAGTTTTGTGTCTGCTATTTGCTGGCAGCCTGGTTCCTCTCTAGGTGTTCGCCTCTTTTTGGTACTCTCGGCCTGGATCCGCCGTGGCGTGTGCCATGGCTGATGCTCTGAACGGGGTCGCCGCCCTGGGTCGCCTGCCTGCACCGGGCGCGGCCCCTCGCACGAATGGCGGCGGTGCTTCGGCGGACGGCGGCAAGCAGACCTGCTTCGCATTCCGCGACTCAAGCTGGTGCATCCAGAGCGGCACGTTTCGCTGGATGCACGTGGGGAGCGACGCGCCCGTGCTGACAGGCCAGCCCTTGTCCCCTGCAGGAGAACGCGCAGCCGAGTTGGTTCATGACCTCGGGCTCTCTTGCCACGCCAACGCCGAGGTCCGCCAGAACTCCCGCACTGTGTGCAGCTGGTGGAAGTGAGCTCGGTCGTGAACGATCTGACGGAACCGTCGGACGGCGAGCTGGTCGGGCGTGCTCTGCCTATCCATGGGGGTTGCTTCCACAAGTTCCAGGAGCTCTCGCACCTCCTCAGCCCGTCTGCCATGCACCGCGGCTCCCAAGCAGACGTGGGCCTCGTGAGCGCCACCATCGACGACTTGATCGCGATGCTCTCGGAGAACGGGTGGAGCAAGCAGCGACGCTTGGACATGGCCGACGAGAACGCCGAGCTAAAGCAGTCCGTGCCTGAGCCCACTGGCTCACTGGCATTATGAAGCAGCATCTGGCGCCGCGCCCCGTGGCCATGCCCTCCAGCGGCCAGAAGCGCGCAGCCCCGGCCTCCACCCCCTCGGTCATGCACGATCTGTCCCACCTCGGCGAGGCCGACAAGGCAGCCGTGCTGGCTGCGCTTGGAAGCCCCGCCGACTACGACACGTGCGTCGTTTTTCGGAGCACCCAGGGAGCCGCCAAAGTGCTCCCCCTCCAGCAGGGCGCCACTCGGAGACTCGGAGAGCGCGCCGCACACGTCCAGATGGCACCGCAGAGCCTCTTGCGGCCCTTCGCTGCCCCGCAGGCCCGCAGCGCCAGCAACGCAGGGGGTGGAGCTCCTGCCGAAGCGGCTCTGGCACGGGCCCCGAAACCTGCTGGCGCGGCGGCCCCAGCGGGCCCCGCGGCCCCGGCGGCCCACGCAGCTGAGGAGGGGGGCTCGGGCGCCGAAGCGGCCACGCCATGCCGCAAGCTTTTGACGCACATCCGCGCGGAGATGGACGCCATGAAGCCGTCGCAGGCCCTTGTTCCCTGGTCGGCCGATCTGCACCTTGACGCGCAGCCGATCGTGGCACTGAAGGGCCCATGCAGTCTGGGGGTCTCTGGGCAGGTCCAGGGGCACCCCGAGAACATCATCGACAAGCTGTCCGTGGAGGTGATTCAGTTGGCCGCGCGCGCCTCGATCGACATTCTGAAGTCGTTGGCTGAGGTGGCAAGGCCGTGCGCGAGTCTGCATTTGCTTCTGCGCTCGCGCAGAGTGGAGATGAAAGCAGAAGGCCACCAGCCCATAGGCGTAGCAATTCTCGCCACGATTGTGGCCAGTGCTTTTCGTGGGGTGCGCAAATCATATTCGCAAAGCCGTCCAGTGCCGAATGTAGTAGCAGCGCGCTGCTTCTACAAAACTTGTCGCTGTTTCGTGCAGTCTGAGGCCGGGTGCACACCTCAACCGGCAATCCAGCTTTCGTGCCGCAACAGTGCAGCCGCCACTTGAACGAGGCTCTAATACCGCCCTGGAGATAAGGCATCTGGCGACCGCCCTGTGCTCTCGCACCCCCATCGTGACCCGCGGTTGGGCCAGCCTGAAAAGCACGGCGCATCGAGTCCGTGACATTGTCGAGTGCGCCGAAGGGGGCGGTGGGGACGCTCTGGCCCCCCTACCCTGCTCTTTCCGCCGTCTTCGCCCCTGCCCCCCCCCCCCCCCCCTGCCTCCGCCTCTCTGCGTCGCCGCCACATCTCGCTCGCATCGCCCACCGCGCATCCCCGCAGCAGCTCGGGCGTCAAGAAGAGCAGCTCGCGCGCCCCCGCCCAGCCCAACTCCGCTCAAGATCGGCCCCCGGACCCTTCCCGGGGCCCGTCCTGGGTGCCTGCTTTTCCTTGGATTCGGGCAAGTTTACTTGCATGGACGGGGGGGGGGGGCTGAGTCTGAGGCAGGCCGAAAACGATTCGACGCGCGGAGATCACGCAAGTCGAAGGGCGCCTGCACGCTCGAGTTCGACCGAAGAGGGGCGAGGGGGGAGAGGGGGGGGGGGGGCGCGAACGCCATGCAAGTAAGCTTGCCTGGATCTAAAGAAAAACAACCTCCAAGATCGGCCCCCGGGCCCTTCCCGGGGCCCGCCCTGGCCCGTTGTCCACAGCGGATGCCGCCGTGGCGACGAGGAGGAGGAGGAGGAGGAGGAGGCTGGCTGGCTGGCAATATGCATATGGCCTCGATCCCAGCGTCAACAGGTCCGCTTGGCCGCAGGGCGGTCAGGGAGACTCTATGCACCCCTCCGATGTCAAACGTATCGGGAGCCCCTTCCCCACACTTAGATGGGGACTCCCTAAGTGTGATGCAGGGTCGAGAGGCCTGCACGCACTGATCAGAACATGAAGATCCTCTCGGATCGCGGAGTGACGCAGCAGGAGGAAGAGAGGGGACGGGCAGCCAGGCATTCACGACAGGTGAGCCGTGGCAAAACTCAAACAGAACAAACTCTCGCCTCAAACTTGAACAAACTACTGTTTCTCGAAACAACAAGCCCACGCGCACCCCTCGCGCGTCAAAAAAGGAGACACCAGCGAAGACGAAATCATTGTTTGCCTTGCCTCGTTGCTTTGCCTTTGCCTTTGCCCCGAGAGCGCCCTTTACCTCGTGGCCTAAAAATGGGATCCCACTCGCCTTGAAACCGCACCAGGCCTCGCTCAGAGAAAGATCCGAGTGTGCCAGGAGGACGCGGGAGGGACGAAGGGGAGCTCCCAGGAGGACGGAGAGAGGCGTCAGGGACTTCATCTACCACTTCTTGTGGCGGGCCCCTCGAAGCATTTTCTCGAGCGAGTTCTGTACCCTGCGTTCCTGCGTCGTGCGAGGGGGGGGCCCCATTTTCGGCTGGCTCCCGAGGGCAAGAAAAAGGGCGACGATGACTGCATTCATGGGTGTCATGAGACCCCCTGTCCCTTGGATCCAGGAGTTCACAAAAAAACGTGTGACGAACCAGCTGTGGGGTTCCGTCTCTCTGAAAGGTCGTTTTGGCCATCCAGTACTGGAGAGTCTCGCATGCGACTGGCAGGGGCTGGGCGGTCACTGCTTGAATCAGGCCTGTCAAGGCCTTCAGATGGCTCTGGTACTCCTGCTTCGCGGTGAGTTCGTCGAGGGTGCACATCGCCTTGAGCACCGCCAAACTGACATGGAGACTCGGGGGCCCTGGATCGTGATCTCCCTTGCCTGCGGTCTTCTCCTGCTATTGTTGAGCCGCGGCCACCGCAACTCCGTTCAGCACGTGCTCTTTCGGCAAGAGGTGCGTGGTCAGCAGACATCCTTCCACTCCGCGAAGGCGCTGAGATGTGTTGAGGAATCCCTCCATCATCTCCTGGGCTCTGTCGTCCTCCGTGTCGCTGCCGCCCTCGGGATGCTGGGTGTCCTTTGCCGCCGCAGGTGGCGCCGTGCGCCTGTCCCTGCGATCTCGCCGCTCGCCGCTGCCGCCAGCGCTGAAGAAGGGCTGCGCTGAAGGCTCCGCCAGGCGCTTCTTCGCCTTCTCGACCTCCACAAGGGCCACCTCCATGGCCCGCGCCATCGACTAGGAAGGAAAGGGTTGCGTCGGGAAGGGCGACGTGAGAGCGAACGTGAACCTGCAGAGCCTCAAGCGACGGATGATCAACACTGCAAGCAGGACACTGGAAACTGCCAGGCAACTTCACGGGATGATGCACAGGGCTTCGGTCGCACTGGCAACGACGATGTAAGAACAGACGCCGAACATGCTGCCGAGAAATCGCAACAGTAGAGTGTGTACTCATACACCATGGGCACTGATTGGTAACCGTGGGGAGCTGAGAAAGAGCACGGTGCCCATGACTGCCCTCAGCGCAGAAACGCATATGTGCATACCACGCCGCTTGATCGCAAAATTCAAACCCACAGACGCTGCCATCATCACGGGATTCTTGACATCGCCAAACACGAGGGGGAGGAAGTGGAACGGGGTCAGAAATATCCTCTCCTCCAGTGTCCTGCGCTCCCTGTCCCGCTCCTTGTCCTCGTCGAACCCCCTTCTCATCAATACGTCCTTCCCAAGACAGTTTCCGAAGCTGGCCGAAGTTGAGTTCCGAAAATCGCACCCCAAACTCCTCCGTGAACACGCGAAAGGGCATATGGCCAAGATCTCCGAGAAGCTCAGGGCCCCGTTCAACCAGCGAGAGCATTTTGAGGTCATTGAAGGCCTGGAGTGCCCAGGGGTTCCCAGTACAGAGCCCAGCACCATCTCGAACAAGGGTATAGTTTTCAACCGCGGCTCGCTCCTCCCCACTCATTTGACCGAAAAGAGCCGCCACAAGCTGGACATTCTCGCGGCGGTGCCGCGCCAGCTGTCGTAGCCAGTGCAATCGTCGGATGCGAAGCTCCAGCTGCGTCGGGACCAGCCCAAGCTTGACCCAAATTCGGTGCGGGAGGAGGCCGACGTGCTTGAGTGCGCCGTCTGCCATCGGGATCTTCCGCACGGCTGCCCCTTTGAGCAACGTGCGACCCCGCTTGAGAAGCAGCCCGTCGACAAGGTTAAAGTCGCTGGGCGAGAGAATGAACGCCTCAAGACCGCTGAGACCTGCTGACTGCACGCGTGCTTGAAACACAAGAAGTTGAATACGCAACGGAACATGCTTGACAAACCAGAACCGCCCCATAGAATGCCGCGCACTGCGCATGTTCTTGAGGATGGACTGTCGTTGCTGTGCTGTTGTACCTGTGCCTGCATACTGAACGCCGAGATACTTCGCATGCGTGCTCACTGTGCCTGGAAGACCCCGAAGGGGGTCAGTAAACGCACGAGACTCCTTAAAAACACGCCAGGCCCCACGAACCGCGGTACCGTGACCTGCTTGTCAAAATTAAGAGCGCCGCCTGCCTGTGCTAGCAGCTGAACCAGACTGTTGGTGGCATGACGGGTCTCGTCATCCATCGCCTCGGCTGAGATGGCCACGACCTTGTGTACAGTATCATCAAGATATACAGTAGTAGATAAGTCAATCGTAAAATCCTCAATGTCATTCATGGGGCTCGTGCACATAAGGTCCTATCCTCCTGGTCTGGCTCTGCGCGCCTCTAGCCAAGGCACTAGCACACTGCGGTCGTAGCTGCGTATGTATTTCACGGGCGCAGACTGATGTCCCTGGAGAACCCTTTCTGGAATTTGAAACGTGCCGGCCCCATCGGACCCGTCCAAAGTAGCCGTGCTAAAATGATTGCTGTGATGTCCGAAAAACACGTCCTCGGGGTGCATGTGCAAGTAGTCAGTTTCGCCCAGGATGTCTGCGCGAATGCTGCCGAAGGCATTGGCCTGATCAAAAAAAGAGTGTGCTATGCGACTTGCGGAGACGGGCCAATCGAAAGCTCGCAATGAGCTGGACCTTGATCGCAGACTCTCGGCGTCGGTGCCGAACTCCGCCGTGCAGGTGGCACGAATAGTCTCGCTCTGGGTAACACTGATCGCCTCGGATGCCTAAATACTTCGCATATGCCTTACTGAAAGGGCACATCCGATGTATTAAACGAACAGACTTCAGTCCAGAAATAGTTGTGGTCGGCTTTGGAATACTGCAGCCCCAAGACCGATGCCAATCCATAGGAATTCGCCCCCCCACCTCGTACATCCCATAAGAATCCCCGAACTCTCCGAGACAGCCATTCCATAGACGGGTTCGCTTCTTGAAATCCTCGTGCCTCGTCCTTGTACTGGGGGTGTCGATGATGCGGTAAGAAAATCATCCGAAAAAATCTCCATGGGTAGGCTCCAGGGTGGGGAACTTTTCCGATAAGCCATACGAAGGAACGCGCTAGAGGTTCCCTGGAGGTCCGATTCGGCATCATCTTGAAAACCAGGATTGTAAAACCGACGTCCAGAACCAGGTGCCTGTCGGCCCTCTGGGATCTCACTAAGCTGCACTGGAATAGCTGACTGACCGCCTGCAGGGCCTGGCTGGCCAAGATGAGTGGTCCACAGCGCCTGATTTTTTAATTATTATTTTTCCGAAAAAGAAAAAAAAACGGCGCCCTGGTCCCGCAGTAGTGCACGCCAGGCGACGACGCAGCCGATGAACGAGTGACCACTTCGACTCCTCCCATGCCTCCTTGATAAGTCCTGCGAGTTGGGCTGCGTGTTGCCCGCGAGTAGCGTCTCGCTCAGCTTTGAGCTGACGCGTGAGAGAGAACAAGGCGTGCTGGGTCGCCGTCAGCTCACGGAACTCTGGCGGCTCGGCAATGAGCACTGCTGGCAACTGAGCGAGCCTCTCGCGTAAAGCAAAGCGCCGTTGGAGGAGCTCACGTTGCCGTGCCTGGCGCTGCAGCCTATCAGAATCCCCCTGAATGTGTCGGGCGAAGTAGGGGAGCCCAACTTCTTTGATGTCCTGGACAAACGCTTCCCAAGCACGATCGGGGGTAGCTCGGGCCTCCAGCTGTACCCAAGTGGGATAACGCTCATAGCAAATTCGTTCAACATCGCCCAAGAACTGAAACCTCCAGAGGCCATGCACACAACCGTCAACCAGCCGATCGACATCCCAAGATTCAGCTTTAGTGACTTGACCTCGGGGAAAGCTAAGGACATAATGGACTTGGATCTGGAGGGGCCAGTGATCCCATCGCCTAACCGTCGGAAGCATTTGGAGCCTGCGCCCAAGACGTTGAAGGCGCCTACACTGAGTGACAGAGGATAACCAAGACATTGGGATCCCAAGATAATCCACACGAGTGCTAGAATTAGCCCCAAAGTAAGTATCCTCCCCACCAACATAAGTACTAGCCAGACAAAGCCCAAATTGTTCCAGAAAGTCCCGTATCTGCCGCATACAGTACTTCTCAGGTTTCGGGAAAAGCGGGCCGATCGGGTCAAAGTCCGTGGAGACATGGCCTGCATGGGGAACTCCAGCATGGTCATTGAGGTCCCCACCAAAGATAATGGAGCATCTCGCAGGGGCTGTGTTGGCTACGTCAGTCATCCACCGAATCAAAGCCTGCACTGTCTTCTCATATACACTTCTCTGCTTAACACTAGATGAACGAGGAGGAAAATACAGAACAAATGCCAATAAATGAAAGCGGCCTGATCATAGAACTATCGCACCACCGCGGCCTTGAAGTGAGGTTGGTGGGGAATGTACAGCAACGATATGCTTTGGGCGAAAAAGATCCTTCCTCAAGCGAATCTGCACCCCTGCATGTCCATTCGTAAATGCTCCCCTGCTGTATCCCCAACTGAGCACATTATCAGCGTCATCAACTACAGTACAACATGGTGTGTCCGTCATCTTCATGCGCACTCGTGTGCCAGTAATGAAACCGATATCCTTCTTGGCGTACGCAATAGAAATTTCATGCGCTCTGCCTGGCTGCACAAGAGAACAAACATTGTGAGTGAGAAGGGAGGGGCAGCGCTGCATCAGTGCTCCACGTCGCAGGAAGGGGCTCCTCAAGAAGAAGGAGGTGCCATCGCGCTGCAGGTAAAAGTTTGGAAGAGGGTGCGGTGAGGCGTGTAAAGACGGGGCCCTCGCGGCGCTTGACGCCTAGGAGGAGGAGGAGGAGGAGGAGGAGGAGGAGGAGGAAGAGGAGGAGGAGGAGGAGGAGGAGGAGGGAGGAGGAGGAGGAGGAGGAGGAGGAGGAGGAGGAGGGAGTCCTGGGAGGGATCCCACAGCAACGGGGCGAGGCACGCCCGGAGCGGGCCGCCGTTGTCTCGGCGGGCCCTCTCCCGACTCTCCCTCTCCCCCCCCCGCACCGGCAGCGACCGCCGGCGACGAGAAGCGA
Organism: Prorocentrum cordatum; assembly: GCA_963575745.1. Lineage (NCBI taxonomy): Eukaryota > Dinophyceae > Prorocentrales > Prorocentraceae > Prorocentrum > Prorocentrum cordatum. Next base: position 205,029 of record CAUYUJ010015153.1, on the reverse strand, counting down.
GGTCGGGGGCTAAAACGACGCGAAGATCGGGACAACATCGGATCGGGATAACTCGAAATCTCTGGGAATCGGCGGGTTTGGAGGATGTGTTGGGCGCCGCGGCCGCTCCAGAGCGTTCCGGAACGCTCTGAGAGCGCTCCGGATCGCTCTGGAGAGATTTATCCCGATCCTAGCCCTGTTTTACGAGGGCAGAGGGGCGTCCCACCTGTTGCCGGCTCCGCTCCTCCGCCGTGTCCCCGTGCAGGGTGGACCACATCACCTCCATGGAAGCGGCGGGCGACCACGACAGCGACGGGAGGGAGAGGGGATGGTTACTGGTGCCGATGGAGCCGCTGCCATACGGCGCTCAAGGTAGAATCGAGGATCAGCAGGCATGATGAAACCCAGCGGTACAGTCGGACCTAGTCCAACAAAAACATCCCTCAAGAACATGAGGCCCTCCGTCGGCCAAAACCAACAGAGCATCCAAGAGTACCCTCACCAGGATGCATAAAAAACATCCAACAAGCATGAAGAACACTAGGGGACCCTCCCCGAGCCGACCTAGAACTTATACCTCGGTCTGCCTGTAAAACTCGCGCACCCAACGTGAAAGTTAGGAAGGCACCAACTATACACCAACACCGATCCTGGCCCAGGATCACCCTGGGCCCAGGATCGGTCCATACGCCCTCCTGCCCTGCGCAAGAAGGCACATACCCCGATCCTGGACCCAGGCCGCTCCTGGGCCAGGATCGGTGTTGGTGTATCGTTTTGGTGCCCTCCGAGAAGTGCATCCACTCCACGGACACCGCTGGGGGAGGGCGCAGGACCAGAGCACACCCCCCGTGGGGCACGAGCGAGGCTGCAGTCCCCCGCCCCCCGTGCCTCGCCGCTGGCCCCGACAATGGGGTCAGGCACGCCCCCCTACCGGCGGATCTTGGGCGAAAAATCAGACAGATCCCCAAAGATGCTCAGAAGTGCTCAAAACATCGTCCCTGGACTGTCGTTGGACTATTTCTAAATCTTTTCACCCTGTAGAGGGACAGGCCCGACTTAACCCTATAAGCCTTCCCTTTCACCACATGAAGCGCTCGCTTGGAGAACGAACGCCCCATGGGCCCGCCACTCCGGCGATAGCCCAGTTCTGAAGAGGAGCTCCCTTGCATCTCGATCGCCCTGGTCATCGGCCCTGGGGGTGAAGATTCTGGGCTTACGTCGGGCATGTCCTCCTACAGGCGGATCTTGGGCAAAAACTATTAGTAATGATGGACAACAAAAAATGAAAACATCATCCCCAGACTATGTGTTGACCATTTTTGAGCATTCCTCCTGTAGAGGGACACGCACGATTTAATGATAGACCAATTATGAAAAGGAGTTCCCTTGCATCTCGATCGCCCTGGTACTCGGCCCTGGGGGTGAAGATTCTTGGCATGCTGCGTCCTTGTCGCCAGAACTGGATTCCGTGATTCATCCCTGCTGTCTGACTGTCCCTCCGCCCAGCTCCGAGGTGGAATGTCAAATACCTAGAATCCGCCGACCCTGTCGGCGTGTGTGAGGGGCTCTTCCGTTCGAGTCGGGCTTTCCCGTTCGACTCGTCGTCGCCGTCTTCCCGAGTTCCACTCACCTGGGCCCTCTTCCTCAGACAAGCCGTCCACAGCGAAATTGGACAACGTCGTAGTTCAGTCGAAACGAAGCCCCTTCCCTTCGATCCCTTCCCCGCGCGGGGGGGGGGGGTCCCGGGCGGGTCCCTGGGGGGCGTCGCCACCCAGCTTCGTTTTCCTCCCGGGGGGTAGCGAGGCCAAGAAAAGCCGCTAGACGGGCCAAGGGCGCCCCAAGACACCCCCAAGACGGCACAAGAGCGCCACGCATAGACGAACGATCGCCCCAAGACATTCAAGACTGCTCGAAAACGGCCCAAGAGGCCCCCAAGAAGCTCCAAGAGAGCGCCAAGAGCACTCCCAAGAGGGCTCCAGGAGCCAAAATCGTCAATTTTACATGTTTTTGTTGTTAATGATTTCAGCCTTCTCGCCTTTCCGACGGTCCAAGACGGTCCAAGACGGTCCAAGAGGCCCCCAAGAGCGCCCCAAGACGGCCCAACATGCCTCCAAGAGGACTCCAAGACGGCCCAAGAGGGACGCAGGACGGCCCAAGAGGCGCCGAAGACGGCCCAAAAGGGCCCCAAGACGGGCCCAAAAGAGTGCCCAGAGGGGGACGAGGACCTGAGAATGAGAATTTTAGACTTCCGCCCCATGAGGCCCCCAGGAGGCCCCAAGAGGCCTCCAAAAGACTCCAAGAACCCTCAAGCGGCCCCAACAATCTTCCGAGAAGCCCCCAGGAAGCCCCAACACAGTCCCCCAAACTGCTCCCCAGAGGTACCCGAGAGCGCTCCGAAGAGACCCGCGTCAGCGTCGTCGTCCTCGCCGCATCCTCCCCCTCCTCCTCCTGCCACTCCTCCTGCCCCTCCTCCGGAGCCTCCTCCAACTGCTCATTCCTCCTCCTGCTCGTCCCCTGCTGCTGCCCCACCTCGCCCACCGCCTCCTCTTCCTCCTTCTGCTCATCCTTCTGCTCATCCTGCTTGTCCTCCTGCTCCTCCTCCTCCCTCGTCTTCGTCGTCGTCGTCGATCAGGGTCGGCGGCACCGGCCGTCAGGCCTCTCCGATTACCAAAAAACGCGTAAACATAAGCTGCGGGCGGTCCGCGCGGATTTCTTGGATCCGCGCCGGACGCGCAAGGGGCGGCGCTGGAGGCGCCGCCAGGGGAGGCCAAGCGCGGATCCAAAAAATCCGCGCGGAGCGCCAAACATTTATGCTCAGGGCCTTTGTTTTTTTTCCCTACCTAGGCTCTGCCTAGAAGGGTTCTTACTTTACTAGCTTAAAGGGGCCGGGCAGTGGAAAACGCCCCGGGCGGTTCCCCTAGGATCCGCCCCACGGTTCCCCCAGTGACGTTCCCTTAGCTTCGCGTTGCTTATCTCATCTTAGCTTAGCCTAGCTTAAGTTAGCTTAGCTTAGCTTAGCCTAGCCTAGCTTAGCTTAGCTTAGCGCAGCATTAGCATAGCATAGCATAGCATAACATAGCATGTCATAACAGAGCATGGCGCAGCATAGCGTAGCGCAACAAACCATATCATAGCATTGCCTAGCGCTGCATAGCATAGCATAGCATAGCTTAGCATAACACAGCGCAGCATAGCACAGCATAGCATAGCATAGTATAGCGCAGCATAGCATAGCATAGCATGGCATAGCATAGCGCAGCATAGCACAACATAGCATAAAATAGCATAGCGCATCATATCATAGCATAGCGTAGATGTAGCTGTAGGTGTAGATGTGGATGTGGCCTAACTGTAGATGAAGGTATTAAGCTGTACTACTACTACTACTACTACTACTACTACTACTACTACTACTACTACTACTACTGCTACTACTACTACTACTACTACTGATTCTTCTTCTACTACTACTACTACTACTACTACTACTACGACTACTACTACTACTACTACTACTACTACTACTACGACTACGACTACGACTACGACTACGACTACGACTACGACTACGACGACGACGACGACGACGACTATTACTACTACTACTACTACGACTACTACTACTACTGCTACTACTACTACTACCGCTACTGCTACAACTGCGACGATGAGGAGAAGGAGGAGGACGGTGTTTACCGTTACTACTTAGTTTGCTATCCTCGGGGCTCCAACTCCTAGGTAGGGTCGCTCTGGGATAATTCGATTCCCGGCCTTCGCCCCCGAAAAGGTCGCGCCACTTCCCTGAGGGCCGGCCCACCAGCCTGGCAGGCGTGGAGCCGTGCCGTTGATTCCGCGAGGGCCCGCAGGGATGCCCAGAGAGATCCCTGCTGGCCGCACGGCGGCTTGTGTGCGTCTGCTGGCGCCAGTGGTGCTCGCGTCGTCGTCGTCGTCGTCCAAGTCTTGTGGGCCTCTGCGGGAGTACCCATGTGTAGACGCCGCCTCTAGGCCATCCGCGGCAATTGCATCATGGTGCATGAGGCAATGGGCTGGGCAGCTCTTGCCCACGGGTCCGTCCCAGCGTTGCGATTGAATTACAAAATTTTTGATCCGCCACCGTGCCTCGTGCACGATGAGGCGTGGAAGAGTTCCAAGGTATGCCGGTTCGGGTTCCTGTCATTTTGAAAAGGACCCCCCCTCTCCTGGTCGCACTTCGCTGCGCGCACCACCCACCTTTTCCCGAGACCACAATCCTCCGCAAAATGAAACAGTTCGCGCTCCCGCCGCGCAGATGCCCCCAAGACGGCCCAACATCGCTGCACGACGGGCCACGCTGGCCTCAAGACGGCCAAAGACGGCTTCAAAGCGGCCCACGAGGCAGTCGAGGGGTTCCAGTAGGGGTCGAGAGCCTTCCCAAGACGGCTTCGAGAGGCAACAAGCACTGATTTTCCTTTCGTGCTTCCTTTCGACTTTTCGACCAGGCAGGACCAAAAGGCCCCCAAGACGGCCAAAGAAAGATCCAAGACTTCAAGCCGGCCCACGAGGGGCCCCCAAATTGCCCAAGAGGGCCCCAAGACTGTCCAAAGAAGGGCCCTCGAGGGTGGACAGGAAGCGGCCATTCGAGCCTTCAATCCCAGAGTGGGTTCAGGAGGCCCAAGAAGGCCAAGAGAGGCCTCCAAGAGGCTCCCTTGAGGGCCCCGAGATGCAAAAGCAATTGGTTCTCTTCGCTGTTTAATGCTTTTGGGGATTCTCGCCTTCTCGAGCTTCCGACGCTCCAGAACAGCCCAAGAGGCCCCAAGACCCCCGAGACGGCTCAAGAGGCCCCCAAGAAAGCTCCAAGACGGCCCTAGAGGGCTCCAAGATGGCCCAAGAGGCGCCCACGACTGCCCAAGAGAGCCCCAAGACGGCCGCAAGAAGAGCCCCGAGAAGGGCCCAAGATGGCCCCCAAGTGGGAACACGAACCCAGAATTCGAGCCTTCTGCCCCAAGAGCCCCCGAGCAGGCCCCCTTTCCTTCTCGAGTAGTTCCCACCCAAAATGCTGCCCTGGCACGGTGGTGGAAGTCCCAGAGGAAGCTGCACATCATGCTCATGATGTCTTTCAGTTGCACGGAGGGACTTGGGTCCCGCCAGATTCATCGGGGATCCACTGACCCAGGTCAATCCAAATCTGGGCCAGTCGGGCTTTGCAGGATCCAACAAGATCCTGCAGGGTCCTGCAGGATCCTGCGCGCTGACCCTGGTCAATGCACCCCTGGCTCTGAAGGATCCTGCAAGATCCGCGCTCTGGCTGACCCCCGTTTGCATTGACCCCCGTCTCAAACTCTCGAATTCATTTGACGTTTACGGCGCCGGTGGTGCTCCAGGTCGACGCTCGACCGGGCTGTGACTCGTCTGCGGGCTAAGAGTTCCGCGCCGGAGCCGCCGCCTTCGACCGCCCCACTCCCTGGTCGCCCTAGTGCGTCGTCGACGTCGACGACGATGATCTTCTCCAGGGCCCGCGCAACGCGAGAGGGTCGCGCGATGGTAAACGCCCGCAGCCCGCAGGCGCACCCACTCGCCGAAGAGGCGGACGACAACGACGACGACGACGACGACGACCACGACGACGACGACGACGACGACGACGACTAAGACGACGACAACGACGACGACCAAGACGACGGCGACGACGACAGCGACGACGGAGACGGCGGCGGCGCCGGCGGCAACGGCGCGGGCGCGCCTGCTCGAAACCGGGCAGCAAGAGGTGCGGGCACAAGTCGCCGAAGCGCCCCACCAGCGAGGTTGCCGCCTTGAGCCCGGCGTCCTCGTCCTTGTCCTCGGGGCGGCGCTCCCCACCCCCGGCCCTTCGTGGGTGTGAAAAAAATGCGAAAAGCGTTTTTCCTCGTTTTCATGGTTTCGACTCCCGGCCATACAAAACGGGGGGGGACAACAGAAATTGCAGCCGAAAACACAAACAGGCGTCAGCTCGCGAATACCATTCAGCGAGAGAAAAATACCAAAACGGAGCGAAAATTGACCTCAAAGCTAAAGCAACGCCGATCTTGAAAAATGTGTTTAAAACGTCCCCAGCGCTAACATCATCCTGGCGTCTGCCCCCAAGGAAAAAAGGAGAACCGACACCACCACCACCACCACCACCACCACTGGCGCGAGCAGCCAGGGGCGGAGAACCTGCTGCAGGCGTGCTCCCCCCCTCTCTGCTCGAGACATCCCCTGATTACTCCCCAGCTCGGGGAGGCACCGTGGGCCTTCTTGGTGGTGGTGTTGTCACTTCTTCCTCTGGTCCCAGTCCGACCCTCTGGTGCACACCTGCCTGGGTAGTCGAAGCCAATCTGGCGCCAGTCTGGCAGGCCCAATCTGGCAAACGGGGGCAATCTGGCGAGGGAGCCAACGCGAATCCAGTCTGGCGAATAACCCAAATCACCCAATATGGCCAGGCCAGATTGGCCTTTGGGGCCCAATCCAGTCTGACAGTCTGGCCTTCGACTACCCAGCCTGCACTCGGCGGCCCGCCCCCCGGGGGAAGGCAGAGGGGGACCGGCCTTCTCAGAAGGCTGCGGGGGGGTTGCCCAGATCTCCGACGACGGGAGTTTTTCCGTCTGGCGGGCCTGCCTCGATCTCGGCCTTCTAGGGGGTCCTCCACGGGCCCCAAGGCCATCACGAACGCGTCCGAGACGGAAAACCGACCCGGGGCTCATGGGGCAAGGGGTCGGGACCTCTGGGGCCGCGGGTTGGACAATCCGAGCGGCGGACGTCCAAGTCTGCTCCCGGCGTCGTCGAAAGCGAGGGCGGAGGTAGTGAGGTCTGGGGTGTCCTCGGCACCACCTGAAACTCTGGGGGCCTGAATGGGGACATCCGTCCGCGTCCTCATGGCTTTCGATCGCAATCTCCATTGGTTCGTTCTCTCAATACGTGTGTTTCCCTCTCACTCTCACTGTTGTATGTGGCGTCTCTCCTTCTAGCCTTATGCATTTCCGTATGTTCCCTGATACTATTTCTCTCTCTCTCTCTCTCTCTATCTCTACATCTTTATTTATTTATTTACACATATATATATATGTGTGTATGTATGTATGTATATATCCTGCATGTGCCCCTTTTCTCGTGATTGTTGAGATCCGTGTTTATCGTGACTATTTATAGACATCTATCAGTATGTGTATATATGCGTATATCTGCGCATACATACATGTCGAGAGAACACACGCACATAGGCACATACACACATATGCCGAGATACATGTATACATGTACGCATACAAGCATGTGTATATAAATCAGAATGAGGGGGCCCGAACGGTCATTCACTGTCCCTGGGTGCGTGGCTGCAGCGAGAATCCGCGGCGAAGATTCTTGTTGTTTTGTTGTTGTTCTGTTGCGTCGTCGTCCCCCCCGCTCCGCGACCCGCCCGCGACCCACCCGCGACCCACCCGCGACCCACCCGCGACACGCCCCGCGACCCACCCGCGCGACCTACCCGCGACCCACCCACGACCCGCCCCACAACCCACCCGCGACCCACCCCACGACCCACGCGCGACCCACCCACGACCCACCCCGCGCTCGCCCCCTCACTCTTATCCGCACTTGCGGGGTGCTACATATATAAAGATATCAGAGTGACGGGGGCAAACGGCAATCAATTGTCCCTGGGTGCGTGGCTGAAGTGGGAATCCGTGATGGAGATTATGTTTGTTGCGTTGTTGCTGTTGTTGTTGTTGTTCTTGTTAATGTTGTTGCTTGTTGTCGTCATCCCCCCCGCGACCCACCCGCGACCCACCCCGCGACCCACCCCGCGACCAACCCCGCGACCCACCCTGCGACCCACCCGCGACCCACCCCGCGACCCACCCGCGACCCATCCGCGCCCACCGCGACCCACCCCGCGACCCACCCGCGACCCACCCCGCGACCCACCCCGCGACCCCCCCGACCCCCCCCGCGACCCCCCCGCGACCCACCCCGCGACCCACCCCGCGACCCACCCGCGACCCATCCCACGACCATCCCGCGACCCACCCGCGACCCACCCGCGACCGATCCACATTGGTTTGAAAAAAAATCGGCGCCTGCGGCGGACTCGTTGTATACTTTGTGAAACTTTGGCGCCTGCGGCGGGCTTCTCTAGAGTTTCGCAGACCGCCGGCGTTCCCACCGCACTCGTTACTCGCATCTGCGGGGTGCTACGGATTCCCACTTCAGCCACGCAGCCAGGGACAATTCATGACCGTTCGGCCCCCTCACTCTGATGTGCGTGTGGCGCGTGTATTGACATCTTCCTCATGTAGGCAGGCCCTCCAACTCCCTCCTCATGTCGCCCCCCTCTTCGTTGTCGCTGGCGTCGTCCAGATTTTTGGCTATCATTCAGGTCATGGGCGCACCGTGATTTGTGCTGCAGCACATGGCGCAAACATGTGTGCAGTGGCGCTCAAAAGTGGTCAAACATTAGGACTAAAGGATGCGACCGACCAAGTTCACACTTGGTCGGGTACCAATGCCGCCCTTCAACAAACTCAACGTCCTGACAGCAGCTTTGTTCCTGCGCCCCCCTGTGCACGGCCTCGAAGGCAACTCCTCCGAATGCGCAAACGCTGCACCGACCGCCCCGCCCTCCACCCATCCGAATGCGATGGGACCAGTGCGCCAAACGGGTTGGGCGGGGAACGCCCGTGCAGATCGTAGAAATTTCTATGTACGAGATCATGCGCGAATCCCACAAATCTTGTATCACACGCACACGCACTGACTTACCTACCGATAAAAGGTCGGGACTGTTCGCATCATTCTCAAGGTCAAAGGTCGGCGAGGCCTTGGGGCCCTTGGCATTGAAGCAGCCGGCGTCAACAACCTCGAGTTTGGGAGCGGCTTCCCCTATTCCCGCGAACAGCGCAGACTTGCCGCGCAAAGCAATCACCTGGACTTTCACAACCTGCAGAAAAGTAAGGACACCGGGATGGGCTCTGACGCCAGCCTTCAATCGTCTCGCCTTCTGCGTTGCCTCTGCAAGCCCACCAGGCTTCGCCTATGCTGCTAGCCTGGGCCAAGGACTGGAGACTGCGAGCCTTGGCCACTTGCACTGGGGCCGCCAGGTCAGCTGCGACAAGGAAAACGCCACGCCAGAACCCTGCAGATGGTACATCATCTAGACGCTGGCCTGGTCCAGCCGCCCAAATGGCAACCGCGACTTCTACAATCGAGTGCTCGAGTGTTGGGATCCAGCTAAGGGCGCTTCGCAGACTGAGCAGAGCATCTATTTCGGCGCGACCAGCTGTTTAGACGGAAGGGGGGAAACAACCCTCCCCCACCCGCGCACGCACACACGCACGCGAGAACATGTACGTGGCGGCCCGCGCGAACCACGGCCCACCCAGCACGCTCGATCGCATGGCCCCCAAACTGCATCGCCGATTCATCGTTTGCAGCGTCGCGTCCAAACATTCCGTCGGGGGGGCGCGCCTCGCAGGTGCTAGAGCCATCCAAACGGGTGATGGGGGGCGACGGGGCTTGAAATGCCGGGCGGGGGGCGCGTAACGCGTGGCGTTCAGATGATATGCAGCTTCCTCTTCGATCTCCACAATGGCATCTGGAACGTCCAACCCCTGCCGGACGCGCCAGGTCGCGCGCGCCTGCGTAGTCAAGACTTGGGCGCGCCTGCTTCATCGAACAACTTGCACTTGGGACTGGCCGCTCCCCGACCCGCGAATCGAATCCGACGCGCAGGATGGCCGCCGGACAACATGCGCGCCAGAAAATATGCTTCTGCTGGGCGGCTGGGCCCTCGGGGGGCCCCGGGGGTGCCCGCGGCGCGTCCGCGCCAAGGGGGTGGTCCGCGTAGCACCTGGCCGTTGCGCTGGGGGCCCTCGAGAACTCTCAAAGAGTCTGAGCATGGCCCTGAGAATATTATTTTCCGTCGTGGGCGAGACCCCTCAGATCTTTCCAGGCGTCCGGGCGGCGGGGCATCCAGCCGAGCACCCTGCGCGCGCAGTTGGCAGCTCCTCCTAGCCCTCATGCACTTTTCCAATAGAACTGCTCGCGTTCCTTCTGCAGAAATCAGCGAGGTGAGCCGCGGGCGCCCTTTTTCAGCCAGCCTGCTTTGCAGCCGCAATTGGAGCGGAAGGAGGTTGGCCTGGAAGGCGGGGTCCAGCGTGGGATGGGCACCCATTTGTAACGCAAGTGCCCTCGACCTGCCTCTCGACGCACCGAATGCTGATCTCGCCGCCACTGCCCGCGGCGGCATATATCTGCAAATGGAATTACAGTCAACACGAGCGCCGCGGCTGCCCGCGGCAAGACCACCAGTCTGCAAGATGCAACATTATCCGGCAGCAGCGGGCCCCAGCAACTCCTGAAACCCATCCTCAGTGGGCCTCGGCGCAGCGGGGACCTGGCCATCCCTCGTGGGAAACGGCATCTTTGACCCAGCAACTCAAGGCTGTCTGGCGCTTCAAAACCTGTCGGCATTCAAACTGCTCAGCAAGACGGCCGGCCTCTAATGGAGCGACTGCGCGGCCGACGCCCCTCGGGCAACCCGATATGGCATTGATGTTATAAACTCAAAGTCGCCATTCAAAGCAAGAGGGCCTCGGGGGGCCTCATTGATGATTGCGGTCATGTCATGGTCGCTCCAGATATGAACCCTGAGAAGAGCAATGCAGCTCCAGGGAACAGACGTGCACCCTGCTCCAATCTATAGCCGGAGAACACCCCGCGGGATATGGCCATCCAGCGGTGCCTCTGGCTCTTCGGCCCCAGGGCCCTGCCCCAACACATGCCCCTATAGCCCTCGTCCAGAGAAAACGCCCTACACATCCCATCCTCTGAAGCACGAGAGAATTTCGAGCAGAAATGCCGCAAATAATTCGGGTCTGATGCTGTCCCCAAGCGTCCGGCATGATATCCCCAATCAGTGAGCCGCCTTTGGGGGAACTCTGGAGATGTCTCGGGGGAAGATCACTGGCCCCGCATGAACGAATCCTTGTGCTAGCGCGACCAAATCATGCACCGCGAGCTTGACTGCCCTGCGCGGCTCGAGCATCGACGCCGCGCTGTGCCGAACCGCCTTGGCCGACGCAGATAAGCTGGGCAAAAACCGGAGAACATCCAGAGCCTCCCATGCGTTGTCTCATCGACACGCGAGCACTGCGTGCGCAAATAGAGTCAAACGCAGACTTGCGTCCCATCCGCGCGCGAGCAGAGCCTGCGGAGTGCAGGGCCAGCCACCTCCGTTGACGCGCGGCAACTTCCATCCGTGTAGCGCCCCCCCCAGCGCGGCGAGGTGGCTCGAGGCCTCCGCCCCGATGCAGTCACCCCCCGTTGGAAGAGAAAGCGGAACAGCCCAACGCGCGACTGGAAGGAAGGTTGCCTCGCATACATGCGCGCGATGCTGGCTGCAGGAGGGTGGCCGAGAGGGGACCTAGCTCCAGGAGGGTGGCCGAGACCGATCGACGGGCAACATCCGACACAGACGCGCACCGCGAAGCCGCCCTCACGAGTGAACTTCAGAAGCCCTGAAGCCGACCTGCCACCGCAGTGTCGCCACCCTGGGCTCCGCCTCTCTACGTCTGCTCGTCTCTGCGATGATAGGCGCTGCGTGAGTGGGCCCCGGGCCGAATAATTGGCTGCCACCGCAGCGAACTCCTTCCGTCGGCGAGGCTTGACAGAAGGAGGGAAAGAGTTTCAGCGGGAAGAGAAGGAATCGGGCGCGAACGAAAAACGACAGCCAAGCTCGCAAAGGCTCGGCTGGGCCGGGCCGGGATCGCCGCGGACCCCCCCCCCCCGGGACAGGGCGAGCATGCGCCGCGGCAAACTCAGACTGATCGGGCGCCACCGCAGTCCCAGGAAGCTCCCGGGGTAGCCGAAGTCTCCGCTGCGCCGAATTCGCCCTCGCCGGCTTCTGGCCCGCGCTTCTTACCGAGGCGCGTTCTCCGAAGAGGGCGCGTTCAAGCGCGTGGCGCGCTAGCCGGCGCCTTCGCGGGGCTGGCGCGCGGCCGCCGCGGCGGGCGCCGCCGCCGGGGCTCGCGGCCTGCCCGGGCGGCGTCGCCCCCTGCCTTCCCCTTCTGGACGGGCGCAGGGGGGTCGCGATGGCCGGCCCGACTTCGAGGGCAGCGAGGGGCTGCGCGGGCGCGAGGTGGGCAGCAGCAGCGCAAGATGGGGGGGGGCTCCTGGCCGCTCCCAGGGGGGGCCACCGCCTGCGCTGCTTAGATCGGGGTCTTCATAAGCGGGGAACGCCGCGAAAGATGGACAAATGCAAAAAATACGAAAAGGGGGCATATGATTTTACAGCCGCAGGCGGAAGCGCCGGCGGCGAGCAGTCACGGTCGGGCTGCGGCCGCGACTCAATTCCCCGCGCGCGGGAGCCGCGGATCAGGTGGCGAGGGGGCGGCAACCCAGGGCGTCTGAGAGGCCAGGCAGTCGTGCAATCCCAAGGAGTCTTAAAGGTCAGTCACCTGAGGCGGTCGTGCAAGCTGCAACCCAGGGAGTCTGAAGGACCAGTCGCCCAGGAGCAAGCCAGGCGCGGCCAAAATGGCGCGCAGTGCGTTCCCGGTCGTGATCGCGTCGAGACAACCGCGAGGTGGTGGGAACGACCTCCGTGCGAGAAAGTCAGTCCAGGGAGTCTGACGGGCATGGGCAGACTGAAACTGGTGACGTCGTCCAGCAAGGAGGGGGATTCTGACAGCGCCAGCGAACCGTCGCAGCATCAGAAAACGCATCCGCGGCGGAAGGGGGAAGCCTGAGGCCGAACAGGCAAAGGCGAGACCCAACCCACTGCTGAGCGATGCGCCTGCGTTCGACGGATCAGCGATCTGGCCTGGACGCAGCAGGGGTACACAGGTAGCCACTCTGTGAGAACGCGAGGTCACTCGGGAATGGACGTGCACCGACCAACTATGTGACCTAGCGCCAGGCGACCCACACACCCATGTGGTGAAGCGCTCGAAGGACAGCAGCCGCCGTATACCCAAGACAGCAAGTCCCTCACAATCACAAAGTCAGAGGGAGAAACGCACACCTGAATGCGCGGGAAAGCAACGAGGAAGGACCGAGTGCCCGTCATACTCCGAAGCCGTGCATCGCCGTCAGAATAGTGACGCACGGCGGCGGTGGGCGACGCTGATCAGGGTCGGGTCATCGGCCCAGTCGGAGTGGGGCGCAGGCGGACCAAGTGGGCATTCCGCAGGATCGGCGTGGCGACCCACGACGCTGGACTGCCCATACCTCCGTGTCTCGCGTTGCTCCCAGGAGAAAAGAGGTAGGCACGGCTGAAGGCCGTAGTAACTTGAAGATCCCAGGGAGTTGAGCGCAGGTCTGGGGACGGGGCGAAAACCGCCAGGTCGTCGGCCACAGGGCTGCGCGCCAGGCTTGGCCTGGCAGGGTGAAAACAGCTACAGTGGGGCTAGGGGCCACTATGGCCACACGCAACACGAGATTGCAGTGTGGACGGCATTGCTGGCACACATACTTGGGTCCAAAGGCAGGAAGTGCGCGTACCAGGAGGGGCGGCAGGATGCCGCAAGCTGGGTCTGTAGTCCAAGGAGCGGCTGAAGGCCGCTGTCTGAAAGAGAATCCCAGGGTGCAAGCACGTCTCGGGAGTGGGCCCAGGTCGGTCCCAAAGCAGCATAGCCGAGCACAGGACCATTCGGGCCACTGGTGAGAACCACTACAGCGGGGCCAGGGGCCAGCTAGGGTCTGCGAGCTATGCTCCCCCACGCAGCGAAGCATATGGTTTTGCTGGTCGACACACTTGGGTCCAAAGGCAGGAAGTGTGTGGACCAGGGAAGGGGGGCAGCGGGGCTGCCACACGGTTGAAAAAGAAGGTAAGGCAGCTGAAGGCCGCACATAGTGTGTAGTGAGATGATCATTTCGGGCTGTCTAGGTGCTGGCTGTATGGCTGTATGGAAAAGAGCGAAACGTGCGAAAACTGGGAAAAGTAGAAAAATTCGAAAATTAGAACAGCGAGACAAATAAGATAAGTGCGAAAAGCACGAAAAGTAGAAACGTGCGATAAATGCGAAAAGCGCGAAGAGTGCGAAAAACGAACAACAATGAAGCTTGGAAAGCATAATCTATATCTCTATATAGATATATGAACACATGAAATTGAAACGCGGAAGCCAACCGCAAACTCAAACAATAATTTCCTGCGAGAAACCGCCCAAAAACAAAATAAGCCAGGGTAGACAGCCACGGAATCTCCGTGTTCCTTCACCCCCCATCGTTTTTCCCTGGAGTGAAAAACAAAATGCGGAAACCACGGGGCATGTCACGGAATGCCCCTCGGGCATGTCACGGACTGCCCCCCCTCGTCGTCGTCGTCGTCGTCGTCGTCGTCGCCGTCCTCGTTGTCCTCATCCTTTGTCCTCCTCCTTCTCCATTTCCTTTTCCCCTCCTCCTCCTCCTCGCCCCCCCCCTCGGATCCACCCCCCCTGGTCGCGTGAGAGTGTCGCGCCTTCGGGGGGCAGATCACGGAACGCCCCCGTCGGGCAAGTCACGGGATGCCCCCTGGGGCATGTCGCGGAACGCCCCCTTTGGGCATGTCGCGGAATACCCTTCGTCGTCGTCGTCGTCGTCGTTGCTACAGTCGGGGCCTTGACCTAAGGAGCCCAAAATAAGGAACGGGGCCCCTGTTTCCCTTAACTTACACTTCGATTCCCCTATGGAAAACCTCCGGAAAACAGAGGGCAAACTGCAGAACAATCAAGGAACACCGAGCCCCTCAACGAAAAGGGTTCCGTCTTCAGGGCCCCGAATGTATCCTCATCTTCTGTCCTCGCAGAAGTGAGAAACAGAATGCGGAAACCGCCACGACAGGAACGAACAACAAAAGCACACGAAACAGCAACCGAACTGGAACAAAACACGAGCCACTGAGAAAAAAAACAACGAGAGCAGAGGGCGCGCGCAGTGGCCGGGCGAGACGCGCGAAGACTGGACACGCATAACGCGGAAATGCGCATCTCACGGAACACGCCCCAGGCGCGGGCGGCCTCTGGGCCACAACCCGGGCACGATTGGCACAACTCGGGGCGCATCGTCTGTCCAAGGGGCCTCTGGTCCACGCGCGAAACTGCGGCGGCGGGGTGGGCCGAAGGCCGGTAGACAACAGCATGCCCCCCACGCCTCACAAAAAAAGGCTGCTAAGGAGGGCGGGGGGCGAAGGAAGGGGAACGCCGCCTTAACGGGAAGCAGGGGGAGCGGGGGGGGCAACGGGGAGAGGGGCACGGCGGCAGAGGACTAGCAGGACAAGGGGGGGCGAAGATGAGGATGGAGGGCGACGGGAGCCACGAGGGAGGACTCGCGGATTCCTCAGGAGCCACTTGGGGGCGGGGCCCCGTCCAGCAGAGGGCGACGCACGGCAGGGGGCACCTCGAGCATCGAAGATTTATCCAAACCCGATGGCCCAAACGGCCAAACTATAAATCCAACGCGAGCGGGGAAGCAGAGCAGAGGAGCTGCGCGAATCCCACGGGGCTAGAGACGCCATCACGACGAAAGCAACCGCAACTGCAAGAGTGGCGGCCTTGGGACGCAGCAGAAGGAACGCGCAAATACCGACCGCGTCGACCCCAAAGCCTCGCCATTAACCGTGAGATTGCGGAGGTCGTCCAATCAAGAATCCTCCACTACACAGCGCGTGCCCGGAATTCTGCACTACGCGCCATGTGTCTGTACCCTCGCTGACGCCGTGATCAGTGGCAACCTGCGCTGACGCGGAGCAGCGAGCAGACGAGAGGGAGAGAGGAGAGGAGACGAGGAAGAGCCCGCAGACGGCCAAGCGCTCACAGCTAATATGCCCCGCGCAGCGGCGCCCACGCGAAAACAGCCGGCATTGGAGGCGGCCGGGGGGCTGCCGTTCAGACGCCGCTCGCCGACGATGCCAAATCAAGCCGTTGGTCACATTACCAACAGGAGGTCGGAGTTCGGGGAGAGGAGAGGGGTTTCCCGATTCAAGCCCGAGGAACCCAGAAATGACAACGGTTGCAGGGGTCGGACGACCCGCGCGTGGAAAAAATATGAGGCGGGGGCCCCATAGGGAGGAGCTCCCGCTAGAGACTTCGTCACGATGCACTTGCAAACGGGGCTCCCGCATTCAGGCCGAAGGAGCCCAAATTGACGACAGTCACAAGGATCGGATGACCCGCGAGGGTGAAAAAATGAAAAACAACACGAGGCGGAGGCCTCCCACCACAGACTTCCTCACGATCCACTCGCAAACGAGGCCCCCACTCGAGACTTCCTCCAAATGCAGGTCCGAGAAGCCCGGACACGACGACAACTACAAGGATCCGATGACCCGCGCTGATTAAGAGTACGAGGCGGGGACGCAATAGGGAAGAGCTCCCGCTTGAGACGTCCTCGCGATTTACTCACAGACGAAGCTCCCGCTCGAGACCCCCCCGAGATGAGTGCGTGTGTGTGAGCGAATGAGTGGGTGAGTGTGTGCGTGGTGTGTGGTGGCGGCGATGCTGAATCCGATGCTGTCGTTGAATGCGATGATGGTGGCGAAAGTGACGATGGCCATGGTCACGGCACAATGGTAAGCGATGGTCTGGTAACGGCGCGACGACGAATGAAGCTGATGAGATTGCGATTGCGAAGATTATGATGATGATGATGATGCTGATGATAACGACAGCAATTACGCACCATCATTAAAAGCGGGGGAAGAAGAGAAGCGCGAAAAGCAACAGCAATATTAGAAACGGGACAAGCAGGAAAAAAGAAAACGGTCGCCTCATCTTGCCGCTCCTGCCGCTCCCACGCGCTTTTTTTTAAGAAGCTGTTGGGGTATTCTGGCGTTTCGCGTTTTTTCTATGTCTCACGCTTCGCGCTGTTAGGAGGTTCGCCCTCCCCCGCGCGCGTCTTGCTCTACGTTTCGCGCTTTTCGCATTGTCATACTTTATGACTCCTCGCAACGTTTCGGGCGTTTGTCTACTCGTCGCACTTTTCTACTTTTCTACGTTTCGAGTTTGTTTCGCAAAGCTATGTCCTTGTCGCACTTTTCACATTCATCCACTTTTCTGATGTTCGAACCTTTTCGCGGTTTTCGCACTTTTCGCATTTTTTTCAACATTCTGTCACATTTGTATTTTTCACACTTTCCATGCTTTTCGCACTTTACAACTTTTCTACTGATCACACTTTTCGCACTTCTCTACTTTTCTACTTTTCGCACTTTTTTTACATGTTCGCACTTGTCGGCTCTTTCCCCGGTTGTTGGATGGCCGGCTTAGAGTGCCGCGAGGCGAAGAACGGGTGGAGCGGGAATGTCTGCCCCGCCAAAGACACGCCGCGCAGCGACCAGCCCTCGAGAGCTCCTGGGCCCAACTGCTGCTGCCCCAGTCGAGCCCGCCCGCGATGGCAGCGCTGCCCGGCCCACCCACCCTGCCCATCGGAACGCTGCCGGGTCCACGCCCCTTGCATCTGGCCATCTGACCTGGCCAAGAAGCCGCTGGGCTCCCCGTGCAAGCGCGCCCCTGGGGGCCCCTTCCGATCGCTTTCTCCCATTCAATTTCCACGCCGGTGCCCATGCGCCTGGGCGGCTACCAGAAGCGGAGATCCGCCCGCTCCCGCTGCTGACCGCGCTTGGAGCGCAGCCTCTCCGCTCTGCGTAAGTGGGCCACGGCTTTCACCTCGATGGGGCCCGCGATATTCGAGATCGTCTCGCTCCAGCGCTGCTCGACGGGCCCGCGGCGGGCGCGCCTTCAGAAGGCCCACGTCGCAAGCCATCTCGCCCAGAGCCCCCCTTCGCCGCCAGCTTGGCCAGCGCCGCGGAGAACTCGTCTAACGCCGTCGCCATGTCGCGCATCGACGGATGCCTCGACGGCGCCGGCCGCGCCGCCCCGCCCCCCCCGACCTCCGCGACGCCTGGGCAAAACTTGGGCACGGGCATCTGCCGCTGCAGTGTCGCCCCAATCCGCCGCCGCGCTGCTGGGCGCGGGGCGGGCGCGCCCTCGCGCCCGCGGCCAGTCCCCTGAGCCCCGGTCACAATCCAGCAAGATGTTCTAAATGACCCGGGCCCAAATTCAAGAATCTCAGCGAGCTTCGCGCGCGCCACCTGGGCGCCGTCGCATCATCTCGCGCGGCTACTGCGAGTCCGACAGGGCCCCGGGACGGACCGGGAGGGCTCCGGGTCGCCGAACGATCGCTCCAAGACCCTCAAGATGGCCCCCAGACGGCCCAGAGGTCTCCGAGGCGCCCCAGGAGAACTCCGCGAGGCCTCCCGAGAAGCCTCCCCAATGGCCAGGGTCGTGGCACTCCCGCCTCCACGGCCCCCCGACTCTCCCAGACGGCCCGAGAGGGGGGCCGCCGAGACCGCCCCAAGACGGCCTAAGCGGGCACCGAGACAGCCCGCGAGGCGGACAAAACTGCGCAAGAAGGCACCCAGACGGTCCTGGAAGAAGCCCAAACGAAGAAACACGAACCGAGAATTTGAGCCCCCTGCCCCGAGATAGCCGAGGCCCCAGGAAGCGCCTGGGAAGCCCTGAGAAATCCCCCAGAGGCTCCAAGGAGCCCTCAACGGGGCCGGAAAAAGGTTCGAAGAAGCAAAACGGCCCCCAGGAGGCGACAAGACTGCCTTCAGATGGCCCCCGAGAAGTCTCCGACAGGACCCCGACGAACAACGCATAGGATTCATGCCCGCAGCCAAGGCGGCGGCGGGATGCGCCGAACCACGTGGAAATTGCGAGGCCGGCCTCTTGTCGCCAGACGTCGCATCGCATCGAGCTCTCCCCACCCCCGCGCGCGTGCCATCTTCGCCCTCGTCCACCCCGCGCGCTCCGCGCGTCCGCCGTGCCTCCTCCGCCCGCGGCTTCCTTGGAGGGTGAAAGTGGGGGTCGGGCGCAGGGTCCCGGCAATGATGTTTTTTAAGGCCATGAATGGGCGATGCATCCTCGATTGCCGTGCTCGGCGGGGGAACTAAATGAAGCCCCCCGCCTGCGCCCGCGCGCGAGACTCGAGGGGGAAGGAAGCAAGGGGCGGGGGGCTCGGGAAAGGCGACGAAGGCAACGTGCGCTAAGGGCGCAAAAAGAAAAGGCTGGAACACACGAAAGCGGTCAGGTGAGTGTCGAAAGCTGCCCAGCCAATCTGACATGCGGAACGCTGCGCCTCAGTTTTGGGGATCTTGAAGGCCAGGGCAAAATATGAATGCACATTGTGGGGAAAAGCAAAATGTGAACTCACATTTTGGGAAAAAAAGAAAATGTGAATTCACATTTTGGGAAAAAAGAAAATGTGAATTCACATTTTGGAATTTTGTGTAAGATTCTTTATGCAGGGGCCAGAATGTGAATTCACATTTTGGGAAAACGGACAATGTGAATTCACATGTTGGGAAAAAGGAAAATGTGAATGAATTCACATTTTGGGAGAATCGCGGGGCCCATTCCAAATCTGTCTTGGGGGCCGAGAAGTCATCTGTTGGGAACATACGCGATCATCAACCGCGCAATCAAGACACACCTGCACTCCACTTCGCCGAGCCACACGCAATGTGCAAGAACGCCCGCACGCATGAACGATAATGGATGGACGGCGCGCGTGCCCGCGCGGGGCAACGCGCGGGCACGAATGACTGGCCGCCAATGACCGCCAGCATTGGATGCCAATCGTACCCGATCACATACATGAGCGATACATTGAGCATACATGGGCCATTCAGCCCCCATTGAAGACCCCCTTTTGCAGACCCCCTCTTTCACCCTCCAATTTTCGAGCGGAGAATCGCGCGCTGGCGGGGGAGCGGGGAAAGGTCGGAATCGCGTGTCGCCAGCGTCGCAGTTGAGCAGCGCCGGCCATGGACAAATCCCGCCCAGTCTTCCCGCCCCTCAAGAGAACGAGCCAGGAGCTCGGCACTCGAGTGCGCAAAGCTCTGTCTGCCAGGCGCCGCAGCGCCGCGCGATCTACATGGGGGCGTCTTGCCCGCGGACTAGCGTCAGAGACCAGCGGCCCGCGCAGTCTAACTGGGGCCTATCGCCCGCGGGCGGCGCGCCGAACGCCGCGGCCAAAATCTGCGAGACCTTTCCGAGCAGCCGAACAACTTGCACAAGCAAGCCCAACGCCCCGATCCCGTGCTCGAGAAGAACGACCAAACGCCAATAGACGAACTCCGCGCGAGGCCCTCGCTCTCACAGGCTGCGCCGGGCATGGCCATGCGGCGGCGGCGAAAATTTGAGGAGATTGCGCGGGCCTTCCGCGACGAGAAGCGCCTCCCAATTAATCGCCTCAGCGTGCTGAACGCCCAGGAGACGCGGAGAGTCGACTGGAATCAAGCCCCGGAGCATGGGCGCCGCCTGACTACGCGATGGCCACTCTTATCTTGGTGACCTCTGGGAACAGCGATCCCGGACAGCGCCGCCCCCCCGCCGCCCCCCTCCCCAGAACACTCGCAGCGCGGCGAGTCCCCCCAGATAACCGAGCCCCCTCACGATGCCCCACCATTCGATTGGCAGCCGCGGAGCCACGGCCAGCGCAAAGCAGATTGGCGCCATGCTTCCCAACATCATGTCCCCGCCCCCCCGTGGCTAGGTGCTCGCCCAAGAACTTGCTGGATTGAGCGTGCGATCCCTGTGTCAAGCAATGGGGGGTCAGGCACTCCCCGCGCGCGCAACCTCGCCCGCGCGCTCGGTGGGGCTCGCGCCCATGAGCTGATACGCGACTGGACATTCAGCTGCGGGCGGACTCTCTGAGCCACGGCGGTTGCCATCTGCGCGCGCCAATCGCCAACTGGAGCGACACTTTCCGCGGCGCGAGGGCCCCCCGCAAGCGACCCGCACATCGGATTCGCGAGCGGCGGCCCGTCGAGAGCAAGGAGTTGAAAAATGACGGCGCGCACTCGGTCCCTCCATAAAGCCTGGCTCTGGGGCTCAAGCAGCAATCCATTCGCCTGTCCCAGGGGCCAGCCGGCAGGGTGCCTTCCGAACGTAAGCCGGATTGCACGCGTGGCCCCCTCCTCCCGACGTCCTCTCGAAAACCCACGGCCAGATGGCCCGGGGGGCGTCGGCTTCTATCTGGAAGTAGCCATTGTCGACCAGGCTTTGCCCACTGGGTCCAGGAAATGGGCGGCCCGTTGCCCCTTCGGCCCCGGCGCCATCGACGTCGGCAAAGCGCAGCCGTCGACGTCGACAATGGTCTCGGTCAGAAAACCGCATGCGTTGCTGCAACCAAGATCAATCGCATTTCCCCGGACTTCTCTAGGGACAACACAACAGTGGGAGCACGCGTCGCCTGGGCGCCTTCCTCAGCTACGCGCCTATCCTCAGCGTGCCAGTGAGCGCCTCATCACCGTGAGCGACCCAAAGCCCTTCCCCCCTACATCCTTGCGCTTTTTGTTTTTGCGATGCCCCACACCTCCGCGCATCCTCTACGTCCGCCAAGCACCGAAATATTCGCTGGTCTTCAGCAGACAGCGCAGCGCCTTGCAGGTGCGCGTCGGACCTGCCACGAAGGCCTTTTTCCCCCCGAAATGCCAGCAGACGCGTGCGACGACGAGTCTCCTTGTCACTCGTTACCCTTCGCGCCCCCCCCCCAGGTTCGTTCGCGACATCCTCCCTCCACTGCAAGTTGCGCCTCCTCCGTGGTCTGGCACTGGTCCGGGTGCTTGATTCCAGGTCGGCAGCGATGCTTTCCTCCAACCCCTCCCCCTCCTGCTCCTCCTCTCCCTCCTCCCCCCAACTCTCCCCCTTACTTCTGGCACGCCGGAAACTTGATCTCAAACGAATCCGCCCACCAACCTGACACCCAAATTCAGGAGAAGCAGAACAAACGGCACCGCGAACTACGTCCGCGGCAACGTCCCTTCACCATGTATTCAAACGGTCGAAGTAGGCGTCGGGTTTGCCGGCGCTGGGGTCGGTGGGGCGCTCGGGTTCGTTGCTCATCATAGCTGGGTCCGAGTGCAATGAAATCCTTCCGATCGCGGTCGCGCGCATAGTCTTCGCATTCTAAAAAGCGCGGTCCTGCTGGAGCTCGTTGAAGGCGGCGCGTTCCCAGAGCAGGTTACCAGTGGATGGGAATGTGGTCTCTGGGGTAGGGTGGCTGAATGAGTTGATGCTTTCGCATGAAACGTCTTAGTGGCCCCGTGCTTTAACCGCCCCGAGAGCAGCAAGCCAATGGCATCACCAACTCGACTTGCAACCCCATCCTTCCCAAAGCAAGTAAATGGGTTCTACGATTTGGCAGATGCAGATGAGCGCTACCCTATATTCGCCTATGACCTCCAACGCCAGCCGCCCCGCCCTGTTTGTCAGATTCACCTTCGGCAACCGCTCCGACGGGGCGACGGTGCTACCTGTGCACTTGCACGTATCAGCCACCCTTGAACGGCAGGTCCGATCATTCAATTCCACGCGCACTATGCGCCAAAACTCTCCTGTTCAGGTCCGCGAAAGCCTTTTCTAAGCCACGTCACCAACCATGAAACTGCCACAAACTGGTTCGGCCGACAATGCGCCCCTCGCGACCCTCGCGGTCGAGCCCGCGGACTACAATATCAACCCCCTTCCTCTTCAGCCGGATTCAATGCCCTCTCCTTGGCAGTTCGGCCCAGCGAGGCCATTGGCGCGCTGCGTAAGACCTGCGCAGCCCGATGCCCAGACGCACCTGCAAACTGATTGGTGCATGGAGCACGTGCCAATTGAGCACTGCTTTGCGTTCCAACAGACGCAAATGTCATTATCTACCTGGTCCCGCCGCGAATTGTTCCCGGCGGTCCGCGAGAACAAAAAGCAACGCATTGCAACGCAATAGTACAGGACAACTGTCGTATGCCGACTGCGACTAGGCCAAACTGTCCGCGACGCGTGCACGTTCGGTGTATCGAACAACACAAAACAGGTGGCATCTCAGGGTAGACTGACCTGGGCCACCTTTGGGAACAGAGAGAAGTGACGAGGGGTGAGAAAAGACTGAAGCAACGGGAGATGACAATCAGGGAGGACGATGAAGAGGAGGAAATGGAAGTGCAAGGGGGCCCCCAACTCCTAGCGAGCGAGCGAGCGCCGATATCCGCAACCGCGCCCACGACCGGCCGCGTGTCTTGAAGGCGTCGGCGGGGGGGGCCGGAGCCCCTCATATAATGAAGAGGGCGTTCCAAGGTCAGCACGGTGTCTATCTGCCGCGTCTTGTCAACTGAATGCCACAACATCATCGTATCGGTTGTCACTTGCACATAAAATCGAAACACCATCCGTGAGCTCAAGATCAGCAGCTGACAAATCTGTTGAAACATAAGCACCAATGGGCCGATTCAGAAAGAGCAGGCTAGATCGTCACAGTATCCTGCTCCGAATCTGTCGACAAACGCCGTAAGCATTGTTTTTAGAGACACGCGTCTTGGCTGGCAGAACAGATGCTGTCGCCCAGACTCGTTCCTGATCTCGACGAGCATTGCATCCATATCCATATTTGCCTCCGTTGCCAACATCACCTCGTCGTCGGAATCTCCAGGGATAATGTGCAAGACACCCTCGTCAGGAGGAAGTGATCCAACGTCACCGTATATTGACACCTCAGTTGCAAAACGATTCAATAAATGTTCGATGCGTTCGCGAAGATGTAAAAGCTCGTGTGTTGCCTCTCCTGCCTCTGGTGCGTGTGCCCGGACGTCGTCGGCTTGAGAATCCATCCCGCAAGTTGGAATCGAAACCTCGGTCATGACCAGTTCGTTTGAGTATGTATATGTTTGTTGGCATTCTGGCATGAGAACTTGGCACTGAAGGCTCTCGCATTGCACGCCGGTCGTACACTTCGATCCGATCAGAAAGAATATTTGAAACCAGTGGCCTCGATGCACTCATAACATGTTCTTCCGCATGCCACGTGGAGTATGTCAAACCAATTCCCCCACCAAAGAGAACAGGCACGTATTCGGCAGCGTCTACACGTAGTTGTCCGCCTTCCCAAAAACTGCATAACAAGACAAATATGTTTTCATATGATAGGTGTGGAATGCTGCCTGACGAATTGCAACATTACGGTCTCTCAATCGTCTCAACTCCCCCGCCCCGCAAATCATCCATCTCGCTTCCCCTCCCCCTCTGCCCCGTCGCATCCTGCTCATCAGACTACCCCTGCTTTTCTTTCTGCTGCATCTCTCACTATCCTGTTCACTCCCCATTATCTTTAACCTGGTCCTTTTGCTCCTCCTTCTCCTCCCCCTCCTACCCATCCTCTCCCTGCTGTCTGCATTCCTTTTTCCGCGTCCTCCTTCTCCTCCTGATTCTCCTCCTCGCCCTCCTGAATGTGGAGGAGGCTGCACAACGCGCGCTCACTACTACGCGACGTGGGCATATTCATATTCCTCATCCTCCATGCCCCCTCCCCTCTCCCCCTCCCGCACTGTACTCTGCGGAAGCATGTCAGTGCCACCTACCCCCTACAACAAGACACGGCTCGGGTGGCGCTACCACTTTGGGCCCCTCCCCCTCCCTCCCCCTGCCCCCTCCTCCTCCCCCTCCCCCTCCCCCCCCCCCTCCCTCCCCGCCTGCGCCCGACCCCTCCCCCCCGCCCCTTCCGCCCCCCCGACCCCCGTCACCCCTCCCCCGTCGGCAGGGGCAGGGGAAGCCCTCGCCGCTGGCCAGGCGCCGCGCGCCGCGGGGCGGCGGCGCTCCTTGTCCCCGGAGATGCCCATCAGCATGGGCGGGAAGAGCCTCGGAAGGCGCACGGCGGGATAGGGACTCGGAAGTCGCTGGAACTCGCCGATCTCCGTGATGCGACGAGGGGAAAGGACGAGGGGGAGGGAGGCAAGGCAAAAGGCAAGGCAAGGCAAGGCAAGGCAAGGCAAGGCAAGGTAAGGCAAGCCGCCCTCCAAGAGTTCGGCGGGGGCCGAAACCCAGATGCCGCAGTACACGATTGCCTCAGGATCCAGGATGTGCATCGTTGGCTCCATTGAGACAACCCTCTCCATCAGCGAGGAGGGAGGGAGGGAGCGAGAGGGGACCTTGGTTGTGGTGGCTGGCACGAAGGCGGGTTCAGAATCGAAACGGCTCGCCATCCGATGGCTCCGGCTTCGCTGGCCGAACACCCCCCCCAGATGCAGCACGCTTCCCCCCGGGGAGGTCAGACTGCAACAAGCCAAAGGAAGCTTGCGCCGGAGCCCGGAAAGGGAAACCCGGCGGGGCCGCGCACGCGCGTTTCCGCCTGCTGGACCTTGGGTCTCGTCGGCCTCCAGCTGAGGAGCAACCTGCCGCTCGATCTCGGCCCTATCGTGCACGGCAAGCGGAGCAAAGGGCCAAGGGGATCGAGCACGAGCGACTTCGTGGAGGATCGATGGCAGGGATGCTTTGCCCAGGCGAGTTCGATCCAACGGAACCCGCTCCAGATTCCAGGGCTGGCGGGGGCGGTCCTACAGCGAGCCGCGAGCACAGCCCCAGGTCCGAGATCCGAGCAGCAGCATCGGCGCCGAATGCAGGAAGCGATCCAGCTGCGAGGGGGAGAGGTTGAGAGCATTCCGCGGCAACTCGTGGGAGCCTCCAGTGTATGCCATATTGCTGGCTCTTGGAAATCCAAGCCAAATCGACGGATGTCGACGCTAAATCGGCGCCTCCCCATCGACTACCACATGCTAGCGCACGCGAACGCACTCTAAAGACGGAGCTACCGTGACACACACAAGGCCCAGGCCCCTATAACGTTCTACCAGAAGAACATGTAAAGGAAGAAAAGGAACAACGCATAGACGAAAAACGGTTCCCAAATCATCTGGTCGGTAAGACTGCTTGACGACATCGTAGTGATGGCCCAGCCGTTAACCAACAAACCGCGATCAAACAGATCGTCACCGAGACCGGGAATCTGGCGATGTCGAACTTCAAGCAGCACCATGATGGATATGGTTGTGACAACAACGGTGAGATGTATGTTTGTGTGTGAAAGGCCTCGGTGCTCTTCCTGCTGATCCTGCTGCTGCTCCTTCTCCACCTCGTCAACCAGGAGTGCGCAGATTACTCGACCGCGAAGGCGGCGAGATGTGTTTGCGCGCCGCAACTGGACAACTGCAAACGGGCCCCCACACTGCCAGCACCACCGAAGAGAGCGGAGGGATTAAGAATTAGTCATACGCAATCGAACAAGTTTCATAGGCGACGAGAACTGCGTGGCTCCGACTGACGGAAGGAAGGAGAAATGCGATGGTAATAGGAAGAAGCACTGCGATCAGCTGTGTCAGGCGCCAAATAACCAGAGGGGAATGTGGGCCAAAGTGGGAGGAGGAGAAGAAGGAGGAGGAAGGCACCCCTCATCCCGTGCTTGCGAGCGCATGCAAAGACGACCCTTTTCCTGATTCTCCTCCATCTGCGATGCTCATACTCCCGATTCCCTCCTCCCCCAAACCTCCCTGTTCCCGTCCCTCACCCACGAGCCTTCTCCTTGCTACTGCTGCTACTCCTGCACCTCATCCCCGCTTCCTCCACTCCCTCATCTCCCGTCCTCCCCCTCATCCTTCTTGATGCTCCTCCTCTTCCTCCTCCTCCTCCTCCTCCTCCTCCTCCTTGGGAGCTTGGTGATGAATGGCACGAAATCCATCTTCATCGCGTTCGGCCTCGGGCGGGCCGCTCACTCAGAGAGAGGTCCCCTCGCCCGCCGGCCCCCCTCTCCCTCCTCCTCCCCTTCCTCCCCCCTGTCCTCCCTCTGGGGCCCCAAGACCGTGTGGTGACCGACCGCCTGGTGACCTTGGAACCCCCAACGACCTCACCGCGCGGTCCGTCACCGCACTGTTTGGGACCACGGATTCTCCCGTCGCCCCACAGGTCCTCGCAGAGCGACCAGAGTCCCGACACCATGCGGTGAACCTGAATCCCCATGGACTCACCCCGCGGTGTGGTCACCCAACCGCTTCGGGGCCTCCGACTTCCCCTGCTCCCTGCAGGAACGCGATAGGTGGGCACCCTCAGTGCTAGGGGGGGGCATCGAGCTGGACTCGGCGATGCATCGCCGATAGATCGGCGACAGGCCCCCGGATAGCAAGACTGCGCGCTCCTGTGCGCAGTGGGCCAGCAGACATCGGTCGACGCTGAGTGGGCGATGCGTTGCCCCCCCCTTGAGCCTCCTTAGTGTTGTCCCTGACTCCCTGTCCTCAGGGTTCTGCGTTCGGCCTAAAGCCGTGCGGGGCCAGCCGGTGAAACACTGGTGAAAGATGCTGGGCGCAAGACCATGCCCTGCTCCCCATGTTTCCGATTGATCATCGCCAGCACGTAGCGGAGACGAGAGTAATAGTGAGTAAGGATGAGGAAAAGAATTGAAAGATGGAGGAAATGTGGGATGATCGGAATCGGAATCGGAACAGAAGCAAAACGTCATGGAAGGAGTGCGGGGGAGGTGGGGGGAGATGTCGGAAACGAGAAGCAAAACCAGAATAAGAGGTACATGGAGGATTGGCTCCTCCTGCTCCTCGGTTCGTCGACATCTTCTGCTCGCTCGACAAGGGGGGGGAGCTCCACCCTGTGTTCTTCTTCATCCTCCTCCTCCTCCTCCTGCTCCTCCTCCTCCTCCTCATGTCCCTCCTCCTTCCCGCATCGTTCTCCTCCTTCCCTCCTCCGTCCCGCACCGTCTCGTGGTCGTACTGCTCGTTTTCCTCAACCTCCCCGCATCCTTCTCGTGCTCCTCCTCTCCTCGTCCTCCTCCTCCTCCTCCTCCTCCTCCTCCTCCTCCTCTCCTCCTCCTCCTCCTCCTCCTCCTCCTCCTCCTCCTCCTCCTCCTCCTCCTCCTCCTCTTTCTCCTCCTCATGATCCTCCTCCTCTTCCTCCTCCTCGAGCCTGGCGAACCCAAGAGAGGGGGGGGGGCGAGGAGGACGAGCACGCCGAGGACGCCGCGCAGGAGCACCAGCATCGGCAAAGAAACGGAGGAAGGCGCGAGAGAAGGGACGATGAAAACGGCTTCCCCCGGGACCGTAAGCGACCCGAGGAGGGGGGGAGGAGGAAGAGGAGGAGGAGGAGGAGGTGGAGGAGGTGGAGGAGGAGGAGGAGGAGGTGGAGGAGGAAGAGGAGGAGCAGGGGGAGGAGGAGATGGAGGAGAAGGAGGAGGAGGAGGAGGAGGGAAGGAGGATATGGAGGAGGAGGATATGGAGGAGGATATGGAGGAGGAGGAGGAGGAGGAGGAGGAGGAGGAGGAGGAGGAGGATGGGAAGGAGGATGAGAAGGACGAGACGGACGACGGGCGGGATCGCGAGGAAGGGGTCACCAACCAAGACCCAGGCCACGCTCACGGCGATGTTGGTAAACGACGAGGTTGGTCGTTGCGACGCCGAGCTCGCGCAGGCCAAACCGCAGGAAAGCACGAGCATCGCTCTCCTATCAGTAAGCGGGCGGGCCACAAACCACACCCACCTGCAGTGCCGGCACCTGCCGCGCCGTCGGCGTGTCTGCGGGGAGATGGGGGGGAGAGGAGAGCGACGACGGGGCAGGGCGACGGGGGACCATGGACGAGGAAAGGGAGGAGCAAGAACAAGGGCACCCGCCAAACGTGGATTACGGATCCGCGGATCTGGCGCGCGGGCGCCAGATCCACGGATCGGAGAACGCGCTCGCTAGACAGCCGAAGGCGGTGCCGCCTGATTTGGAGCCGGAGTGCTTCGATTTCGCACGGAAGCGGCGCCCGTCGCGAACCAACACGAATCAATCCATCTTGGCGCGTCGTCGACGGACGAAAGCGAGAGGATGGATGGGGAAACCAGAGGGTACCGATACCGCTACTCCTCGGACCTCCTCTGGGCGCTCTCTGACCAGAATTTCGAGGTGAATCCAGCCATGGCGATGAAGGCCTCCTAGGAGGCCGAAAACGGCGAAAACGAGGGCCTGGTGGCGGTATCGGTATCCTCTTTCTTCTCTCGCCGGACCTCTCCAGGGGAGATTGACAAGACGTTCGAGGTGCATCCAGTTATGGCGACGAGAGCCTCCCAGGAGGCCCTTAACGGCGAAAGCGATGGACGGGTAGCGGGATCGGTGACCGTTGTCCTCCTCTGGGTAGAGAGGAACCCGCCCCCCCCAAAGATGAGCACCCGCCAGTGGCGGTAGGTGGCGACATCCGAACAGTACAGTGGAGGCCAGTCCACAAGAACCCTTCCTCAAGAAACCCAACCCCGAGACCCCAGGACGTCCATTGATTTTTGGCGTGGGAACCCATCGAAACCAAAAAACCCAAGGCACCCTGGAGGCAAGCAGGGTGTTTCTCGGCATGGGCCTCCACTGTACGGCAGGTTCGTGTCGTGACGACCCCATCGCTGATTTTTCTGACACTGCCTGGATTGTTCAACCTTGAACGAGCGGCGGCGTTTCGATCTGGCTTCCATGCTGGCTGGTCCTGGGCCGCTTGCGGCGTTCAACCTTAAAAGACCGCGGCGGGGTCGCCGCCGCGTCGACACGACACGAACCTGCCGTATCCCCACCACCCATCGATTTTTCGGAATTGATGGGAGTCCCCCTGCAGGCCGATGTTGGACGAAACAATACTTCAGTACACATCTGAAAAATGCCCAAACATCATCGAAGCATCGTCCCCTGACTTGTTTGAACCTATGTTTGAATATTCCTCCTGTAGAGGGACAGGCCCGATTTCACACTTGCTCGGCGAATTCCGAGGCCCACCCCCGCCGCCCCTCGGGTTGCCTGAATCGTTGATCGGCGATGGCAGGGTTTGGATTCCGCCGCCGAAGCTCACCCCTGTGGACACACGGGGCGCGTCAGGAAGCACGCCACCGAGCATCCACCTTACGGCCAGGAACTCGCAGTGGAGCAGACAACAAACGACACCAACCCAAATACGGCGCCCCGGGCCTCAGCGCAAACCAAAAAATATGGCCTGCGCTTTTGCGTGGTACACGGTACGGTCCCCCGATGGGCCGTGGCGCAACATGGAGGGCCGTAGGTGGGGCGGTGTCGTTTGTTTGCCCGTCGTTGTTGCAAGGCCGAACAACAAATGTGGTCTAAAACCGACAACGGCCGCTGTTGGGCAGGCGGCCTCCTGTCTCAAATGGACACCGTCTGCGGCGAGACCAACAGCAAGCCCTGTTCAGAATGAACAGGAACTTCTGTTGGTCTTTGTAACACTTCTCTACGTGCCCGTGTCGATCGTCCCGGCTACAGCCAACCTGTAAAATCAGGACGCACGGTAACGATGCAATGGGTTTGACAGGCCGCGTCGACACCTTGCGAGCGGGGCGCGGCCAGCGAAAACCGCCAAGCATGGGTGGGCCGACGGGGACAAACGGAATGGCAACCCTGGAAAACTGTTCACACTGACTGTGCAGGTTGGCTGTGAACAAAAACTGCCGGCGGTCCGCGCGGAGCTCTTGGATCGGCGCTGGACCCAACTGCCTGGCGCGCGGAGGCCCTCCCGGGGCCGCCACCAGAGGGGGCCGAGCGCCGATCCGAAAACTCCGTGCGGCACTCCGAAAATTGCTGGTCATAGCGTGTCGCGTTGGCGGCCCCCGTTGGAACCTTGGGAAATTGCTGCGTCCTAGAAGGCTTGAAAACAAAAGGCTGCGTTTTAGAAGGCGCTGGCCTTGCATCTATAGTGAATGCCCGTGCCTTCTACGAAGGCGGGTGTTTCTATGAAGCCTTCCCCCCTCCCCCTGCCCCCCTCTGCGCGTAGCCGAGTGTCGCGGCGGCGGCCGGAGGCGGGCATACCAGTCGGTCGGAGGAAATGCCTAGAACCATGAAGTAGGAAGACGCTCGGAGCAGATTGGGCCTCCGCCCGCTCTACGAAGAGGGGGGAAGCAGGAGAAGGCACTCGATGGTTGAAGTAGGAAGGCGCCTAAAGTCGATGGGGGTATGGATATTCCAAAATACCTACTTCGAACTTCTTGATAAACGTCGGGGAGGGGCTCCGTCCCCGCCGACAGCCCTACATCGACCCCCGTCGCGGGCAGCCACCGCACACCGGAGGCGCTCCGACCCCCTCGGTCTCGTCGTCGTCGTCGTCGTCGTCGTCGTCGTCGGGGGGGGTGCACCCCCACGCTTGCTTATTCAAAGGGCCAGAACACTTCCAACGGCCGGCGTGTAAGTGCGGGGCATCGTGTCGAGCAGCTCCAGGAAGCCCCGGCGCACGGACGCCTGGGGAGGGGGCGGCCGCCCCCGCCCGTGGCCGCCGCTGCCCCGAGCACCGCCGAGCGGCCGCCGCCGCCGCCGCGCGCGAGGCAGCGGCGCCGGCGGCGGCGGCGCTGTCCCAGACCATGACCACCTATCAGACCACCCCAACCCAACCCGAAGACCCGAATTTCGGGTTGGGGGGGGTACGGGTTCCATATGCGTTTTCTCGATGTTCCCCGACCCCCCCACTGGAAATGGAGGTCAAATTGAGGCCTTCGGATTGGGTTGGGGTGGTTCGGTGAGTGGTGAAACCGCAGTCCCAAGGATAAGACGAAGCCAGGCTGCCATCTGGTGAGGGTAAAGCGAAAATCCCTGAGATACACATGGGAAACACACATCATAGAACTAACATGTATACGAACAGAACAATATGTCGAATGTTGTGCATCTGTCTGAGCGAGTGAGTGAGGTGTACCTTGCAACAGACAGCTCGCAAGCAGGGCTCCCCCCCCAAAAAAAACCGTCGCCCATTGCCTTCAGCAGCCGCTCCAAGCCGTTACTGTCAGCTCCCAGTCGCGCACTGCGCCGCCCTCAAAGCGGAAGTAGTCAGCCAAACGACCGCGGGAACTAGCAACTTCCAGACAATTTCGTGAGACAAGGTGTCCCCATGTCTCCCTTGGACGTCCTCGCTGTCTCCGGCCAGCTGGTTTGCGAAGCTACAAACTTCCCAGCTCAAGCACAATGCAGCGAACTGGGTCCGATCCGGGTCTCCGGTCCAGCTGAGCCATGAACAGCACCTGTCTTCTGGCAGGGCGCACGCTGAGCTTCTCTTCTCCAGCCATCTGAAGCACAGTGACATTGGAGACTCGGCTGATGTATGCAGGTGACACTCGGCATTCTATGCGGAGGCATCGGTCTTGAAAGCTATCTATGCGTCGCCTTCCCGCCTTTTCAAACAAGCTGCACAAACAAGTATGTGATCTTGGACACCACACAAGCATTGGAGGTTCGTATTTTCTGTTTCCTTGCGCAACGTCTTAACATCGCCCGTCGCAGCCCCAAGCTTCCTGTTCAGCTCGGAACCGCTCTCTCCGTCTGCAGAAAAAGAAGTACCCAACTAAACCAGAGACGATTTCTTGTCTATGTTCTCACCGAAATTATTGATGATAGGGGCATCTGACCGCGCGCCCATCAATACAACTTTCTTTCAATTGAGCTGTAGATCGTAATTCGCACCACATGTTTCCACGCTGCGCATGAGCTCCTGGATCGGGCCAACATCGCTGTCGATGAGCAGCGTGCCAACCGCGTACATGAGCTCCCGGGCGAATGTTTCCTGCGGTGCGTCGCCGGGCTTCCTTCGCAAGTCTACGCGAACGTATCTGAGCAACGTCGCCATGGCGATGGTGAACAAAAATGGCGAGAGCGGGCACGCTTGGCAGATGCCGTAGGCCTGCTCGTGCGAAGACGACGTGCGCCCGAAGTCTGCCACTACAACATGTCGGTCCTTGTAATTGGGCTGGATCATCTGCGCGAGCTGTTCCCGGCAGCCAAACCTGCGCAGAGACACTGCGAGTGCGTCTGGTGGAACTGAATCGGATGCTTTCGCCCAGCCCAGAACCAGAAATATTGTTCTCCCATCTCTGATAGCCCATGCATCTTCCAGGACGCGGCGAACTACAAACACTGCGTGTGCAGTTCCCCTGCCAGATCTGAAGCCGGATTGGGTCTTCCATATCTTGTCTTCGGCGCGCGCATCCTTGAGACCACGCCTCAATATCATTGCAAACGCTTTGTACCCGATGGGCGACAATCTGATAGGGCGGTCGTTGTCCCACACTGCAAGGTATCCCTCTTTGTACAACGTGCGCACCCGCGATTTATGTCATTCCTCGGGACTTCCGCGCAAACCCAAACCATATTGCAGAACCGACTAATCCAGATCAGCGCAGGTGCGCCGTCGTCCTCCGCAGCCTTCCAAAATTCTGGCAGTACCTCGTCCTTCCCTTACTCAAAGAAGCGGCCGCCCGCTTGACTTCGCCCGGTGTGATATCGCCCAGATTGACAAAGAACTCGTCGTAGATGGACTGCGCGTCGGGCGTTGCAACGCAAGGCCGGACAGCCCATTGCACAAGCTCCAGATGCTCCGCCAGGGTGTCCGCTCGGCAGACGCTGTCGACCAGGACGTTTCTGGCGTCGCGGAGCCGGCCCTGTTGGGGCAACGATCCTTTACGAAACTTGCGGATTTGATTCCATTCGCCGGAGGCTGTCAAGTTTTTCAGCCACACGGATCTGTCTTTACCCACGGATGCTTTGATGTGTTTGGCAATTCGCTTCTCTTGAGCTGCGTCGCCTCGTCGCCGGGCGTCCCTCCGTCTGTCAATGGACCCCATCGTGCCTGAGCTAATCAATCCATGGTCGTCTCGGTGGAGTTGCTACTGTTGGTAGCGTGTTGTCTGACGCGTGGTGGAAGCCATCCACAAGACGACCCCATGCCAAGTTCACATATTCAGAGTTCGGCGCGGCATCCCCGTAGCTCTCCAATGCTTCCTCCAAACAGCTCTTGAAGTGCGTTTTGATGGCGTGGTTTGCGAGGGCGTTCAGATCAGGTCGAGTTCTGGGAGCCTCCGTATTGGTCACGGCCACTGCCATGTGCACCTCCACTTCCAGGAGAAAATGGTGTAAGGATAAAAGCATATCTGGATGCGCACTGACCCAACTGACATTTCGACGCCATCCCTGGCCGCAGACCGTGAAATCTATGTGGGAATGCGTCTGAGCCCCAATCTGGTGCCCAGCATGGCAGCCAACGTTACGGTTTGTCGTCAGCTGCTCTGTCGGCGCGTCGAAGAGAGTATTCGCGAGACACATATGAAACGGCGTGCCCATTTCAAGAAGGAAGTGTCGATCCGCATCTTCTTTGCATTCGCCCTGTGAATGGCGGAGTAGATGGTGTCTAACGATGTGCTCCTCTCCTTACAAGTTCTCGTGCAATTTGGCGCTCATGCTTCCGAAGAGCAATTTGGACCAATGGGCGGAAACTGACGTAAGAAAAGTGCCACATTCGTGAACGAACTTTTGACGACGCGGGTAATCACGCCCACTGTGGACCACACGCTGAAAATATTGCCGCTTTCCCTCTGGTGATGTGCATCTAAAATAACAAATAATCGAGAATTGCATATACATATATATATATATATATGTACATATATATATATATATATATATACACCTATTGTCTTTGTGTGTTCTACTCGCGCTCTACTGCATATTAAACTGCTACTGGAAACTGTACCGGGCGCCGCGGCATTCTCCGACCGATCCGGAACGCACTGAGAGCGTTCCAGAACGCTCTGGAACGGACGTGTCCTCGACTTAAACCCAACCCGAAAGAAGGCCCTGGCGCGCCCTGGGGCCGCTCGTAAGCGCCCCGGCAGGGCCCGCATGGGGTGCCTGGGGCGCCCTGGGAGCGCTTGGGGCTGCTCCTCGCAGGGCCTTTTTTTTTCTAGGGAGCGCCGTGGGACGGCCTGGGAGCGCCCCCGAGACCAGGGATGGCGACCCAAACCAAGATCAGTGAGCATCGACTCGGCCAATGGGATCGACACGATCTGTGCATCGGATCGGGCTGCATCGGCACGGACCCCCGGCACGGACCAACATCAGCATCAACGACAACAGCAACAGCAACAGCAACAACAACAGCAACAGCAACAACAACAACAACAATCATATTTCTAAGAATGTTCGATCTTACTTGCCAGCGGGTCATTCAAAACGAGCTCCCCACACCCTCGGTACCCGCGGTTTTTTGTTTTCGATCACACCCCTTTGGGGGGTATTGTTTCTCTTTGCGGGGGGCGGCGGGCTTAGACAGGCGGGCAAACCTGAACGGGCGGACAATCCTTCGTGGGCGTACATGTGCCCGCCATTGGACTTGGTGTGGGCCAGGCAAGATGAGGAGGGGGAGAACGAGGGAGAGCGAGTGGGAGGAAGGGAGGAGGAGGGATGAAGGAAGAGGGAAAACGCAAGGAGAGAAGGAACGAAGAGGTGGGCGGTTGATTAGAGGCAGAGAGAGAGAGAGAGAGAGACAGACAAAAAAAACAAAAAGATACATGCACGAGAGGTAGAGAAAGAGAGAGAGAGAGAGAGAAAAAACAAAACAAATAAAAAGGGAGAGAGAGAGAGAGAGATACAGAAAACAAAAAGAGAGAGAGAGGGAGGAGGCAGTAGAGGGGAGAGAGAAGGGAGGAGGGATAAGAGGGAGAGGGAATAGGGCAGAGAGGCATAAGGATGAGGGAAGAGAGGAGGGAGAGAGAAGGGAGGAAAGGTGGGAGGAGGGAGGAGGGAGAGGGAGGAGGAGCAGGAAGGTAAGAGCGTGAACGTTCGAGGAAGTCCTAGGCGAAAGCGCCGTTCCTGAAGGAAGTCTCGGGCGGGAGGCGGGAGTCCACGACTGGCGGGCGATCCCCTGACGGGCGGGTCGGGCGGGTGGGACATTCAAGCGGGATGCCTGAGAATGGCGAGAGCGCGATTACTAGTAAATTGGAACGGCGTCCTCGGCGCAGCGAGTTTCCTGAGCGTCGAAAGCGCGATTTCTGAATTCGCCGGCCCAACAAGCCAGAGGCGTGCTAAGATCTCCGATAACTACTTAACAATATTTCTAGTTCGCGCGCGCGGGGCGGCCCCTGGAGGGCCCCGGACGAAAAGTACCCTGGCCGATCCTCGGCTGGTCCCCGGGCGATCCCCAGGGGGGAGGCTATTTTGTGCCACCCCTCACGAGGATCGTGACCTCCGAGGGGGTGGCTGCAATCGACTACCCCCCCCCCACCCAAAGAGGCCCCAGGAGAGCCCAATACGCCGCCAAGGAGCCCCAAGATGCTCCCAAAAAGCCCCCAAGAAGCCCCCAAGACGGCCCCAAGAGGCCCCAAATAGCGCTCCAGGGCCGGCGGAATGAGCGAAACTATTAAATAACTTGCATGGAAATCACAGGCGAGAGCGCAATTCCTCAATAAGATGTGATTAAAATGCAAAGAAATCTTTATTCAATTGCGAGGAAGTCTCAAGCGGGAGCGCCGTTCCCGAGTAACTTGTGAGGAAGTCTCAAATGGGAGCGGGGGTCCTGACTACATTGCGAGGAAGTCACTGGCGGGAACACCGATCCTGAGTAAATTGATCGGAAGTCTCAGGAGCGGGGGTCCTGAGTAAATTTGGAGGAAGTCTCAGGCGGGAGCCGTTGTTCTTGTAATCCGCAGGGGCCGCACCAAGACTTTCCCTGTCAAAAAACAAGGTGCGAGCGT
The DNA here is from genome assembly GCA_963575745.1 of Prorocentrum cordatum. Lineage (NCBI taxonomy): Eukaryota > Dinophyceae > Prorocentrales > Prorocentraceae > Prorocentrum > Prorocentrum cordatum. Next base: position 168,737 of record CAUYUJ010015153.1, on the reverse strand, counting down.
TGAGGGGCACACTTTGATTGAGAAAAAACAGCATGCACCGGTGAGGGGGATCAACAATAATTATTCTTCAGGAAAGAGGGTTCAACAACAACAACAACAACAACAACAATCATTTTACCCGAACGCTCAGTGTTCTCACCAGTGCCAGGGTTTTCATACGACGCCCGCCAATACCCCCACTTTGTGGGGGGGCCGGTTCAAGCTCTACCACATTTCCAAACGACTCTTCGCCACCACCCACACCCAGCTTCCCGCCCTATGACGTTCGGACACTTCACTTCGTGGCATGCGGACGACCGTGGCTACTACACTGGCGCATGGTTTCAATGACTTCTTGTGGTAACATCTTGTGGAAACTAGCTTAGTATACGACGACGACGATTTGAAGGGCCTACGGTGCGAAAAATGATTTTATGTTGCGCGGTGCTAAAATTCCTACGAAACCCAATGGTTTTTGAAGATTTCGGCGTGCGCACGGAAAGAAAAAACGAATGTGTCCCGCATGGTATTATTTGACAGGGATGATGGCCCTGGCAGGTGCGCAACCGTTGTTGGAGAAGTTCGAAGCACGTGAAGAAGTTGATCGCAAAAGCCCGTTTGACAGAAATGTTTAAAAAAGTTGGGTTTCCTGCAAATCCGCGAATGTTGATGTTGAACTCGTTACGAACACTAAGGTTTTGGAAGGATTTCGTCTTGCGCGCGCGAATGTCCACTTTACCTTATTTTTTGCAAGGGATTCTTGAAGTTTGGTTATTTTAGAACAAGAAATTTCATTTTATAGTGTTTTTTGCAAGGGACAGCGGGGGGGAACAAAACAACCGGATCTTGATGACATCGTATTACCTGAGGCTTCCTCACGAAAATGATGAAAATGTAGCTGCGGCCTAGGCGCGGCGAGGGGGTCGCGCACCAGGGGTCCCAACAATAATTATTCTTTAGAATAAATAATGTTCAACAACAACATCAATTGCAACAACTATGACAACAGCAACACCAGCAGCAACATCAACAATCAGATTGAGTCTGTTCACTCCTATCTGCCCACGTGCCATCAAATACGTGTATCCCAGACCCTGGGTACCCGCCCTCTCGTATCGTACGCCCTTGGGCGCATATCTTCCTTACCTGACACGTGCATTTAGCGCAGCACCTAAAACAGATGAAGAGAGGACGGGTGGAAGGGGGAGGGAGAAGGATGGAGCACGAGAGAATGTAGCAGTTTGGGGGCAAGGAGCAGAACACAAGTGGTAGAACCACACGGGCAGATCGGGTGGGCAAACCCATAGCGGGCGGCTGGGAAGGCGGGCTTGGGCGACCAGGTCGAGCAGGCGAGTTGCTGAAGCGTGGGTCCTGCACGAATCGCGAGGCAGTCTCGAACGATAGCGCCATTCCCAAGTAATTCGTGAGAAAGGCCAAAGGGAGAGCGTGATTCCTGAGCGCCGAGGGCACATCGCCTAAATCAATTGCGAGGAAGTCACACGCGGGAGCGAGAATCTTACATAGATTGTGAAAAAGTCCCGCACGAGAGCACTACATAGTGACGAACTAAAAAGCGGGAGCCACTGTTATTACAGATCGGTGGCCACAGACACAATTCTAAGACCTAACAACTTCCCTTATCAAAATCAGGGTGCGAGTCCCAGGAAGCGCACTTCACTTGAAAGAACACAATGTGCTCCAGAGGGGGAGGATGAACAATAATCCGAGTGAGGGGGCCGAACGGTCATTCACTGTCCCTGGGTGCGTGGCGAAGTGGGATTTCGCGATGCGGGTTATTATTGTTGTTGATGTTGTCGTTGGTGTTGCTTTTGTTGGTGTTGTTGTTGATGGTGGTATTTGTCTGTTGTTTGTTGTTGTTGTTGCTGTTGTTGTTGTTGTTGTTGTTGTTGCTTGGCATCGTCCCCCCCGGCGACCTGACCCACGACCCACCCGCGCCCCACCCCGCGACCCACCCGCGACCCACTCGCGACCCACCCCGCGACCCACCCCGCGACCCACCCGCGACCCACCCGCGACCCACCCGCGACCAACCCGCGACCCACCCACGACCCACCCGCGACCCACCCCGCGACCCACCCCTCGACCCACCCGCGACCCACCCCTCGACCCACCCGCGACCCACTCGCGACCAGGCCCGCGATCACCCGCGACCCATCCGCGACCCACTGGCGACCCACCCGCAACCCACCCAGCGACCCATCCGCGACTCACCCACAACTCCCCCGCGACCCACCCGAAACTCGCCCACGACCCACCCGGCGACCCGCCCGCGACCCGCCCCGCGACCCACTTGCGACCATCCGTGCGACCCACCCGCAACCCAACCGCGACCTACCCGCGACCCACGAGCGACCCTCCCGCGACCCACCGGCGACCCATCGCGCCACCCATCGCGCGACCCATCCGCGAACCACCCGCAATCCACCCTCCATCCACCGGCGATTTCTTCCCGCAGCCCACCGCGCGACCGGCCCGCCACCCACCCATGACCCCCGCACCCGCCCTCACTCGTATCCGCAACTGCGGGATGCTACATACAAATTGTTAGAAAAATGCACCGCCTGCGGCGGGCTTCTTCAGAGCCTCGCAGGCTGCCGACGACTCCGTGGCCCCCCCACTCTTCTCCGCAAATGCGGAATTCTACATATTGGCTCTCCCGCGGGTGACCTAGCCACCATCCCCTACTCGCTGACCTGCTCGATTACTCGCTGAATTCTACTGCCGACGATGCTGGTGCTACTACGACCACCACTGCTACTGCGCTGCAGTAGTGTGCATGGTGGCCATGGCTGAAGCGATATGGTTCCTAAGAAAATTAAGCGAAACAACAAGTCCTCGCCCTGGTATCCTGACGCATGCAGTGTGTGTTCCACGTCCATTGCGTCTGTGTTCGATTTCGCCGCCTTAAAGCAGAACTCAACTCCTGTTTCTGTAGGGCTGACAAGCAAAATGTACCGAACTGGTCTGTCGGCGAATGGGCGTGCGACACGTGACAGCCGTGATAGAAGCATCTCCTGTAATGCAATTCGGTGTCGCCGAAGCATTCGATGTGTACCCCTCTCACTCTTTGCGCCATCCTGCTACCCCCCCCCCAAAAAAGAATACCCCCCTGATTATGTACCCTCCTCCGCCGTCCCTCGTCCTCCTTTTTCTTTCCTCATACGTGCATCCCGCCTTCCTACTCCGTCTCCTTATCAACAACACCCGCCTCTGCAGATTCTTCCTCCTTTCCCAGTCCTCCTCCTCCTCCCCCTCCTCCTCCTCCTCCTCCTCCTCCTCCTCCTCCTCCCTCCCCATCCCATCCCCTCCCCTCCCCACCTCATTGTCCTCCTCATCCTCCTCCGCCTCGTGGTCAAAAGCATCGTCAACACCATCATCACCACCATCACCACCATGACCATCACCATCATCACGATCACCATAACCATCACACTAACAATCAGCATAAGTACAATCATAATCATCAGCATCATCACCATCATCGCCAGTACCATCATCATCATCATCATCATCATCATCATCATCATCATCATCATCATCATCATCATCATCACCATCACCATCACCATCACCATCACCATCATCATCATCATCATCATCATCATCATCATCATCATCATCATCATCATCATCATCATCATCAGCATCATCATCATCAGCATCATCGCCATTAGCATCACCACCGCCATCATTCACTTCACCACCACCACTTTCACCATCATCACCACCACCCTCATCACCATCATCATAGCTCCTCCGCCGAGCGGCGCGAGCCAAGCCGCGGCGGCCCGGCCCCGCAGGGGCGCCTTCGTGTCGATGGCGCCCGCCTGGATCTCGGGGACGAGATCTGGCACCTGGCCGGCCGCCCGCGCCGGGAGCGGTGGGGAGAGGCCAGGATCGAGGAGGGAGGCCAGGAGCGCCGAGGAGAAGGGAGGAGAGGTAGGACGGCAGGACGAGGAGAACGAGGAGGAGGAGGAGGGAGGAGGAGGAGGAGGAGGAGGAGGAGGAGAAGGGAGGAGGAGGGCGAGGAGGACGAGGAGGAGGAGGGAGGAGGACGAGGAGGAGCAGGAGGAGGAGGGAGGAGGGAGGAGAGGTAACTACGCTCCAGCTCCGTGGTCAAAGGGCGCCCAGCGCAGTAGCAGCACAACGAGGGGGGAGGGAGGAGGGGCGGGGAGGGGAGGGGGGGGGCAGGAGGGAGGGGAGGAGCGGGGGCGCGGGAGAGGGAGAGGGAGAGGGAGGGCAAGCTGGGCGCGCAAGCGCCATGTCTGACGTCACGACGTCCTCCTCCCACGCCTTACCGTCGGACCCAGGCCAGGAGACCACCCCTCGGGGAACCGAGACCCTCCGCCTGCAAACACAAGCAGAACATCCGAGGGTAACCTCCCCAGGATACACTGCAGCATCCAACAAACACGAAGAACACCAGGGTACCCTCCCCGAACCGACCTCGATCTGATACCTCGGTCCGACTGTACCTTGGCGTAGATCTCTTCCCTTTTCGCACAATCGGATGTCGAACAGAGCAATGATCCCGAGAGAGTACTACGTGATGCATGTCATAGTACTGCATGCATAGTATGGCATAGACGAACACGGCCACAACCGACGTCGTCGCGTCGAGAACGCGATTCATGTCGACAACAAGGTCAGAGGGAAACCAACAATGACACAGGACGGGACATGCGAATGGACGGTCTGGAAAGCGGGAAACGCAAAATGAACTCATCGCTGCAACGGGAGCACGATTTCGAACAACCGGAACCGCGGAAATGAGACCAGCGCTGCAATGGGAACACGCTCTAGAAGGACTGGGAGCTCGGAACATGAGCCAACGCTGGAGCAGAAGATCGACTTGAAAGGACCGAAACAAGAAAATGAGGTCAGCGCTGCAGCGGGCACATGATTTGGAAAGACTGAACATGGGAAATGGAGCCAACGCTGTAGCGGAAGCGCCTTTCTGGAAGGTCTACAAAACGTTCGGATTGGCAGAACGCATCTTAATTCTGAGTGCGGCGGCATTCTGTGTAGGAAAAACACTACGCGGAGGAGGCCAGGACACCTCATCGGCATTTTCGGGGGAGAGAGGATCATCGTTTTCATGTCGTGCAATGTTCGAGGAGGGCGGTGGGAGGAGGGAGGCGGGATGAGGAATCGAGGAAGAGAAGAGGAAGAGAGGAGAGCGGCGACGGGGACAGAGAGAGAGAGAGACATAGGAAGAGGGAAGGGGAGAAAAGAAGTATGCCACAATGTGCCGAGCGTCAGCCTCAACTGCGGCTGTGGCCGCCGTGCGCAGATGCTGGGCCCGGGGACGCGCCCAGCCAGGATCGGTGGTTTGGATGGTTTGCGTTCACAAGGTGGGAGGGGCCGAGGAAGGAGGAGCAATGGGGGCAGCAGGAGGCAAGAATCGGCGGAGCAGGGGGGGGAATGAGAGGGGGCATGCCCTCTCAAAATGCGGCAGGGCTTTTCAGAAGCCCTCACGCCTTCTGAGAAGCTTTCTAAGCATTCTCCGAAGACAAAGGCGGCTTATCAGCAAGCACGAGGGCTTCTGAGAAGCCCCGCCACCTTCCGCGAAGGCCTGCCCCCTCTCACTATCCCCCCGGGCTCGCCGACGAAAAAAGAAGGACGATCATTCGAGAACACAATGCGGCGTGAGCATAAACGTCCGGAGGTCCGCGCGAAGCTCCCCCCCCAAAAGTACGTATGCAGCGGTGCTTCCTTGGCCTGAGGTTCCTAGCTTCGCGCATCGCGCCACGCGGTGCGCGGTTCTCTTCACACCGTCGCGCGCCGCCGCCATGGAGAGAAGGGTGCCTCTCGTTCCAGACCGCGATGCGCGAAGTGCGATTACCTTCGTGCTCCTGGAAGTGACCTGGTGGAATCATGGAGGGAGGAGGGGGAACGGTGCAGAGGGAGCAAATGTTTTGGTCGGGCATGTCCTGCTACAGGCGGATTTTGGAAGGCAACTGAAACATTGTCAAAACAATGCGCAACAATAATCAAAAGACAATCGAGACATCGTCCCCATACTATTTTTTGACTATTCTCGAATCTGCCTCCTGTAGAGGGACATGCCCGACTTAAGCGAAGCGGGGAACGACGGGTGGGTGCCTTAGGGGAGTCAGAGGACGGGGAATGAAGGGCGCGGTCGCTTCCCGTTCCCCCCAACGGGGGGGGCTCCTTGGACTTGTCCATCTTCAGCAGCACCTCGTGGACGCGTCTCGTCTTCCTCCTCCTGACGATGTTCGTCCTCCTCCTCCTCCTCCTCCTCCTCCTCCTCCTCCTCAACGGGGACCATGGCCCGTGATCGCTACCAGCCAATCGACGAGGGTCCTTGCGGGCGGCTCTGGGACGGTTTGAGCTGGCCATCGTCGCCGCTGTGCTCGACCTCTTCGGCGGGTCCGCGTTCGACCAGCAACTGCTCTTGCCCGTGGAGCCACTCCAAGTTCGGGTGGCCTGCTATCAACAGTCGTGTCGTCGTTGCCCCTTCCTTAGAAAGAAAAAGACAACTGGCATAATCACAAACTTTGGACGGTCCGCACGGATGTCTTGGATCTGCGCTGGGCCCCCCTGGCGGCGCCTCTGGCGCAGCCCGAACATTCATGTTCGTGTAACTTGTCCTCCTCCGATTCTGCGTATCCGCCTGCCCGCCATAGGGGGCCACGTGCGAACCCTACCCCTACCCCCCACGATTTCTGAGGGGGAGGGTGGGGTTCACTTCGCTCGGGAGCTCCCGCACGAAGTGAACCCCACCCTCTCTCTCAGAAATCGTGGGGGGTAGGGGTAGGGTTCGCACGTGGCCCCCTACGCCAGTCCAGACCTGACGCCGTGCCGTCAGCAATGATCCCGTGCCCCGAAACCCCTTCGAGTCCTCAGCATCGTGGCGTGCAGCAAGAGCCCTTCGGAGGCCTGCCCTCTCGATGTCCCGAATCCGCTGGAACTCCTGGGCGCGCCTGGGCCTCCCTCCAACTGCATGGGGAGCAGAACGGCACCCGCAACCCCACCAGCCCCCCCTCCCGAGAGGTAGGGAGGCCTTGCGGGGGTGGGGGGTGCTTGTCGTGCCTTTTCTCCAGGCGTCCCCACACTCAGGAGCCGAAGCTCGTTGGCCGTGTGCCAGAGAGGGGAGGGGGGCCAGGGTTGGAATGCAGGTGCGCTGTCTTGCCCCGACACTCCCCGCGTGATAATTCCCGAGGCCTCGCGGGGGCCTGGCGCGAGATCCAAAACAATCGTGCAGAACCTGCTGGGGTTTTTGCGTGATGTTGCCGTCCTCACCCCTTCGGGCCCGGGAGCGCCCAAAAACAACACACACTGCGCCTTCAGCATCAACCGCCAGGAATGCACAATTCGGGCAGACGAGGGGTCGGGTCATCCCAGCACAGCCGGATTCGGCAGTAAGACGAGCAGAAGATGCATGAGGAGGACGCCGACGAGGAAAGTAGGCGAGGAAGTGGAGGATGAGGTCGCAAGGGCCCTCAGAAGATGATTGGCAGGTGGACTGTAACAAGAATGTGGACCGAAAGGAACGGTGAGGACGATGATGGTGATGAGGACGAAGACGACGACGACGATGATGATGACGATACTGATGATGATGCTGATGATATGATGGTGGTGATGGTGGTGCTGGTGATGATGATGACGAATATGATGATGATGATGATGATGATGATGATGATGATGATGATGATGATGATGAGGAGGAGGAGGAGGAGGAGGAGGAGGAGGAGGAGGAGGAGGAGGAGGAGAAGCAGGGAGAAGGGGAGAAAGGATGGGATGATGCAGAGGCGGACGATGACGCTTTGGAGGACGCCTCGGTGTCGCCCCCCCAAGGATGATGGGTCGTCACACGGATGATGCGACGTGCCCTGATCAGACCTCAGAAGCTCCTCGTGAGAGAGGGAGAGTGGATTGGCTAAGGGGGAAGCATCATCTTGGAATCGGCCATGCATCGCCGATAGATCGGCGGTAGACCCTCGAGAGCGAAACCCAGGGCGGCCTTCCTGGGCGGGGAGGGCTATTAGGGCCCTTCTCGGCGATGAATGGACGACTGAGGATCGATACATGCCCCCATGACGTTGCCCCTGACCTTTGGCTGACCCCGACCCGTTCCTGGGTGCACATAGGCACGTAGGTCACCGTGGTACCATCAGGAATGCTGAGTAAGGAACGGAGCGGCTTTTCTGGCCACGGCGAACCACGGCGACGAATAATTTCTTCGACCTGGACCGAAAGAACGGTCAGACAACCAAAACCCGTCCTGAACCCAAACTGGTCATGACTTCAACGTCTTGACTATGGGATATTCCGCTCTTCCGACGGCCCGGGTGCCCCAAACGGGCCCTCCAAGGGGCCATTGAA